>JAAWXA010000017.1:14467826-14482676 GCA_038090715.1 Florisuga fusca
GGGGGGACCACGGGGGTGTCGGTGGGGCCCGGCTGGGTGGTGTCGGGGCCGGTGCTGGCGGAGGAGTTTGTTGTTCCCTGCGGCGTGGGAATCGGCGGCCGCCGCGTTAATGCCCAAGCCGCCTCCTGGCCTGCGGGATAAGCGCTCGGCTGAGCTGCCCGTGTCCCCCGGAGGATTCCCCGCAGCCTCCTCGGCTCTGGGTCCGCGCAGCTCGGCCTGGGACGCGATCGCCGGGGCTGCCTCCCGGGTGAGGCGCGGGGCGGTACCAACCCGGCTTCCTGGGCGCCGGAGTCGGGCCCCGGTGTTGTGAAAACTGCGGTTTTGTCCGCGCAGGTTGCCTCATTGTTCTCTTTATTGTCCCAGGGAAGGTCACACAAACCGCAGGGACCGTGAGGGGTTGGTTGGGCGGCTTCGGCGGCCTCGGGTGCCTCTGCCCGATGCCAGGAGGCTGAAGCGAAGTGTTCTTTCTCTCAGTGTTTACATTCCGTTCCCAGCTTTTAGCGGGCATCACTCGATTGCCTAATATTTGTACTAAATACCCAGCGATTTAGATTAAACCAGCTTCCTAGCAGGAGTGCAGGCTGCTCAAGTGTGCAGAGATGATGGAATAAGCCGTGCTGACAGAGCAGCCGGGGATGGGGTGGGTGGGAGTGTGTGCACCCAGGTGTAAGAGTTTGATGAACAGAGGCCTCCTGTTAAAAAGACTCTCTGAGTTCCTAGCGTGTACCAGGATCTGTCTGGCAGAACCACTCTTGAGCAGCCGTAGTGAGCTGCCAGCTCTACTCAGAGATAAGGAGACAAGTGCAGGAGACACCACATATTTGGCAGGATGATGAGATTTATTACTTTGCATCCAAACATAGGCTGGAAACTGTTGCTGAATGATGCTGGACTGTAATTTTGCATTCTGCAGCAGTCAGGATTATACGTACAGCTGAGGGACTGGTTTGTGTTTGTGCAAACTAAAACCATTTAAGGACTGAGCTTTGGATTCTGCCTTCCTTGACAGCAGTAAAAGTTGCCTGTTGTATCTAATTTGATAATTGCTGAGTGGTTTGTCACGGTGTCTGGCTAGTTTGATTTTCATTTTAATGGAAAAAGTAAGATTCTTTTTATGAATTTAGGAAAAGCTCACTCTGGAATGTATGGAAGAGGGCATACTTTGCACAGTCACCAGAGTTCACATCTAACTTCTTTAAGCTCCCTGAAGAACTTTCAGTGTCTAGTTGCAGCATGTGATATTCCCATTTTCAGTTTGTCATACAAGCAAGTTAATCATTAATGAAGTTTAACAGGAGTCTGTCTTGATAAGGTATCTCTGATCTACTATGATTTGCATGTTGTGATCATCTGAGTTCATCTTACATTTTAGGAGTTGCAGTAGGCACTTCTTCCAAGTTGGTAATTTCTAGTATCTCACCACATTTTCTCTTAAGCCATCTTTTCAGCTTTTTGAGTCAGGAGCATCTCTTAGAGAGCTTCTATTTCACCTCAGACATACAAATCCTCTTCCTGAGGATGTGCTTCCCAATTCTCTATGCTTATTCTTACCTCATTTCTATGTTCCATGCACAGTTTGTGATTCACTGTCTTAATGTTTCAGCAAACTCAATATCTCATTCCATGGTTTTGTTTCTTGTTCTCTTCCTCTGTTTTCCTTTATTACCAAGTTGAATAAAACTTAATAACATTTCAGAAAGTTGAGGCCCACAGATCAGGGTAAGAACTCATCATCTGTTTTCTTTTGGGCACTCTGATCCATGAAGATCATTCAGCATCCATTACCCCTGTAACAATTCTGCTTATGGTTTTGTTTTCAAGATGGCCCCTATGGAATTTTTGCTGGAAGAGATGCATCCCGAGGCCTTGCCACGTTCTGCCTGGATAAGGAGGCTCTGAGGGATGAGTATGATGACCTCTCTGATCTCAATGCTACACAGCAAGAGACCTTGAGGGACTGGGAGTCACAATTCACTTGTAAGCAATTTTAAACCTATTTACAAAGAAGTAGCTAACTAGTGTGTAATAAGGGAAGCAGTGGTTAAAAGGCTGTAACCAGCTGGAAGCATCAGTCTGGAAATTATCTTAATACTTCAGTTAATAGTTATTGCTAGAATTACTGTTATTCAAAAGAATGAAGAGAAATGTCAGGTTTTCCTTCTGCATTGTTTCTTCATCTGCTTCTTACAGAACTGTAGGAGAGATTGAAGCACTCTGTCATAGGATGTGATTTATAAGACCACCCAAAAAAATAGACAGGAACTGGAAATTAAGAGCATGTTTTTGATACAGTTAGTATCTCATCTAGAAATTATTGGATTTCTCTGCTCTGAAAAGAATGAAGCTTGTGTCACATTCAGTTTCTTGGGAAAAAAAGAGTAACATTTGAATTATTATTTCTTGAGGTTTCTGAGTATCAAAGTCTATGCCTTTTCCCCTTGGAGCTCTTGATACAGCTTTTTTTTTTTTTTTTTTCCTAAATAAATTGTTCTGCATGGCCTTGCTGGTGGCTTTATAAGATTTATGGATAACTGTATCCAGCTGACTTTCTCCCCCAGAAAGTGATCAAGAATGAGCAAATGCCACCTCTGTGCTTGGAAGCAGCCTGGTCATTACTCTCACAGTGATGGCCAGAGTGGCAGAGGGAAAAAGACATTTTGCACACTTAAGATGTTCTAAAATTAACAGAATAAAGTCACTTTCATAGTTACCTTTTTTTCCAGTGCTTAGTATTAGAAGTTTTTAAAAGGCAGTTCCAGCTGTTTTGTGTTGTGTTCTTCAACTTACTGCTCAAAAAAGTGGACTTCAAACCACAGGTTTATGGAATTTGCTCTGCTGAGCTTATACTAGGACATTTTTTTTTTCTCCTAGCATGTATCTTGACAAAGAAAAATTATTCCTCTGTATCTCATGGTGCCTTTTAGACAAATGAACACCAAAGGGATTATTTTTACTGTCAGATAAGGCAAAAAACCCACAAAAAAACCCCATGTACCAGTAGATTGTCTTGGTGATTTTTATATATAAATGATGGAAAGTGCATTTACAGAAAAGTAGTGTAGTGGAAATTACATTCTGTTTTTAAATAGAGTGTATGGTATTAAAGGTTTATTAGCACTAGCTAGAATGGACCTTTCCTTCACATAATGTCATCAGGACATCTCAGTTCTGACCTATTAGTAGTGTCCCTACTATTTTGGCACTCATTCCTGTCTTAATCAAGTTGTTAACCATGCCACACTGAATGGCTGTTTTATAATGCTAAGAAATGTGTTGCAGAAACCAGAACTATCCTACCAAATGTCTGGCCTAAACCAGTGTTCAAATCTGCCTTTTCAGGTATCAGGACAGAGAGTGAACTGTGCTTTTTTTATTACAATCTTTCTAATAAATTAGTTGCTTAAAATTCTTATTTATTGTAACAGCAAAGCTTGTCCTAAATACCTGTAGTCAGAGGCATCTTTTGCTTCATTGAAAAGAAATAATCTAGGCTGGGATTCTGTTTCTTTAGGTGGATGAGTCCCTCAGTTTACATGTGTCTTTACATTCATTCATCTTTTGGCTTAGGCAGTAGGGGAATTATAATTCTGTTCACTTTGCATGTTTCTTACAATTACTACAACATTAGTAGTAGTTCAATAGCTGATTTCAGCTTTTTCTCCTTTTTCCAGAGTGTTTGGAACAAGTTGTTGAGAGCTGTTTTATTATAATACAGGCATCTTGTTAATATAGGAAACACATAGGAGCTTAAAAAGGAACATCTCCAGGGCAGAATAATGACTTGGATTCTTTTATTTTTCCCAGTTAAGTATCACCATGTTGGTAAGCTGCTGAAGGAAGGGGAGGAACCCACAATATACTCTGATGAAGAAGAAAAAGGTGCCCAGGATGCAAAGAAAGACTAGAGAGTGCACTGAGAAACAATCTATTTTTGCATCTTAAAGGATCGTTTGTAACATTCCACTTCCCTTTTGTAAGTTGCAACAGCAAAAGTGCCAGAGTTACAAGGAATTGTTTAAAAGGCTTCCTTTTTCAAATTTATAGTAAACCACTAAAGGTCTATGATCTGCCTTCCTTTAAATCTGCATAAAAATAGCTGTGCAAAAGTAAACTGCAGTTTTGGCAATAAAGGACTAGTACTGTTTTTCTTCTACCACCATTTAGTGCAGAGTAGGTTAAAATACAGTTTTTCATTAACTGCCTAGCACTGTGGACACAGGCACAAGAGTAACTTCACATATGCAACATAAATTCCACTAAATCTTGTTTTGTCTTTAGCTTCTGCAGGATCTGGGCCTTGGGTTGTAATTCCTTTAGAAAAGGGACTATATTTTATTTGTCCATGAAGCATCATGCTCACTTGTGTTGCAATGTAATTCAATGTTATGTAAGATGATTTGGCTTTTAAGGAGTTACATAGCAGCTTCCAGATTAAACACTAACTGTTTTTTTTTAAAAGATATGAATTTTTGAGAGGATTAAATCACTTTTAGATACTTAGAAAATTAGGAAAGACTGATGAATAGTTGATACATTCAGTCATGCCTAATTATGCATGGATTGATATTTTTTGTTTACTTTTAAAGCACAACTGAAGTGTTACAAAGCTTTGGAGTGTAAGTAAGCATCCCTCAGAACCAGGTACAGCACCAAGTGTGACTCGACTGGACTGCTGTTCATTCACTCTTAGTAAAACTCTTCTGGGAATTTTAATGAAATTACACTAAACAGATACCATCAGCTACTGTTGATTCTTAGACTTAAAAAAGATTTGCTGGTATGGCATGATTAACCAGTGTTCTTGTACACACAGCTTTAACTGGCAGAAAATTACCAATTAATGTAACTTATACAACTCTCCTGTACAAAATAAAAGGTGTGAGCCCTCTCTGGGTTGAGGCCTTTGTTGCTCTGGACTGTTGCCATTAAAAGAAACAGCCCAATCTCATGCAGAGCCAGCAATGCTGTCCCTGAGGGATCTGCCCTTTGAATTGCTTTGTACTTATTTGCTCTCTTAACTCACATCTATACATAATTAGGTTTGTTCTGGCTGTGTAACCCAGTCTTCTAGCAGAGAGGGCAGGGAAAAATGTAAATGTGCTCCTTCATCATCCAAATACTTCTGCAGAACTCCCTCAGAAATTCCAGGGAGATACCAAATGGTTTGCTGATCACTCAGAAACATGTTTCTTGCCCAGGTGGTTCTGTTTGGGTGTCTGTCTGGTGTAGTTCCCTGGATTTAGTTTCTCCCATTCAGCTGCTCAGCCAAGTTGTTCCAGTTTGACAACACAGTCAAAATGATGAAGTGAGTCCTGAGTAAGAAGGTGTAAACTGGGCAAAATTCTTTGGGGGTTAAGTGCATTGCACAACAGCAGCTTTAATAAACAAATGGTGCAACTTGTTAAAGTGCCTGAGACCATCTGTGCTGAGAACAAATGTCATTCCCTCAGTCCTAACACTGTCAGGGCATTTACTTTTGGCTACACTGGGCCTTCAGATGAAGAGTTCAGTTGGTTGAGCCCCAAGCTCACATCAAGTGGTACTGTGTGAACTACCTAGTGAGGGTCTAGAGACAAATGTAAATCTTGTTATGACCTTTGTGTTGCTATTTTATTTTTAGAGACATTTATACTCTCTGCAAACTACTACTAATGGTTTACCTCAAATTGGAAATGTGGGGGGTTTTATTGTTTAAGGCAGAAAATAAAACACTCTTGCATAATGGTAGTGTTTTTTTATTTAATGCAACTGGTACTTAATCCTCCTCCAATGTTTCAAGTTTCATGTTATCTTTCTCCAGTGTCTGACGTTATCCAAAGCACAGAGTGAAATATGTTCTAGCTGAATGCCTCTAAATGCAGTGCTGTAGTATAATGTCAATGGAATGTGTTCCTGTTAAATATGCTTTGCTGTTGCAAAAAGAGAGTGAGGCATAAAAAGGCCCAAATTATTGTGAGCACTGAGCAAAAGCTGGAGCTCTGGGAGGCTGTGATGGAGTGGAACAAGGCTGTAACCCACCTTTCCAGCCACCTGGCTCTTATGTTAGTCTCTAACAGATCCTGAGGAACTCAACACTGCTTTAATTATTAATCTCTATGTCACAACGTGATGCATCACAAAGAATAATAAATTAAACCACACAGAAAACAGGCACTAACAAAATAAAATGCTTAATGTGAAGCACTCGCCGTGCTTCTCGGGAAGGAAGTAGTGTGGTGTGGTGAGATTTTTCAGAGAAAAAGATAATTTCTTGTGAAAGGAGGAAGAAGTGAGTCCCAAAAGCAGTGGTTTCTTGAAACAGCATACACAGATTTTATTTTCTGAAGTGCTAGAGAAAATGGAAGGGTTTCAGCTTCTTTTTCACTGTTACTTGCAACTTGATCCCTTCCCTCAGCAGTGGCTGCAGTGACAAAGCAGGAAGAGCAGGTGGCTGGTCGGGCTGTACATGAACCAAGTAGGACACAAGGACCAAGCAAGAGCAGAGACTGGCAGCAGTCTCCATCATCTAAGCATCCAGACACCCATTCCTTGTGTGTCACAATGACATAGGTGAGGAGCTCCAGGGCAAATGCAGACATTGGAGCAGCATCTCATTTCTAACCAGTTGTGGCTTACTGTCAACTGCTTTATAAAATTCAGATACTCTGTTTTTCTGGACTCTGCCTGCTTTAATCATCTTTATTTATCACTACTATATGCAGGTTCACTTAAACAAAAAGAAATTCAGCAAGGACTGCTTGGATCACATTATGTAAGGGGTTTTACAACAACTGAGGTGTTCCCATGCATTTCCTGAAATCTGGATTAAGAAGAAAAGGCTTTATATTATAATTGCTGTATTCTTGTATTTCATTATGATGTAATAATGTGCACTGTGTATTTTTGCTTTAAAAGCAGCCTGGAGTATTCCAAGTTCAGCATTCAACATGAGACACAAGCACCTGGTTGTACCAATACCAAAGCTTAGTTCAGACAGCTCCCCAGAGAAGAATCCTGTCCCCAGGAGCTCTGTTAGGAGGTGTTTGCATCACTTCTGCACAGACACTCAGATTTGATTGCAAGATCTGCAGTCTCAGGGCCCCGCTTCATACACATCAGAGTAAACAGGGTTTCTGTTAAAAAACCCCTGAGTACAACAGCACACACCAGGCTCCCCCTGAAAGGTGGGAAATAATGCCAGCAATGTTACAAACTTCTGACTCTGAACTACATAAACACTACCTTAATATATCTTTTTAACTATTCAGTGTTCTAATTTTCTAAACGTCTTGTATCCTTCATACTTGAGGTGTCATTTTTTCCTTTTCACTCTTGAGAGTTCATCTACAAAGATGATTTAAAACTCTTTAAAATTTATAAACAGTTTTATGTATCTTTAAAGATTGCCCTGCTGGACAATAAAGAAGAATTATACCAAACAGTACAGCACATAAAAGAATGGGTCTCAAATTCAGTGTGTTGATAGGAAAAGTAAGAAATTAATATTAACACACCTGAAAACAAGTTCTAAATAATGTCACCTGTACACAGATCAGAAACAGAAATTCTGTTACAGGATGAAGGTTAGAATGAGGTGTTTTAAAGTGCATGTGAATGTTACTAACAATGTGTTACACAGAGTGAGGGTTTGGAGACAGGATTTGCTGTCTCAGTTTCAATCCCATAGGTGAACATAGGCTGCAATTACAGAACTGGTACATTTATTTGTTATTTAATAGTGTAACATGTTGATAAAACACTGGAAATTTACACCAAAGGAAACCTTTACCTCCTGCTGCTCCAGATCAACAAAAAGAAATATTTACTTCCTCACCTGAAGTAATCTAAAGGCCTGTCTCATGGGACAAGGGTACTTAGGGACACAGAACTGCCTACAGATTGACAGAAGGGAACATTTGTCATCTTTAATCCACTAATATTGCATAGAAAAAGGAAAAAAAAAAAACCACAAAAAAACCACCCTTGGTGCAGCATATCAGTGCAACTGAAACATTTTACATGGTCATCAAATACAAGAGTTGATTTTCATTGTAACTGTACAAAATACTCAAAAGGAAACATAAGAGGGCCACTAGTGTTCTCCAAAAGAGTCAGAAAATATTTCTGTCAAAAAAATAAGATCTTTTTAGAAAAAAGTAATAGATTAAAAGTGCTTTGAGTAGCAACCATTTGTCATTCATGACCCTGAAAAGGCACTCAGAAAGAGAAGAATGGTAAAACTTGACTTAGAAGCCTGGAGGAATCACCAGTACTGAACACTGGGGGAAAACATAGCTACATATGTATCTACAAATACAACTTATCCGTTTTTATTACTGTTTACTAGAGCAGAAGTTACAAGCATGGGTAAGATTTATATAATAAAGGCAACATTATCACATTAACTTAATATCTTGACATGTAATAAAGCAGAGTAAAATGAACGCTGAACTACTCAGTGCATTGAACTTGGAACTGATCCTCTCTATCTTGCCAAGGGACTTTGTCCAAAAGCAATTGTGGCTGTCTTCTAAATACAGGCAGCTGAATAAATATGGATATAAATCAAGCTCCTAGACTGTGTTTTCACATTTTTACCTACACGCAGCACAAGTCTGACATTTCACAATTTCTCTGGAGATTTTTTGTAAGCAAACTCACACTAAATAGCTGTCTCACTGTCTGTGGCTTCAAAATCTTGTGAACTAGTTTTGAACCCACAAACATCTGGGGACTGTCAGCATGGTGACAAGCATTGCCCCCTTAGTTTATAATTTATCTAACATTCAGAGCTTTGCTTAGACAATCAGTCAGATTCCTGGAAGTACTGCATCTAGCACAAGCTCAGTGAAATCCTGCCTCCCAAAGACAGCAAGTTTTCAGAAACAATTGTAGAACTGTGAATACAAACCAAGCAGTTTTCCAAGTATGGGTTTAACAGAGAATTGGACTTTTCTGATCTTTGGAAAATTATTGCTTCCCATAACCAAGTATTCGTGTCCCCCACACCTTCCAGTCTCATTGAGGATGCATCTCATACCTTGCTCTAGGATTCACATAGCTATGTTTTTCCCCATTACTCATTATTACTCAATTAATCATAACTTTGATATTTACATGGTTCTCTACATTCAGTCAGAGTGTAACATTACAAGATCTCAATCTGTATTCTTTCAAATTCTTAGCAACTGGTCCATGAAAGTTTGTCTGGCCCTGGGAAAGTTTTGGTCCTCTTGTTATCCAAAAGGCAAACCCAGATTCAGGTTCTGTGGCTCACTGCAGTCTAATGGAAGGAATTACCTAAGCAAAAAGACCCCCAAACCCAGTATTTTATATACCTTTTAATGGCCAAAAGGTTTTCCTCTCCCATCCCCATATAAAAAAAAATTAAAAGCTATTATAGAGTAATTGTTCAGCATCCTCTTTTGGGCTCTGCTCCACAGAAAGTATCTGAACAACTGTTTGAATTATCTCAAGAGGAAATAGAGGGCATCCTCTGACATCTGAACCCATCTCTCTTCTCAACATTAATTTCCTCTCATCAAGGAAAATTTCCTCAACTAAAAAGCTGAAATAAGTTTGTTCGGGGTGCAGAAGAAAAGGGTATGGGAAGGTAGATGTAAGGTACCCACCAACGAACTGTGAAGTGCAGAGCAAACTGTGGAATGGTTGTGAGCAACAATGCAGTTGACTGCCTGTATATAAATCCACCAACCTCAGACAGTACTTCCCACCCAGATGTGCCACATAGTGAGTTGACTGACACCACTTTAGTTGTATAAAGCAGGTTGAGTTGTTAGCACCCATCTTTTTATTAACAGACTAACCACCCTAATGCCCATGACAGGTACTTTGCTATCCAATTAAATAGACCAATATTCATCTTCTGCATGATGAAGAAGCTGAATGAAGTGTTTCTGAGCTAAATTGAACAAATCTCTAAATGGAGAAGTCACACTTCTTTATTTTTACACCACATTTGTCCTTTTTAAAAACACTTACCATTCATCACTGTAAGAACAGGTGACAACTAACCTCACCTTCCAGACATAACATATTCAGTCACCTCAGTTCTGGTGTCCCTCTGGTATCACCTGTCCTCTGGGGGTTCTCCCGAAGTGTTGAGCCATCACGAGGGGTAACCCCTGGAGCTGCCACATCCGTGTGAAGTGTCTTGAATTGCACTTTTTTGTGGAACATTTTCTTATATTTTCTTTGTATCTTTCTGAGCGAAACCAGCTGCATGCAACTGTCTGTCTCTGAGAAGCCACATTCATCCGATAAAAGATTAGAAGAAAGCTTTTTTTGCTTTTTCTTCACTTTATGAGCATTTTTCTCCTCTTCCCTGGACTGTCTCTCACTTTTCAGTGCTTCATGTCTTAATTGACTGCTAGACCTCTTGCCTGATTTTTTAAACTTACGTTAAGACTGCCTTGAGAAGCCCTCATGGACAGAATTAAAACAAAAGCTACATGTGCTGCTTTCCTTCTCTTGGCCTTCCAGAGTTACATTATTAAGGTAAACCAGTAATTTTATTTCCCTGGCTCTTGCAGGCAAGTACCCTCTATTACAATTGCTGTACATTGCTTCACATTTTCCCTCTGTTCCCTTCATTGAGCCACCAGGTGCCTTCCCAGAGTACCTGCAATCACTGATCTCTTCTTCCAACAAATCCTTTAATCTGCCAGCAGATCTACACTCATTGTATGGTACAGTGCCTTCATCACTCCCATCTTCTTGTCTGAATTCTTTAGCATGAGTAACAGCAATGCAATCCAAAGGATGGATCAGTCCAGCATGTGGTAAGTTATCAAGAGCAAGCGGGTCATTCCTCTGCACTTGAAACTTTTTTGCAAGCCTACCCTCCTGGGTCTTGTTTTCTAACACTCTGTTTGTTGACTCAAGTTCCTCAACAGTGACCACCAGTCTGTAATTATTATTGCTACTACAGTTTCCCTTGCTGAGGTTTTGTACAGGACTGGCTTCTCTGAAGTGTTGGCTGTGTTTGTTACTCAGGCTCATGCCCAAACCTCTATCATCATCATCACCAGACACCACTCCTTCCACCACCATTTGTTCACCGTGCTTTTTGGCTCTGAGCACACTCCTGCGTAGCCTGGTGTCTGGTAGTAGTTCAGTGAATAATGAATGAATTCATCAGTCTCATAAACCTTCTGCTTTTTGCAACAGTCTTCATCAGACACCGTCTGCCTGTGAACTACATCCCGTGTGGGGTGGTTCCTTCCATCAAGAGACTCGATGACCCTGGAGTCCCGTGTGACTGTGACCAAGAAAGAGCCACAGCCAAAGGAGTGGCTTTCATCTCTGGCAGGCAGTCCCTTAGAACCTGGGGCTGCAGGGGGGTCATTTACAATTGTCCTGACTATATAACAAGTAGATGCACAGAAGTTACTCACATCTCCTTCCTCACTACATAAGCCACCACCTTTTTGGGTTAACAGGCATTTAAGCTCTTCCTTAAGTTTCAACTTTGTGCACGTGAGAATGGGAGTTAATCAGTTCCTGATGAATGTCTCTTAATCCTGTTTCAGAAAAGGAATTATCCTTCCTTAAGCCCAATGAAGGATCCACTTTTTGATTTGCCAACTGCACAAAATCCTTCAAATAAAAAAACAAAAACAGGAAAATTATTGTGTACATTGATCAAGCCCTATAAGAAGAGCTACTACAAACTCATAAGCAAGCAGTCCCACAGCCAGAAAAATTATACAGATGAGGAGTAAGTCTGGCTTAGTTTAGCGCTCGAACATACAATCTTACTATTCCTAAGTTAGAACTACAGCTATTTCATCATCTCAGAAAGCTGCATACTAAATTAAATAAGAAAGCAGATCTTTCAACCAAGTAACCTGACTGCAGCTGCAGAAGAATATATTTATTCACTTGATCTCAGGATCACAATTAGTATTGCATGCAACAGTAAAATTACTACACTTGTGTAGAAAGAATATTTTATTTAGAATAAATTGCTCTGTTATACATTGTTTTAAATGGTCCAAATACAACCGTTCTAAGGCTTTTCAAGAGGTGAAACCGAGAAAATAGTTTGTTTAGCATATCAGCTGCATAAATAAGGTCAGTGTCAGATGTTACGGCACTCTAAAAGTTATGGAGAATGGAAAGGTAACCTCTGACTTAAACTCTTAGGAAATTATAGTCCTTTCAGAATCATTAAGGATTGGGGAAAATATACACTTGTTAAATGCTGCAAGCAAATTTTTACTTAGCAAATAGTGAGGACAAAGCCATGTTAGCACCCCTGAGAAACAAAACCCCCTATTTTCTTTTAAAACTTTTTTAACCCACAGCACTAAAATAAACCTCCAAACATTAAACCGTGTGCTCACATTGTTACCACTCCTCTGCTGACTTTGTCAAGCTCAGCTTAGTGTTGGCAACAAAAGAAAGGCTACGAGAAATGTGGCTGGAATTATCCTTGTCACATTAATTCTGTCACTTGCAGATCCGAGATCAAAACAAACAGAGAGACCACCATTTGCATCCACTCCACAAAACTCCTTGTTTGCAAGTCTAAAAGGCCTCTTTCTGGGTGAAAATGCACTAAGCCCAACCTTTGCTCTCAGGGCATGACCAAGAGCAGTTTGTCACAGCACCTGGACCTCAGGCCTTCTCAGTGCCCAGTCAGTCCCAAGGAATTCTTTTGACTGGCACCAAGACATCCAATGTCTAGGGATTACTCAAGCTCTAGTAAATACTCTTCAAAAAGTTAAGTATGTTTAAAAATGGTCTTACTTTCACACAGTTTAACAGCACTGTAAGCTGTCTGACAGACTCCAGTCTTCTCTGAGTTAGCAGGGATTTCCTTTCTTCCCATTCAGGCATATTCTTTGGCCACTGCTCTTATTCAGCTGGTAACTTCTGCTTTGGGGGATGTGTCTCATCTCCATATATCTGCCTCTCTTCTCTCCTCTGGAGCTGAGCTTTATTTTTTCTCTCATGAACCACATCTTTTTCTAGGTAATTATCAATATGGGACAATTCAGATGACACTTGTTTTATATTTTGAGTCCTGGGGAATAGGATGCAAGTGTTTGAAGTGCTAAAAATAACAAGCAACCAGTCCCCAAGAATCTGCATGTGGCTAACAAGAAACTGGGTTTATTAGAATAATGTTTAAAAAAAAACATGTCACATAGATGACATCCATCCAACTGATGCTCACGTTTAAAAAGCTGTCCCTTCAAATGACTTCTACTCTAGGGTTTTCTTTATAAGCACTGCCAAGACAAGAGAGTCACATCATCTTTTGTCTCCAAGGACACCACGAGATTCTGAGAATTTGATCTAAATCTTAAGTTAACAAACTTAAAAATTAAAAATTATTATTTTAAAATTTGAATATGAAGGTCTCAACTGTGCAGGCATAGCAATGTTTTCAGAGACTTAACACTAGAGTTGCTATGCTCTGCATTCCAAGTGTTGGCTTTTCTCCATGAAGGTGTTCATTATATGGTTCATTACTAGTGGCAGTTTAGGATGCCATCCAAATATGTTATCTACAGATTTAAAACTTCACCATACTACTATTACACATACAAAATTTAAGAGCACTGCCCACAAAAATAACTACAATGAAAAAATAACACATAAAAAGGGGTAGAGGGAGAGACAGAGAAGTGTTCACCTCTAACTTTGGACCTTCCAGTCAAATGGGAAGAACCTAGAAATGTCCACACATTGATTTTACTTCAGGGTATAAAGACATTACTTTGTGATGTTGCAGCATAGAACAATACAAAAAGTCCACATCCAGAATCTTAAGCAATCCAGCCCCAGAGCAACCTGAGAGCAACAGCTCTGATTTCATTGTAGGTCCACAAAATCTTAGGTTGACCTAGAAACATCCTGAGATCCCTTTCAGGTTGGATTAATCTTTCTCGTAAGTCGTATCCCTTCATCTGATGCCTTACACACAGAATTAGGATGCTTTTCTTTATAAGGTTAGCACATAAAGTACATAAGACCACTTCAAGTTCTCTGAGTCACTTCCTCAAAACCTGGATTTTTACAGCAGACTCTTTCTGGGATTTACTTGTTACGAGGTAGTGTGACAAATCTCAAGAAAATAGAACATGCTCTAAAAATACACTCTCACCTTTCAGCCCCCTCTTTTTTTTCCCCCCCCTTTTTCAAGCGTTCTCTTGTTCTTGCAGCTTCCAGGCTTCTCTTTCTTACAGCTCCTTCACTAAAATATCTGGTTGGATCAAGTCACCTGTCACAGAAGCAGAATCAGACCTAACAGTCCAGTTTGTCATGTATTTATACAAACACAGACAACCTGCTGAGCAACTGAGAGACCACAGGTGACTAACAAATCCTCCTGCACTCAAAAGAATGTCTCTCTCCACCCTGGCAAACTTTAACACCTCTTTGAAGTTCACACTGTGTTGTCAATCAAGCTCAAACACCCCAATCCCAAACACCTCCTCCTGCTGTGACACCAGGGGCTCACAGCATGACACCATGTCTTTGCCCAGACCTCTTCCTGATACGCTTTTTGGGGGATTCAAAGTTCAGGGTGTTCAGCAGAGCATTGCTAGCTGCAGGATTCGTGCAGTTCTGCCAAAACCAGAGGCTGCTGACTCTGGGAACCTCTCCACAACCCGCGGTACCCGGGCAGGCGGGGCCCGGGCCGTTCCCCATCGCCGAAGCCCGCAGCGCCAGCGGCTCGGGGTGTCCCTGAAGGAGCGGGACACCGACCCATCCCCCCGCACCGCCCCGCACCTCCCGCAGCGCCGGGCGCCCTCCGCCGGCAGTGCCCTGCTCCCACATCCCGGAGCGGACCGGCTCCCGTTACCCCAGCCACAGCCACCGACACCACCCCGGGGC
>JAAWXA010000017.1:14483039-14509434 GCA_038090715.1 Florisuga fusca
GACAGGCGGCTGTGGTCTGCGTGTGGGAAGGGAAAGGGAAAGGGAAAGGGAAAGGGAAAGGGAAAGGGAAAGGGAAAGGGAAGGTTTACTGCCTCAGCAGTTGCCTCGCTTAGGTGTGCTGAGGGCTGGTTACCCGGGTGTGGTGGGATGCTGTGTATTTCTTTGCCCTGTAACAAAGGTGGCTCATCCATCACTGTTCCATCTGAGTGGGATGTGTGTGAGGATTAATAAGAGCTTTGCTTTGCTTTAGTTTTAGCTTGGAGGTGTTTAACCCGTGGAAACAGTGCTGGTGACTCCTGGTACTGTCAACTCCCTGCAGCAGAGCAGAGCCCAAGGGTGTCTGTGCCACACCAGGGCACTGCTGAAGGTACCATCCACACTTCCCAGCACCTGGGTCTTGCTTCAGGCTCCTCAAGGGGATCAAATTTAGGGCAATCATTCACTCAAAGTACCACCTCAGTTTTCAGTGCTTTTTTTTGTCTCTTGATCTTGCAAACACAACTGTAGAACAGCACATTTTGGATCCTTTCTCCACCTTATTTCTTCCTCTGTGGTGGTTGTAGCTACAATGGTTGATGACTGCAGGACACACATGAGGCTAGGGCTGCAGGCAGAACTGTGTACCCTGCTCTTCTTTTCCCAGATGGTCTAATTGCTGTGTGCAGTTACAGCCTGAGAACACCTGTTGCAGGTGTATTTAGTGTGGAAGGGTATTTCTGTTATAACTTTGTGTGCTGAAAAGCATGTCTGCATTTTCTTTCTATAAAAGTTGATAAAATACAGATACTACCTTTATCCACAAACATTTCTTGGGTCCAGTTGCCTTCTGCACAGTTGCTGGTTGTCCTTGCAGTGGGAAAGTTTTCTATGAGTCCATTATATGACATTCACTTTAATTTTTCTTAAAAGATAAAATTACATTTTGATGGTACAAAAGGTTAAATTTCAAGGATGCTGTCTCCAAGTTGTATGATTTATCCTTTCTATGTGTATTTTTCCGAACCAAAACAGGCAAACTGAAATTTGAGACCAGTTTGCTTTTCCAAAAATACAGTAAGTTGAGAAACTTTAAAGTTTTAAATAATAAATTAAAAGTTTAATGTAGCCATACAAAGATATTTCTTTCAAGATCTGAGCACAGGATACAGAAGGAAGAGATACTAGTACACACATACTAGTTTAGATGACAGTGCTCTTAATATTTTGGTTTTCCTGTTAGGAGAGGTGTCATACAAAAATTACATTTCTGTTTTCTAATTTCATTGGCAATTATTTTCTAATAATGAAAATTACAAACATTAAATAGAGCTTACATGTTCTTTTATATTGAGCTCTATTAAACTCTTCTACAAGTATCTGTAGTTTTCTTGTTTCCAGTGCAGGGGTTTGAGGCTTTGGGGTTTGTTTCCTTAAGCTTGTGACAGGCATAAGAATGCTGTTTTCCTTTTTAAGCACAATGTGTTGTAACCCCACATCATCACATCTTGGCTCCTCTGCTACTCTGCTAACTGCCACAAATAAGTAAAAAACTCATGCTATGCCTCCTGGCTGCAGCAAAAAACCCACACCCCATTTCTTACCTGTAATTAAACAAATTATATTCTGTATTTCAGGGAGCAAACTACTGGAAACTGTGGTCTTTTGCAACCAGTAGCCAGCCTACTAGGACTGAGCATGTTGCTGGAGCAGTGTAGTGAGTTACTCTGAATGAACAGTAAGGTGCATTTTGTCTGGCAAAGGACACAGGAAAAACTGACATTAAGGAAATCACTCTGGCAACACTCTCATGTTGAGAAGAGGTGACATGTTGTATTAATTAAAAACTATGGAAATCATTCCTACAAAAAATATGGGAGACTGAGCACCTTCAGAAGTGGATTTGATGTTTATATGGGCTACAAGAAAACATGGAGTTTTCTCCTGGAAAACCTTCAGTTTTCCAGGCATCATCCCATCTCTTACCTACCTTGATTGTGCAGGCCCCATATTTGCTCAACTCTTACAAAAACTTTCTTCTTAAATCTGGACAACAAGGAAAGGTGAAATCTTTTCTGCACAAGTCATGTGGTTGTTTTGAAAATCAGTTTAGGCAAAACTGTTGTAAAGAACTGTGTAGAGCCACCTCTTTTGGAAGTAAATTTGAAGTAAATCATCTTTAATGCACAGAAGCATTCACACAGAGATGGCAACATGATTACTACTGCATTTCAGATGGGATTGATTTAAAGCCTGGCAACTAGTACACATAGACAAGCTTGTTCTGGGAGCTCCAGGAATGGGCTGGGGAGAAAGACAGTTGGAATAAGCTTTGGGCATGAAGCATGTTGAAGTGTGTGCAAGTATGAATTTTGGCTATGGTTCTGCTTGTGGCTTGGTAATATCATTCCAGGCATTTTGTCCCGTTAGATACTGCTCAAGTAATTTAAAAGCTAAGATAATTTCTCATAGTGAGACTATTCATCTCCCTGCCTTTAGTTTGTACAGTTTACAGAAAAAGAGTCCAGAGGGCCCAGAGAGCTGTGGTCAGTGGAGTTAAACCCAGCTGGCAGCCAGTCATGAGTGGTGTCCTCCAGGGCTCAGTACTTGACCACTCCTGTTAACATCTTGATCCATGATCTGGATGAGGAGACAGTGTGCACCTAAAGTAAATTTGCAGATGACACTAAGCTGGGTGGAAGTGTTGATCCACCTGAGGGTAAGGAGGCTGTACAGAGGGACCTGGACAGGCTTGATGGATGAGCCAAGGAAAATTGCATGAGTTTCCATAAGGCCAAGTGTCAGGTACTGCACTTTGGCCACAACAACCCCCAGCAGTGGCACAGGCACGAGGAGGAGTGGCTGGAGAGCTGGCCAGCAGAAAGGGACCTGGAGGTGTTGATTGACATCTGGCTGAACATGAGCCAGCAGTGTGTCCAGGTGACCAAAGGGCCATTGGCATCCTGGTCTGGATCAGGAAAAGCATGGACAGCAGGACCAGGGAGGTGATCTTACCCCTGTACTCATCACTGGTGAGGCCACACCTTGAGTACTCTGTGGAGGTTTGGGCCCCTCACTGCAGAAAGGACAGTGAGCTCCTAGAGTGTGTCCAAGGAAGGGCAAGAAAGCTGATGAAGGGTTTGGAGCATTAAGTGTTGGGAGGAGCAGCTGAGGAAGCTGGGGCTGTTCAGCCTGGAGAAGAGGAGGCTGAGGGGAGACCTTACTGCTCTCTACAACTACCTGAAAGGAGTTCATCTGTTCAGTGAAGTTACAAGCGATAGAACAAGAGGTAATGGGCTCAAGTTGCACCAAGGGTGGTTTAGATTGGATGTTAGGAAGACTTTCTTCACTGAAATGGTTATCAGACATTGGAACAGGCTTCCCAGGCCAGGAAATGCCATCTCTGGAGATATTTAAGAGTGGTATAGACATAATAATTAGAGGTATGGCTTAGTTAAAGTCTTGTCAGTGTTAGGTTATGTTTGGACTTGATGATCTTGGAGGTCTTTTCCAGCCAAAGTGATTCTGTGAATCTGTGATAAGTCTAACCTCCATCTTGTATTTAATTTTGAAATAGAACATCGAGAGCTGTTCCCAGGGAAGGTAGGAAACTTTCATAGTTTTGTTTCAGAAATAACAGTAATACAACCTTGCTTATTGCAGATGGCTGCCTTTGCAGGTTTGACTCATGAAACTAATTTGTGGACTGCTGAAACAGTCTTTCCCTGAATACTGATGTGATCAGTTACTGAGAGGCAGGTCACCTACACAACCACTTTCTAGCCAGGAGCAACTGAATAATGGATTTGAACACTGCCATCCTCTGGCTGGCTGCACAGGAAACTTGTTGAACTTAAGTTTCTTTAAGGTAATATTAAAAAGTACCTGGTGATGTTTTGGTTTGGGTTTTTTTAACATGTTTAACTTTCCTGTCAGGACTTTGTAAGCAGTCTGTATGATGATAGGTTTGATCTACAACAGGGTTACCTTGGGTGATTTTGTTTAGAGGCCACTAAAAAAAATTTTTTTTTAAAATTCTTAGTCCAACAGATAAATTTGGTCTGTAAGGGGAATTAGTTTTTCAAAATACAAGCTGTCTGGCCAGAGGAAATATAGTGATTTATACAGAAAATCCAGAATATACACTCTTCAATATAATTCTACTTTACAACATTTCTGAGCTATGCTTAGAATGTGTCTCCAGGGCGTTAATTCTACCACGAGCTTTTTGTTACAGAGGTTGAAGAAGACTTGGTTGCTTCCTTTTTCTCAAGTCTGCTGTACAACCCACAAAGCCATCTGGCAGTGTGAATGGCTCAGAACAGACAGGCAGGCTTGTGATTCAGTCACAGGAGTGGGAGTATGAGGTTTTATTCCTGGCTCAATCACAGACATTGCAGGTTATCACAGGCAAATCTCCTAATTTTCAATGTCTGCCACTGTTTACAACCCAGCTGCTTGCTGGAGTGGCTTCTCCTTCCACCACCAAGGAATAAATTGACCAAGAGCATGTTGTGACCTGGGAGTCTCCAGCAAATGTTCTGGAATTCAGTGGCAACTGAACACCTCAGAGCAGCACTGAATCTAAAGCTTTCCTAACTCCTGTGTGGGGATGGCACAGGCCATAAATGGGTTCTTTGACAGCTTCATTCATTCTCCCTCCTGATCTCAGGACTGATCTCAGGACTTTCCCATGACACTTTCAGCATATTATTGTTAGGTACTGATGTGCCCAAGTAGAATGGAATTTAATTTGGGAAATGACAGCAAGCTCCTACACCACCTCTACTAATAAAACCAGTGTGTGACAAATTTCAGTGCTGTGCCTGATCCTGATGTTAGCCACAGCTGTATTATCCTGAAGCAAGCAATTGATAGTGAGCAAACTGTTTACAGAGTTCAAATTGCAGCTGCTTTAAAGATGGTATACACTGTTCTTTATTACCTACAGCCATGCAAAACAAAGTATAAAGAAATACAGAAATCTTCCAGGAAATAAAAATCATGTTCAGTCCTTACAAAGGACTCGGCTGCATAAAAAGTCAGTTCAGTGAAATTGCATCTCCAAGTGTAATAAAAACGTATTTTTGTATGTATAACAAAAGAGAGGAAAGAAAATCAGTGCCCTCAGAGGATTCATTTTCTCCAGTTGTTTTTGCAGTGATAGCTTCTGGATACAGGAAACCAAACAGGAAAAAAAAAAAAAAAAAAAATTATAAACTTGATTGGGCTGGCAGAAAATGGTGAAAAGAAACTGCAGGTTCAAGTATTAATTTTTAGTAATCTTAGATCTTGCTCATGACTTCCATTTATTTATGTATTTATTGATTAATCACTGGTTTTATTTTGGCAGGTCCATTTCCACAGGAGAAAAAAAAATAGCATAAAAACACACACCAGCCACCAGCTTCCCCACGGATTAGACTGTGTGAGGGAAGGCTGAGGTCATCTGTTGATTAATGTTATCAGCCAGAAAAAAGTATGTAAAAACTCAACCAAAAATGAGTAATGGAAATGGGAAGGCTGGATGGAAAAATCCCATGCTTTGGAATAATTGTAAGTTGAGGTTTGTCTTGTGCAAACAAGCAAGAAAGGCAAACTCCTAGAAGAAGCATCACCCTTTTTTGTTTAGAAGTCTTCCATTTTCAAGCAGTATTAATGTATAGCAAGTTTATACCCATCTATTCTTGTTTCAAATGTTTCCTTTAAATAGCTGAATTTTTTCTCCTTGCTGGTGATAAACACTTTCCTTCCACCAAGGAAATACAATGCCAGCAATAGTTGAATTCCTGGCAGCTTTGTCCTATCCTCTTTTTTGGGAATACTGTATCAGCAGGCATCTTCGTATATGGTTTGGTTGGATGCACTGTCCCGTAATGTTTCAGCTTGGAGGTTTTGTTTATTTCTTAGGTTTTGTGTGTCACTGTTTTTTTATATTTCTAGAACCAGAGCAGACAGCCTCTTTTGGAGGAAATCACTGCTCCTGCCCTCTTGTTGTCTCCTCACTCCGCAGATCCTGGTCACTCCCTGCATCTCCTTTCCACCTTCTCTCCCCTCCACACACCGTTTTCCCCGTTTCTCCGGTAGCACCTCAGTAAAGCCTGAGCTAATTGACCTCCTAAATCTCATTAACGGGTTTGACTCCGTCCCTCACTCCCAGCATCCAGGCACGGCTCCTCGGAACCAGAATCCACTGTTTGGGACGCGTTTACTTTTGTCTGGGAGTAAGCGGTGTCACCAACCGATCACGGTGGAAACAGGTTTAGTGTTACAGCCTGAACGCACCTGACGGGTTCGGGGTGTTTTCATGCAAATCCCGCCCGCACAGGCCCGGGCCGGGCCGCGTCCCGCCTGACAGGGCCCCGCTGCCGGGCTCCGCCTCACGGCCCTTCCACCGCGCCGCCCCCCGTGCTGNCCGCCGAACTGTGCCGGTCCGGCTCGGTCCGGTCCGGTTCGGTTCGGTTCGCCGGCCGGGCCATGGCCACCTGGCGGCGGGACGGGCGGGTGACGGCGCTGCAGCAGTTGGGCTGCGCCGGGCTGGCGGGAGCGCTGAGCCTCAGCCTGACGGCCCCGCTGGAGCTGCTGACGGTGCTGGCCCAGGTGGGCACCTGGCACTGCCGGGAGGGGCTGCGACGAGCCGGGATCAGCCTCTGCCGAGCCGAGGGTCTGCGGGCCCTCTGGAAGGGGAACCTCACCGCCTGCCTGCGCCTCTTCCCCTACAGCGCCCTGCAGCTCGCAGCCTCCCGCCGGTAAGAGAGAGCCCGGCCCCGGGAGGGCTGCGGCGGGGAGGGTGGGCTCTGGCTCCGGCCCTCCCTGTGGTGAGGAGAGAGGGGGTGATGGGGAGTGGGGAGCCTGGGCTGCATGGTTGTGTCCCCTCTCCCCGAAGACATGTCCCCCGGCTTGGTAAATTAACTTGGTTTATTTACTTTGCTCGGCGTGGAGCAGCTGTCAGGGCCCGGTGATGTGCCAGCAACTGCTTGTAAAGTCAGTGGTGTTCTTTCTTCAAATGATGAAGGGTTATTAAATTTCTTCTGCTTCAGAAATGAAGTTGCAGTGCTAGCTCCAAGCGGGACTCTGGCATCTGAGTTATTTTGTTGTTGTTGTTGGGGGTTTTTTTCCAACCAATTTATTTTATTCATGTATATGCTTTCAAGTACTTATATTGGCTGTATCAGAAAGCAACACTTCAAATCTTTTACCCTGTCATGCAGCAGTTATGCAAATTTGATCGGTTTTGAAGTCAGCATGTGACATGATTTCCTTAAGATCTTTTTTTTTAATAACACAGACGTGAAATCCAGGTAGAACTGCAGCAGGATCAACATGGAGCAGTGCTGCCTGAGCTCTGCTTGCTGACCTCAGATTCCCTTTATCTGCCAGCATCTTTTACCCTGGAGAGGAGTGCCTGACTGCTCACGCACCAGCGTGTTTTGCCAGATTGAGGGTTGGGTTTCTTTTTTTTTTTCCCTTTCTTTTCTTTTTTTTTGTTCTTTTTTTTGTTCTTTTTTTGTTGTTGTTGTTGTTTTTTTCCTTTTTTTCTTTTTTTTTCTTTTTTTTTCCTTTTCTTTTTTCTTTTTTTCTTTTTTTTTCTTTTTTTTTTTTTTCTTTTTCTTTTTTTTTTTTTTTTTTTTTTTTCCTTTTTTTTTCACGTCAGCTGTGTGTGCGGTCTGCACTTGACATTTCCGCCCAGCTGGGCGCTGGGTTATCCCAGTTCGTGTGCCCTGCTGGGTGGGCAGAACCATGGGCTCAGCCGGTGCCGGCCAATCCCGCCTGCCGCAGCCTGGGCTGATGCTGCGCAGCCTCCTGGGGCTTGGGGTTATCAGCTGAGAGTCATCCTCCCAGCTCTGCCCTTTAAAAAGAGATAGCTGGAGTGACCCTGGAACTCAGCAGCTTTGTTGTGTCCTTCTGCCTGTAATGCACACGGTGGTCGAACAAGGGGAGGGATAACGGCAGTGGGAAAGCAGGAACAATGATTTGGATGTCATTTAAAGTTCCCAGAAGAGTCGGTGTGTTGCAGCGATGTAAGCCAAGTTGATTTTGAGCAAAATAACTTCATTGTTCACGCAGCTTGAAACAGTGTATTCCCTTTGCGAGGCTGTAGTTTGTCTCTGCTTTGCACTGGGGTTTCTTTTGAATTACAAGGGGAAGCAGGCTATCAGGAAACGAAACACAAGTGTTTCTTGATATATTATTTGGGGATTTTTAAATGTGTTGTCAAGTGAAAGAATGGTGTATAAATCAAGAAACACCAGAAGAGAAATGTAGCATGGTAACTTTAAGTAAATAGTAATGGGAGCTGCAGAAGGAGCTGAGCTGAGCACAGTCCCTGGCAGGGCAGTGTGGGGGGAGCTGAGGAAGGGGGGGGTTCAGCTGGTTGCATCTGCAGTCGCTGTGCATGGACCCTGTCTTTCCATAGCAGCTTGAAATGTTATCTGGGTGGTGCCTAGAGCCACCCCAGCCCCCTTCCCACACATTTGTGCACACACAAGAAAATCAGGCTGTGTTGCTTTAGCTCCCTATCTGTCTCAGAGTCTCTAAGTTTATGCCCTTTCACTTCTGCTTGGCTGGCCTCTGCTCTGGGCTCACTGCAGGGCATGAAGCAAGGGTCTGTCAGCACTTGAATATGAGCACTCATTTGAAAAAGCATCAACTGAGCAAGCAGTGACTTGTAAAAATTTGAAAAATATGTTCTTCTGGGCACGGTAGTGCTGTATAATTTAAATGTGAATTGTCTGTTTAGGCAGTTTAGCTAACACTTCCAAAGTAAAACATAAAGTTTATTTCTCTCCAGCTGAGATTCTCCCTTCAGGTCTTCTTGTTTCTTGTTGCTTCCATGGCACTTCTCCCTGATGTGTGTGCCCTGTGCACATAGGAAAGTCCTTCTGTGCATAACAAATTCAGGAAATGTAGGTTATCCTTTGAAACTCTGTGCTTCAACCTCAACATTTCAAAGTTAGACTTAACCTCCTGGGCATGATAGTGCCTGGACATAAAAGAATTATCTCTGTGGACCTTCCTGTCCCAACGTAAGCATAGGGGGAAAGTTCAGTTGTTCTCAGAAGGCTTGTGATGATGTTATCTATGTATTTTTTCTTGCATGATAACTTTGACTAGGGAGGTGGGACCAGTGTCTCTAACTGAATTTCTTTCATACATATTTTTCAATCATGGCACCTTTCATCCTGTAGGTGGAAATAGAAATGAGGATTCTGTAGTAAAAAAATTACTTTAGAAGTCTCTTGCAAAGCAGACAAATATATAATCTGAGCAATGAGTACTTTATCTCAGTAGCACCAAAATCAAAGCAAATTGCATTTGCAGATTCATATATTCCAATCCCTGACTTAGTTGTTAATGTTTGCACTTCTGTGCTCTTTAAGCTCCCAGGCATGTTTTTTGGACTCTGCTTATATTTCCCCATTCACATGTTCTGTTTCAGAGTTTCTGCTGCTTGTGTGGTGTAAGGCCTTGGATGAAATACATGGAAAAACTTCAACTCCTGCTGTTGAAGGGGTTTATGGGCAGAAGAACAATTATGTCAGGAATAATCTGCCTTGATTTTTCATGGGCTTTGTTCATACTGTCATTGATAGTACCCCTTTTGTGTGTTTACTCTAGATTTGTTATACTTTTCACTGATGAGCTGGGTCACATTTCCCACTGGAGAGCCATCATGGCAGGAAGTCTGGCTGGCATGGTTGCAACCATCCTGACTTATCCCACTGATGTGATTAAAACACGGCTCATCGTGCAGAACAGGCTGGAACCATCTTACAAAGGAATTCTTCATGCTTTTTACAAAATTTATCACCAAGAAGGACTCCGTGCACTCTACCGTGGCGTTTCACCAGCTATATTAGGTAAAATAATAATGGCTTAAGTGACATAATTGCACACTGTACACTGCAGCTATGTAGTGTGTTCGTTTGCTTACTTGATTACAAAAAGCAATTCTTGTTCTGTAGGATGCTTGTAGATGTAGAAGGCACAACAATACTGGTTACCTCTGCTGCCAGTTAGTGCTTTACATTACAACCAAGTGCATAGCATTTAATGTATGGTTAGGTTTTCCACTAAATAGTCTTTCCTGTCTTTTATAGATGCTCTAGTTGTGATCAGATGCAAGATTTCCACCATTCTTAAAAATTTATATATGCAAATATGCATACAGTGTTCCTATGTCCTGTCCAGGTGTGAGAGTGTCTCCCTAGCTGTTCAGTGGAAACAGTCTGAGCAGTAATGTCTAACTGATGTGAAAAGTGAAGATTAGATGTTCCTTGCAGGAAAGACTTTTTATTTATTTATTTGCTCTCTGTAGTTTTTAAAAATGCCATTTAACTTTGAGGTCACTTCTTCACAATATGACATTATAAAAAATACATCATAATGGTTAATAATAATAATATATAATCCCACTGTAAAATTGCTGAGAGCATAAAACAAGCAAAGAGGACAAAAGTAGCCCTTATGAGCTTGACTGAAGAAGCAGCTCTCTTTACCTGTACAGCTGCTGTGGTTGGGTTGCACTGAAGAAAAGAGCTTGTCACCAGAGAGAACCTGGAGGAAGAGCTGACCTCTCATGAGACTGGAGCAGTTACCAACATGCACATTTCAATATGTAAATATATGCTCTGACCATGACATCTAGATGCTACAATATTGGGTGTTTGGTGGTAAACCAGTGACTAAAAAACTCAAGTTCTTCAAAATATTGATCTGGTTTGAACAATGTGAGGCATAAAGTGGCAGCAGCTTATCCCATCTTTCTAGGGAATGTGATCAGCAGTTTTGTTTTCTTAGTGTACAGTGTCTTGACATAGATTTTCTGTCTGGTTTGCTTTCTAGGTGCTGTCCCATTTTCTGCAGGCTCATTCTTGGTTTACATCAACCTGGACAAAATCTGGCAAGAACCCATAGTTCATTTCACTCCCCTTCAGAACTTCATAAATGGCTGTGTCACAGCTGCCCTGGCACAGACACTTTCTTTTCCCTTTGAGACTGTCAAGAGGAAGATGCAGGTACAGAGCAATCATGTTACTAGTTCTTTGTTACAGGAGCTTGTTTCAAGAGTTTGGGACAAGATTAGCAAGATGATCATCAGTGTCAGTGTTTCTTTTACCAGTAAGCTACAGAGGCTTTGTTTTAGGTTGGTTGGGTCAGAGACTTTGATTTTATTTCTTTACTTTTTCATAGCAATTCCATCAAATTCTCACATTTCAGAACTGGCAAACCTTCTGTAAAATACAGGCATTCAGTCCCCTGGGTGGCAGGCAGGATGAATGAGATCCATGTTATATTCAGAGCCTATGTGTCTGCCATTTGTTCTTGACCTACATACTGACTACCACAAGAAACTTTCACAGCAGATATTAAGTCTGAAGAGTCAGGACTATCCTCATTCTTATCTCTTACTCCTCTGGTTAACAAGTGACTCCCCAGTTGCTGGTGCTGCTCTTTTCCTGCAGCATCAGCAACCTTAGACTTACTATATCAAGTTTCTATATAATTTTATATTGTTTTGATGATCCTTTTTTCTGAGAGTATAGTAATAATAACTAAAACAAAACAAAAAAACCCCAAACACAACAAAACAACAAACAAAACAACCATCTCCTCACGGTTTCCATCTCACAAAAAAAATTTAGTTGATGTTGATTTTTCTTTGGAACTTCATCAACAGAGTAACAGTGAATAGCTGTCATCATTTGGTGGGCCTCTGGCTGTGGCATATGAGTTTGTTCTTTCATAGGGCTCAAGATTTATGGCAGGCTTTTGTGATCTTATTAAAAAAGTAGTCATGTGGTGTGGCAGCACTACGTAGATCCCCCTCCTTCACCTCCTCGAGTGATAATCTGGTTGATAAATCACAGGCTAGCAAAAGGTCAGTGGAAATGTGAATTCCCCTACCCTGCTCCCCAGGTTCCCTTTTTCAGACAGGGCTCAGATCCAGTGGCACAGAAGCCTTTGTTGGCCTCTCTCTATCTTGTAACAGAGGATCTCAGCAAGACAAGTAATGTCTTTTATTATCTTGTGTGGCTGATGTGTCCAGCAGTCAGGCTTTAAGCTGAGCCCTTTCATCAAGTAACTCATAAAATGTCTCAGAAAGAGATTTTGAGCATGAGAACTTGATTGTTTTTTCCAGCTGTGTCAGTGGGTCTAAGAAAATTTCTCCATACAAGTCCTCTTCTTCTTTATATTTTTAGGCTCATAGCAATACTGTTACCCTAAAGAATAAAGAATATAAAAGCATTTGCTGTGGTGTTTCCTTTTTAGTATTTTCTGTTAATACATCAGTTACTTGAAGATTCAGTTTCTGTAATCAGTTCACAGGTAACTCTCAGCTGTAACTGGTGTGATGTTAGGTTCTGTGTCCAGCTTTGTCTTGACAGGGAAGTAGAAAAGTGGGACAGGCCCATCTTTCATTTTCCTGCCACTAGGCTGTACTCTTTCACCAAAGGGATGCTTAAAACATCTGCTGGCCTCTTCTAGAAATAGGAAGGGAAATGGATTTATTGATTAATACGGAGGAAGTAGGTATGCTAAAAATACTTTGGATGGCAAAAAGACTCAACCACAGAGAAGTTTTGTTCCTCCTAGATGCATTACAACAGCTGAATAGTGATTTTCCAAGCTTAGAGAAGCACCTACTGTTCAGTGATCTATTCTGAAGGCAAAATGTTTCAGAAGAAGCAGGTGCCTAGGTGTGAAAGCTTGCAATTTTTTTGGTACAGGAAATGACATAAGTTGGGAGGCTTGTCCAGAAAAGGGACCTGTTGAAAATCACACCCAAGCTGATACTGGTAGCTCACTGGAACTCATGTAAGATCATCCAAGAAGTTTGTTTTTTACAGTTAGCCCCAGGGTATGGTCCAGCCTTGCAGGGGTCAGGTCTGCTTTGCTGGCCTGTTCAGTTTGCAGGGTGGTGGTCAGAAGAGAGAAATGTCTAGGACCAGAAAAGGTATCATGCAAAGGGACCTAAAAGGGGGAGAATTAAGGAAAACAGAGCTTCTTGGCACTTCAATGTCATATAGAAAGCAGGAGAACAAATACTTCTGACCACAGCTTTCCTCAAACATTATATTCTGATCAACCTCCATTCAGTGACTCACCTTTCTAGCTAATAAAAAGAAAAGAGGGGTGCAGCAAAGCCTTCAGCTACCCCCAGCCCTGTGTGGGTTCTGCAGGAGATGAAGGGAAATGCTGCCTTTGTTTGGAAGCCAGGAGTGATAATGGTGTGTATGGACAGGGATCCAGCACATGGCAGAGCTCAGTTTCAGATTGTTCTTCCTTTCCTTCTGTCCCACAGATCTGAGATTTAGAGGCAGCATGTTGCCAGAGAAGTTTTCCATCAAACCTATTAGTGATGAGGAACTAGGGAGTTATGAGGCAGTCTCAGGAGCTTTGAAAAATGAGAAATGAGGACATGAGGCTGTCTCCTCTGGTTCTGAAATGGAGTACAAGCCTGAGACCAGAGCATCCAGTTCAGATCTTCATCTGACATGCTAGGCAGTCAGAAGAATTAGCTCCATCCATTTCCTCATCTAGGCAAAGCTTGAATTGTTTGCATAGACTAGAAAAGGGTAAAGTGTTATTTTTAATCTCTGCTGTAATAATTTTCTTTCATCTTTTGTCATATTACATATTTGAACCCTACACTTCTGATGTCATCAGCTTCTGTCACTGACATCTGGGGGAGTAGGAGCCAACTGTCAGTGAACAATTCTTCCTCTGTGTTCCAGGGATGATTTATGATGTCAGATGTGCTCTGTAGCCATGGTTTCTTCCCCCTCTGCTATTATAATTATCATGTTTACCTTTTTTTTTTTTTTTTTTTTAACAAAGATGCTACGTTCACTAAATATAGTTGAATGGTTTTCATAAAAGAAGTGTTAATTAGTGAGTGAGTCTTACTGAAAATGTGAGTCCTCTTTGTTGTGCTTGTCCTAATTTTATTTTTTTGTCTTCCTTTTTTCACTTTGCTCCTGATTGGCATGTTAGAGAATGAAGAGGTACTGTATGCATGTTTCAGCATGGAAATATGGCTTTTGTTGTGCATCTGTAGAGGGGGATTAGTGAAGCAGAGGGTTGTTCAAAGAGATGTTCTGTATCAAATGTTTTCCTGGCTCACTCTTATACTGTATCAGCTTCTGTACAATAACTTAATGATCTTGATATCCTTCTGATTGTTTCTTATTTTTGGTTTTCCTTCTTTATCCCACCATAATGTGTTCTTTGTTAGATCCAGTTTCTAAGTGATAATCAAGTACAGCACTTTCAGCCTGCAGACAAGTGCAGTAGAATACTACTTTTTTTTCTTCTTCTTTTTAATTTTTTTTTCTTTTTCTTTAAGCAGGGAAATACCTGCCTACGAGTAAGGGCTTAAGGGAAACACTGGTAATATGTTTCTACTTCCCCACATCATCTCTTTTCCTATGATGACCTTCATAAGTGCCTATTGGACAGAGCTCTGGCATTTCAGTACAGAAGGATGAATTTAGAGCTGTTCTATGACACACAGAAGTTTATAATTAGAATGGCACCCATCCCAGATTTTGTGTAGAACTGAAGATCTATAAACATGCAGATGGTCAGTGCAAACCTAATACCAAGTTTTGGCACTTCCCTCTGTGCACATGACACTACAAGGTAGGCTCAGACACCCCTGGCTGACACTTGTGAGCTTTCATTCATTCCAAACTGATCTGTGACTCAGTCTTGTTAGGCAGAATGCAGACAGCTGGCCCTGTAGTTTCACAGATACACCACTGAGTATCTACACTTACTCCTCACCTGCTTATGTGGACAAACTTTGCATAGTTATAGAAGCTCACTCACAGCCCCACCTTTTTCTGGAAAAATTTCTCTTAATCTGTGTCACTAAAACTTGTCTGAAACTCTCTTTTGCCAGTAAATGCTATTCAGGGATAGCTTTACCATCAACACCTGGTAATACAGAAGAAGCATACTTTTAGCATACCACAGGATTCAGCACATTTTTGGTGCTGGCTGCAGAGCATCCCCCAGTTGTAAGGACATCTCTCTGGGGAGAGCATCGTTCAGTAGGGATCTTTCAGTTTTAAAATCCAGGCTTTGAATTCCTGCCACTGCCATAAACAAACAGGCTCATTGTTCCTGGTTAGTGTAGACTGTTGCCACCCATCATCAAGAAGTGGCCTCTTTTTCAGTGACAGATGTCAGGCAGTTAGGCCTGAGAGTTTGCAGTGGGTTTTGGGGTGGTTTTTGTTGTTGGTGGTGGTTTGGTTTGGGGTTTTTTTGTTTGTTTTGGAACACAAGATCCTCTGCAAGTGTGAAATACATTGTAGATGATGTAGATGCTAGGAGTTCTTAGCAACCTGGAGAAAACTTTGCAGTCATTCCCTTTGTGAGGTAAAGCAAATGCAGTCTTGTGCCCTGTTGGCACATTATTGGTCTGAAGGCAGTTAAAGGACATACTGAAGTCTCTCTTTAAAAATAATACTGCTATTTAAGTTGTTTGTTTGTTTTTTAAATAGTCCCCTAACTGTGGTCCTTGCATGGTAGAAATCAGTCAAGCAAGAACCCAGTGCCTGAGTTATAAACAAAATAAAGCTTTGGAAAAGAAAATTACAAACTTTTGTTAGAAAATTGGCGTTTCCCTGATGAAATGTCAAGACAGTGCTCTCACTTTGCTTAAACATTAATAACTTGCAAACAGTGCTCTGTCACTGGTGATGTCTGTGATGTCCCTGGTGTTTGTGAGGTCTCTGTTCTTGTCAGCTGGGAATATGAAAGTTACTGGAGTCATGACCCAGTTTAAAAATAAGAAATCCTTTTCGGGTCATGTGGTTCACACGACATCTCAAAAGTATATGTGCTTTGAGACCCTTTAATAGTGAGCACCATGGGAGCCTTGAAAATTTTGTAGTGTGGAAGGAAATAAGAAGTAATATTACTACTTCTAGTCTGATTTCTTGTGGCTGTCTGTCCTTGACCCCAGTACTTTTTGATCCTGCTGTCCAGCTTCAACTAAACTTGACAGAGTGGAGGTTTTAGAGAGAGTAACTTCAAGTTTGGTGAAAACAAATGCACAGATAGAGATGAAACTCCAAAAATATTTCTCCTGAGGGGGAGGCTGCAGTGTGAATTCTTACTTTTCCTCCTGCTTCTCCCTGTTACCTCAGGCTCCCTGTCTCCTTTTTGCTTGGGATTCAGGCATCAGCCAGGACCCCAAACCCCTTGAACTTGGGACCAGTCTGACTCCTCTGAATATTAGCAAATAGGTAATAGACCTCAGATTAGGGTTTTGGCAAAATCCCTTCCTTCATTATTATTTTTTTTCCCCCCTCTATGTCTAAGTGCTTCCAGCAAGCAGCATTTTTTATTATTTCACTGGTGTTGCTATCAAGATAATTTATACCAGTATTCTGGGGGTATAAATGCCTGAAAAGCTATTGAGTGTAACATGGGCTTTGCCTTCTGTCACAGCCTGGATCAGCTTTTGTGCATGTGAGCAGACCTCAGCATTTCTCTTATATCCACAGACTGCCACAAGGGAGAATCATGAAGACTCACTGCCTGTCAAGTTGAAAGACTGAACAGTGCCAGTGGAAAAACTGAATAAAAGGGAAAAATCATAACTCATGAATCAGAAGAAGGACTGGTCTGATCTAATAGTCAGGTCTGCTTGTGACAGCTCGTGCTATCTCTAGTGGTCTTTAACCCTCTTCATCCAAGGAGCTGTGATGTGTTAAGTATGTAACACTCACATGATGGGGATTACAGCAATAGTGTAATGCTGCAGCACAGGGGTCTGCTCAAAAAAAAAAAAAAAAAAAGAAAGCAGGAAAACACACTGTGCCCTTTGAAATGCAGGAAGTCTGAGGGAGAGCAGAATAAAGTTCCCTCTGAATAATTTTCCCAGATCTGAAGTGGCCACCACACTCCCAGTCCTTGATTTGGTAATGCCACCTGAGCCTGGCCACCAGCTTCTTACCAGCACAGCTGTGAGCAGTGTGGTAGGATCCAGAGCTCTTGTAATCTGCTTTGGGGCAAGTCAGGGGGTTAACTCAGCCCAACTCTTTGAACTCAGTAAGCTCACAAGCTGACAGGACCTGACACTACTGTGCACACACATTTAATACAGCCACCATTCCCACCAGGGAGACATTGATGTCTTCAGAGTGACAGCTGTCACTGTTACCCCTTAACATAAATATTCTTGCATTGGTTATTCAGGAGAGCCTTGTATCCATGGGTCTGTGCTTAGAAAGATGTGCCCATGACATACAAGGTGATTAGTTATGCAAAATGCTCCATAAATGGGAGCTAAACTCTATGGACACTCTCTTCTGTTTTATCTGATTTATTTTGCACATAAGGCAAATGGAAGTATGTCTTCCCTAAAGCCCAAATCCTGTAAAATGTTATTTTTTCCTCAGGCAGCTGGAGATGTGGGAACTAGTGTTGCTGTTCACCATGTGAAGTGTGGGCCTTTCAGTGCTTATGTGCATGGAAATGGTGCTCCCGTTTTTGTACTGAGCTGAACCATCATGAGGTATTTGGAACCACCCAGAGATGTCCATGTAAGGGGTTTGCTCTGCCTTGAGGAAGAAGACCTCTGTATTCCATATCAAAGATTTCATCATCCTGCAGGTGTTAAAAGCAGGAAAGCTTTGGCTGAGGAGCAAAGGAGGGATTCTGCAGCAAATCATGAAGCCTCAGGGAGCAGCAGGCCTGGGTATAATGTTTTTAAAGCTAAGGGTCAAACTTTTAAGCAAGCAGTAAACCCTTTTGTTCACTCGGTGCCATTGATCTCAGGAAGACAGATGATTTGGCCCCAGTTCAGGTTACAGAGGAGAGGACAACTTGTTCCTAGAGTGCAGGTAGCTGGAGGTCAGCTGCTCTGCTGTGCTGCTCTGGAACTGATTGCTCTCCTGATAGCTTGTCATCTTTCACCTTCCCACATGCCTGAATACCTTTAGTGGACTTTACCCAGGGGTTGATCAGCATTACCACACCACAGGGAAGACAATAATTACTGAGTAAAGCTGTCCTTGAGGAAAAGGGACTGATTAGCCCAGGAGAAGACATGCCTTTCCCCCCAGTATTTATTGACATTGTAGTTCTTATATGAATGGAATGAAACGCTCTTTCAAGCACTCAGCTTTCACTTGAGTGAGATTTCTGTTGACTATAGTGGTCCTGTTGGTCAGGTAGCATTGGCTTGAACAAAACTGGCAATCTTTATCCTTCATTTTCATTTGAACTAGGGATGTGCCTGCCTGTTGCATGTGTCCTTATTAACCCAGACTGCAAAGACTTCTAATTTTAGCCTCCAGATTAAGAGTGTGAACTCTTGAGCCGTGCTGTAATGTGCCTTCCTGTGCTTATTTATGTATAGGTATATTGATCAGAAGTGGAGGAGACCTAAATCTGTTGAAAAGATATAAATAACAAGCGATTTTACTGTATTTATCATCAGGGTAGCATACCACCTATGGCAGCTCTTTGCTGTTAGTTGATCTCTCATACTCTGTGCCAGCAAGTACTGCCTATTTAAGAAAACAGCAGACTGTTGTACCATCATACTTTATGAACAGGGAAGGAGAAAAAAAGCTACATGAGCTGAGAGGGAAGTATTTCTAAAGATTCTCTGATCCATGTAAATTCAGATAGTTGCAAACCAAAATGTCCTGAAGTGCCTGAGTGAGGATCTTGTATCTGCAGAGCTGTGGGCACAGTCTCAGGTGGCTTAACCTCCACATCTGCCTTCTCCTGGCCTGGTGGTCTCTGCTTGGTCCCCACATGGGTGGGAAGGTATACATGGTCCATCTTTTGGTGGGCATGGTTCCCACTGCAGCTGTGGTGAACTACATCCATCCTTCAATCCTAAGAGGAAGAGAAAAGGAGGAGGAGGAGGAGGAGGAGAGGGGCTGGGGGAGTGTGTGAAAGGGGAAATCTTTATGAGGATCTGTGAGATGAGGTGCCAAAAAGGGACTGTGCTGTTCTGGCTGTCCTCTCATGATGCAGATAGTGTCTGAAGTGTCTTCAGGCAACAATTAACTTTAATAATTAACTTGAATTTTGTAATGGTGATTCCCTCTTATTTAAATAGTTTGTTTACTTTAAAAAAAAAATGAGTGCAGGTTGTTGGGAGTTTGTTTATACCTCTCTGGTGGGACTATTGAAATAGAGCAGAGTGCTAACTTCAGGGATGTATCACAGGGTTTTAGTAAACTTGGTGGCCTCTGGGAACTAAAAGACTGTTTGTGAGAGAGAAAATGGAGCCAATTCTACCTCTGATGGTTTTGAATCATTTAGAGAACCCAGGGAAAAAGATTTGCCATTCAGCCCCACTACAACCATGGCTAACAACTTGGCACAGCTCTCCCATCAGCACAGAGAGCTGCACTGCACCTCCAGCCTTCTGCAGAATGAGACAGCTCTACCTGGGGAGAAGGAAATCTTTAAAAAAAGTTCATAATAAACAGGTTTCCATTTTCCATGCAGCAGCCCACAGTGTCGAGGGGTGTCAAAAGAAAGGAAGTCACACCTCTGCTTTGAGGTGTGTGGTGTGAAACATCTGTTTCATAAATCCCATCTGGGTTTGGTATGCCATTTGCTGTTTGATTTGTAAGTCACATAGTAGGTTTCTGCAAAAAAAAAGGTAGAGAAACTAGTTGGATGTGTTTGGTTACTTCTGTTTTCTGGCTCTAGTGCCACAGGGCAGTTACAGTGATTGCACTCTTGCTCTTGGATGATGCAGAACCACCCAAAACCCATAGATATTTTTTAATAAAAAACAGTGCTAAATGAACCATCTTCCTAATTTTTTATTTTATTAATACTTTTGGCTTTGTTTAGCTGTGTTTCAAAATACTGCTTTAACTACACACTGATGCAGTTTTTGGGTGTTTGGCAGTAGGTGATTCTGAGATTCTGTGGGCAGTTCTTACTTAAATACTGTGTATAGGGCCCTAGACACATACTGCTCCTGCAAAGCAGAGAGGCTGGCAAAGCACACTTCACCCCACAGGCTAAAATCTTGAAAAAGGCTGTAACTGATGCTACTGTGAATTATATTCCAGTAAATCTCTGAAGAGGTCACTGTCTGCAGGCAATTAGAAATCTGGGTGTTTGACTGACTTGTTCTTTTTTAACTGTTTTCTGGATATATTTAGTGTGTGCAGAATCTTACTGAAACCTGCAGTGGCCTGTCTGGGTGTTGTAGGAATGGGTATTGTAAGCAAAACCCTTTGCTATATGTGCCTTTGCAATATATAGAGCAATGAAAGGGATTAAGTCAAACTCATGCATTTAATTCTGGCAGGTCATGCCCTGCCTACCACAGAGAGACTTAAAAAGGAAGGGAATCACCATGTTAACAGCATTGGCCTTTTCCTGAAGTGTTTTAGAAACCTCTCTCTCTTTACTGCTTGGCTGCCTGGAACTTCCACTACCAAAAAAAAACTTGTGGAAACTGGCTGAGAGTCCAGGAAGCAGAATAGAGTTTAGAATCCAGATCACCTATCATGACTGTTGCATTTTTAATGATACTTATGTCATTGGGGTGCTCTTCTGGTGCTAATATCACCATTCCTAGTGGAACTGGTCCCTGGAGTCTCAGTTGTAGCACTCAGCATCTTCTACAGTCCAGGCATGGCAGTCTTTGTGCAGGACTTGCTCAAGTACTGTAGATTAAGGCTTGAAAATTTCTTTCTTTCTCGCTCACCTTTGGACTAAGCTATTGCTTTTTAAATCTTTCTGCCCTTTAGTAATGGAGCCAAGCAGAGCACTGAATTTCCTTGTAGCAAATGAGGATGAGTGAACACGTGCATGACCCTTGGCTGCCAGACTAACTCTGTTACCTTGAGCTACCTGCAGAGGCAGGGCTGGTAATACTGTAAAATCACAGCAGTTAAATCCCACAACACCTGCCTCTCTGAGTCCTAAACCAGGAAGCTGTGGGAGCTTGCACCAGGGTTAGGAATTATGGAAACAGCAAGGCCAGCGTAGACACAAAGGGGATGGACAATTGGAGCAGTTGAAACACTTTCTCCCTCTCTCACAAATCAAGTACTCTGTTGAGAAACTTCATAGAGAAGCAAATGCTTCTGTATTGCCCTTCTTAAACTGTAGTAAACCATGGATTAAATCATCAGCTCTACTCTTGTCTGGGGTGAAAGAGTCGGGACATGATAAAGGAGATCCAGAATATGTCAGTTCAGGCTGTAGTGGAAGCTGTTGCCTTCTTTCTCAGGGCAGACAGCTGCATTCCCAAAACTGTGCCCTAAAAGCCCTGTCAAAAGGCAACTGTGATTTTTATCCATTACCTGCTGTCAGAAGTATTCCACGTGCATTTCAATCAGGCACAAAAAAAGGTGAGAGGAGGGGAAAAAAAGATAAGTGATTTTTTTGTAGATGAAGAAAGCTATGGAGTTAGTTTGTGAGGTGACAAGGGGCTTTGTTGTTTCTGAATTTTGACAGCAATATTGCCAGGAGTGCAAGAAGATGTAACAGTATTAAAACTATTTGATTAGCAACCTGTTTGATATACCTTGAGAATGAGTTTTGATCAGTTTCCATTTCCAGCATCTAATTTGCCAAGGATTTGAAATGCTACAGCTGAGGCATCCAGAAAATGTCATCACTGCTCATGGGTCTCTGAGAAGCTTGTCATAGTCTTAGCAGCTCTGAGAAGCTGTAAGGTAGTCTGGCCAAGGAGGGAAAAACTGCTACACCACATGGTGTTTCAGGTCAATGGGGGGATAATGATATCCATAGTCATCAATCAATTGACTGTACACATCCCATTTTTATCAAATTTCTGCCCTGTGGTGATCAGCTCACATTTGCAAGTCATCAACCTGTGTCAAGGGGTCCCTGCACCTGCCAGACTGGGAAGCATCACTTGCCTGGTGTCTGAGTGAAACCCTGATTCACCAATGCAAGATGAAGCCATGGCTGCGTGTGTGCAGATGGGTGAGGATGGGATTATTGAAGGTCACATTATCCTGTCTGTGCTAACACAGTAGGAGATTAATGAAGGAAGGATTGTGCTGTTAAAAATGACCCACTACACTTCTTCCATGTGAACAGACACTGTCCACGCTGCAGTTGGAAATGTAGCTGCAATCCAGCAGGATGCTCCCAACCAGTCTGGATCAAGTGACCTCGTAGCAAAGATTCAGGAGCATGAGCACCAGCTGATTCTCTACAGCCCTGGCTGGGCTGGTTCAGCCTGGGCTGAAGTCTCTGTTCTTCAGTTGTGCTGTGCTGCTCCTACTCAGGCTGAGGCTGATGTGTTATGTGGCTCTGGTTTGGGTGGTTTGCTTTCACAAGGGTGGGATTACTGCTCTCTTTTTCTTTCATACCTTTCAGAATTTTCCCCCTTTTTAGTTTGTGTTTCAAGGCAAATCAGGCAATTCTTTTGGGTTGATGGAAAAAGCCAGATCAGTCTGTTGAAACCTGGCAACAAGTGTTTCTTATGTACCAGAGTGGAGAAAACAATTATCTTTAATTACTTTGGTTTTCCATTGCTTGTTCTTAATCCCTCTGGATGTCTCTTGAACAGGCCCAGAGTCCTTGGCTTCCCCACTATGGAGCAGTTGATGTCCACTTCACTGGCATGGCTGACTGTTTCCGGCAAACGGTGAAGAACAAAGGTGTGCTTGGGCTTTGGAGTGGCCTCACCCCCAGTCTGATCAAGGTGAGGTTTTGTTTTCAACCCAAAACCTATCCTGAAGTGATCAAGAGACACTTTTAGACAGTTGTAAAGCTTATGCCATGCCTCCATAGTTACTAGCAGTTTGTAGGTGACAGAGTCTGTGACAGACATGTTCTAATCCAGCTTCAGAGCTTGGTTTGGTCCTGTTTCCCCAAATGTAAGCTTGGCTTCTACATATCACTCCTTTCAAGTTCATTTGAATGTCCTTAGAGAAGGGAGTGCTGCTAACACACGAGCCCAGGGTATGGATGGAGAGCTGCAAGTGATTGGCTTCCAACAGCTAAATAATTTCTGCTTCTCAGCTGAGCTCCAGTAGTTGGACATGTTCTACCAAGATGCAGAGAAATCTGTGCCTGTAGAAGCCACTTCCTCCAAAGTCAAAAGTAGTACTTTCAGCCAGCTCTTTAATCCATGTGTGTTGGTTACAACAGCCCTTGCTGAGCTGAAAACCTGTAGTAAAGCCTGGTAGCTTAGACAGGAGGTAATTTAGTTCACATAAATACATTTTGCAGTGCTGCAATGAGAATTACCTCCACGGAGTACTACAGGCCAGCTAATGATTGACAATGTGGTTTGACTGCAACTGCTGCCTGTGCCTGGCCCTGCCTTGGCTGGTTTGAAGGCACATGGCACCAGAGCTGCTGATTCTACAGGGGGAAAAGAAGAAAATTCTTTGGTCACTATGCTGTATGTAAAGCCCACATTTCATACTGGGAGTTGCTGAGGTTCCTTAGGATTCGACAAGTCTGTAGGCTAACATAGACCTTGTACCCCACAATATTATTATAATTAGGTACCAATAATAAACTCCCTACTTGTAGCATGCAGTAGGTGCCAGCCTAGTTTGGGGTGAGACTGATTCTATATAAATGAGGACAGCCCTATTAGCTGATCAGATCAGATCTGAAGCCCTGGAAGTGCCCTTATCTAAACCATCTAAACTAAAAATGCTACCAGGGAGTGTCATATTGCTTTTTAATCTTATGTTGCTTTTTTTTTTTTTTTTAATTATTTTATCAGATTGTTCCCTACTTTGGTGTGATGTTCAGCACCTTTGAATTCTGCAAGAGGGTCTGTCTCTACAGAAATGGTTATATTGAATCTCCTTTAAATTACAAGCTAACTCCTGGTGTGGACCAGAGTTTACATCCACAAGAACTCAGAGAATTGAGGCGCTTCCCAAGGGAAAAGTTTCAGCCAAGGAAATCAGCTCTTGAAAACTGACATCAGAGTGTCTGTTGCAGATACACACACTGCCTTTCTTTAGGAACTCCACAAGGACACACTGAACTACAGGTACCAGCAGATCATGTGGGTTTCATACAATGCCAGAAATGAATAAATTTGTCTCTCATTTGCTGAGTGGATAAAGCAATATGAATACCAAACATATACTTGAAGAGGAGAGATGCAACTAGTTTGAAAATGCTATGTTACTGGAACTTGGAAGTGCTTTATTCTAGGTGCTTTTGAGTACTGAATAGCCATTTTGAGATAAAACCACTTGCAGAAAGGCAAGAAAACTGATAAGAGTATAAACGGTACCTCCAAAAGCATTAAGAACATTCAAATGGTTTTTTTAAAATAATCTCAGATACCCAGTCAGCCAAAAATTATAAACAGACTAGAATACATAAAATATGCAAGAATTTCTGCTGAAATATTATTATTTTTAGTAATGCTCTGTGGAGGTAGCATTATGCAGATGAAGAATTAGTCTCAGTTCAGTCACACTCCAAAATCCACTCTTCAGTTTTTGAGGCTTACTTGAGAATAATATTTTGTATGAATCTTGGACTTCAAGATGAAAATATGCTGCTGCAACTGTGCTTTTGCTGGCAGAGAACTGTAATGTGCAAAATTAACTGAGATACACTGGAATGACAATCTTGCAAACTTAAGTGCATACTAGAAAATATTCCTCCCTTTCTCCTATGTTGTAACTGCATGTGAATTAATTATTTCAGGCTTTAAAAAATAGTTTTCCTAAAGTTCTCCAACTGAAATATTTCCTGAAAAACACTGTTCTGATATGTGTTAGATAATTCAGAGCCATGAGCCTTGTCATGTTTTGTTACTCTTAAAGCTCTATTTTTATATTAAACTACTTTTTAATTCCTGTGCACAGCCCAGGCCTACTGTGCTGCTCAGAACTTGCCATCAGAATAGCACTGAGGACTAAAAGATCATCCTGCTGTTCTACTTCAGGACCTGTTTTATTACTCTGATTTCCTTGTAGAAGTCCAGCTCTGGAGCAGCCCCATCCTGGTGTCAGCTGATAGAACACCTTACACCCCGTGTGCATGTGGGGAGGTGGCTCTGCCCTCCAGGACACGTCCCACCAGCCATGGTGTCTGACCCAGCAGCTGGGGAAAGTCTGTCTACCTGTCAGCCATGCTCCTGCCCCAGCTGCAGCAGCCTGGGCTCCACACAGGGTTTGCCTGTTGGTTTACACAGGGTTTTGTGTGTGTTTTTGTACCATTGATGTCCCTGCTTGGTGGGAAGAAGGAAATCTTGGAAACTGCTTGATTTGGCCAGGTCACAGTGGGATGAGGCAATGACAGGTTGCAGAAACAGTCTGTGACTGTGAAGAGAGCTTTGCAGAAAGATTTGGGGTAATTTTAAGGCCAGCCTTGCACCTAGAACTCAATGTTGGTGTACCCTGCAGCTTGCAGGATCTCTCAGTGGGGTTGCTCAGGTCTGCTGCAGTGGTGCTTCAGACTGGGTTTCTTCTCAGAGAAGAAATGCAAGCCTTAAGGCCAAAAATGGTGGAGACCAGATGTGGTGGCATGTGCATCACACTGATGCTGTAAGTGCTTTTGGCTCTCGAATCAACCTGTCCAGTGAAGGTGTTTCTGTTTGCCTCTGTTTCCCCATCTGCACAGTATTGGTACTGAGACATTGGAGTTGTGTGAATAAGGAGATGTGACTGGTGAGTGTGTCAGGAAGGAACAGATTTCTGAAGAGTGCCCTTGTCCAAGAATATCTGTATTTTTTTTTACTAATGTTGTATTTCTAAGTAGGTTTTAAAGATTGCTAGGTGCATATGAATGTCTGAGCATCTTTTCACACCTGCTAAGAGTCAAGTGTTGAAAGTTTGTAACACCTTTGTATTGTAATGTCCTCCTACCACCTATATAAATCACCAACCTTTATCCACCAAACCTCTGCTTTGCATAATCACATCTCTGCATGAGAAAGCCCCCAAAAGGCAACACTAAAACGTTCGACACAGCACTGAAGCCAAGTTCCTCGGCGGTGGATCAGGAACACGTCCTGGACGTGTGGTCCTGAGGAGCCGGTTCAGAGCAAGAGCTCTGGGGTTGGGGACATTGGACGGAGGGTTCGTGGTGGGCTCTGCGTCTGGCTCAGCATCTCGTCACAGCTGAGCTCAGCGCCGTGGCTGGCGGGGGGAACCTGTATGGTCCTTGGAGCTCCGTGACTCGCACCGCACCGCGGACGCAGGGGGCCGGTACCGGAGGAGGGGCTGCGGGTCGGTGAGGCTGAGCCCTCAGACTCTTCGCCTCCTCCGTCCCGCCCCGAACCACCTCCGTGCTCTGCCCCGCTGTCCCTGCGGGCTGTCCTGTCCCTGCGGGCTGTCCTGTCCCTGCGGGCTGTCGCTGCGGTGCCAGCGGGTGGCGCGGAGGTGCCTGGGGGGATGCGGATTGTGAAGGCCCCATCACTGCCACCACTGCTGCCCGGGGCCGGGCATGA
>JAAWXA010000017.1:14509454-14521247 GCA_038090715.1 Florisuga fusca
CATTAAGAACATTCAAATGGTTTTTTTAAAATAATCTCAGATACCCAGTCAGCCAAAAATTATAAACAGACTAGAATACATAAAATATGCAAGAATNGGAGGGGGGGGGACCGGCGTCGGGCCCGGGGGTCGCGGGGGATCGGCTCTGACGGCGGCCTCTCGGCCCCTCGCAGGTGCAGCACGCCAGCAAGCAGATCTCCGCCGACAAGCAGTACAAGGGCATCATCGACTGCGTGGTGCGCATCCCCCGGGAGCAGGGCGTCCTCTCCTTCTGGCGCGGCAACCTGGCCAATGTGATCCGGTACTTCCCCACCCAGGCCCTCAACTTCGCCTTCAAGGATAAGTACAAGCAGGTCTTCCTGGGCGGCGTGGACAAGCGAACCCAGTTCTGGCGGTATTTCGCCGGTAACCTGGCGTCCGGGGGTGCCGCTGGCGCTACCTCCCTCTGCTTCGTCTACCCCCTTGACTTTGCCCGAACCCGCCTGGCAGCAGACGTGGGTAAAGCCGGGGCTGACCGGGAGTTCAGCGGGCTCGGTGACTGCCTGGTCAAAATCTTCCGTTCGGATGGGCTCAAGGGTCTGTACCAGGGCTTCAGTGTCTCTGTCCAGGGCATCATCATCTACAGAGCTGCCTACTTCGGCATCTATGACACCGCAAAGGGTAGGTTGATCAACATGGCACTAAAAGAGAGATCCTGGGCTGCAGCGGGCCTGCGGTGTGTTTTGGCAGATGCTGGTGCTCACCTGTGGTCCTTACCAAAACCTCTGTCCCACAGGAATGCTTCCAGACCCAAAGAACACCCACATCATTGTCAGCTGGATGATTGCTCAGAGCGTCACCGCTGTTGCTGGTTTGGTCTCCTACCCTTTTGACACGGTTCGTCGTCGCATGATGATGCAGTCTGGCCGTAAAGGAGGTAAGTTTCTACCCCCTTCTGTAGGGATTGACAGGCATCCCTGAATCAACAGTTGGTGGTGGAGATGAGGTGAAGGCAGAGTGGCTTTGACTTTCAGCACACCGTGTAGAAATCATCAGCTCTTGTGAGCAGCAGTCTGCAAGAGGGAGCTGCAGAAGCAGGTGTCAGGTGGGGGACATGGACAGATGAGGCTTTGCAGCATGCCTGTGATGTCACATGCACAAGTTAGATACCTGTCAGTAGGCAGGAATGGCAGAACTTGAGCAAAGATGTTGCAGACTAGTGTGTCTAGGCCTAGAAGGGACATCCTTGGTAGCAGGCACATCCTGACTGACTGCAGTAGCTTTTTGGTCTGGAAATGTTGGTGTCAAAGCAAACAGTAGCTGCCTTCTCAAACGGGTCTTTCCAGTGTCTCCTAGGGGTAATGCAGCAGCAAGGTGTATCCAGGGCTGCCTTGTCCTCTGATGTGCTAATGCTTGAGAAAGTATTTTGGAAGAAAGTCAAGAAATGGGATGTACTTGAGGTTATAAAGCTGGCAGATACATTAGGCCATTCCTGACCTGGATGTTGGGGGTCATGGGCATCCTGTTCCTAATGCTGTCTGTCTCCTGCAGCTGACATAATGTACAGTGGCACTCTTGACTGCTGGAGGAAGATTGCCCGGGACGAGGGCTCCAAGGCGTTTTTCAAAGGTGCATGGTCGAATGTACTCCGAGGAATGGGTGGTGCTTTTGTCTTAGTCCTGTATGATGAAATCAAGAAGTACACATAAGTTGTTTCTTGTGACCTGGCATGTTGTTATCTGTAGCCTGTGACCGTTAACGGACTCGTTTGAAAACCACCTAGTTACTAAACAGTGCTGGCTGATGTTCATACAGGTTGGCGTGGGGCAGGGGTGACTGCCTGCCCTCTCTTTATCAAACTATTTCCCCTGATGGGACCACCAGGGTTTCTATTTGGGTCACTCCTGCTTAAAGGGTACAAAGAAATAAAAAATTTGAAACCAACTTTCTTGCCTTGTCTCACATTTCTTCTTGCAGCACCTGCAGCATGAGGGGAATGGGGGGTCTCTGCATTGACTGTAGAGAAGAAGGAAGACAAATCCCCTCCATCCTGCACATCTTGCTACCTGCTAACTACCTGTGGCCTTTGGCAGGTGAACAGGCTGCCAGGGAAGCTGTGTTGTGTTTAATCCCCAATGGAGGCCAGTACTTGGGGCTGGAATGGGGACTGGCAATAAGAAGGTCTCAGCCAGCTGGCCACCCTGAAACCTGATAACCAGAGATGATGCACAGGTTGTGTGCCACCAGTCCTGCCTCTGGCCCTGTCTGCTACCCAGGGATCATGAAAACCTTCTGCAAAACACATTCCTCCCCACAATGCTGAGCACCTGGGAGGCTGGAGAAACATCTAAGGAGTATTTGCTGCTCTCTGGGGGAGCAGAGCTGGTATTATGTACTCTGGCTTAGAATTTAGGCATGTTAAAACCCAGCCAGAGAACCTAAGTGCAGGTAATTGCTGTTTTTCTGTAGAGCCCCTGGCTAGCCTTGCCCTTGCAGATGTGTGGTGGGGAGGTAGTAGCTCCTGTGCTAGGGCTGTGCTTTCCAGGCAGGGAGACACATCCCCAGGCTCATCCCTTACCTGGGGAAGTTAAGCTTGTCCCAGCTCCAAATTCAGAGGGAAGAGGGAAACTCCTTCATGCTGCTTGTGTGATTTGGGGAAAACACTGCAAGGTGGGGCAACCTGTGTGGCTTGGCCTTTATGCAGACATCTCCCTAGGTTTATGAGCTGCTCAAGTGAAGCTGTCTGAGGAGCTAAGGTGGTGATTGGATGCTCTTCTGGTTCACTGCCTTTGAGATCGTTGTGTCTTTCCTCATTACCCTCAGGGCTCTGGCCTTTTCTGGCTGCCCAGGCCTGCTCAGAGTGGTTGATCTTCAAGGGTTGGACTTGATGATCTCTGAGGTCCCTTCCAACCCAGCCAATTCTGCAATTCTATGATCTCAATCACTGGAAGCAATCTCAACCCCTGTCCTAGGCATAAGATATCCCCTGTGTTGCAATGGGTGGTAGTTGTTTTTATTGGTGAAGTTTAAGTGGGACAGCCAAGCATGACAGTTCAGCAGAGTCCTGCCACAGCTGGCAGTGGCACATGTGGGTCCCTGTGAGGTGTCTGTGTGTCTGTGTGCATGGTGGGAGGTGGTCTCATGGCACACTGTTGAACTGAGAGCTGTTGCTGGTGGTTTTCAGCTGCCCCAGGATCCTGCAGTATGAGATGCAGTGGAATCAAAAGGAGCTACAAGATTCCCTGTGGGAATTGGAGCAGTGCCACCCAGGCTGTGGGCAGCATGCTGGGGGTTACAGGCAGGGGGCTGCACCACAGGGCAACCTAACCAGGCAGCCCTCTCCTGCTGCACAAATGCCAGTTAATTAATGACAGGCTCTTGGCTCTTGCTGCTTCCTGCTGCTAAGCTCTCCTGGATTTCAAGGGCTATTCTGAAATGCTGCTGGTTGCTGAGCATGGGGCATCCTTTCCTCTGCAGGGGATGCGTGGCCAGGCTGTTGGCACAGGGAGGTAGGTGCATTGTTTCTTTCTCCACATGGTGGTGGTGACCAAGGCTCTGATCTGGGCTGGGGAGTTGTGCTGCCAAGGGGCAGAGCTGGGAGTCTTCTAAGCTCTTAGACCTACAACATTTTGCCCTGATGTAGCCTGCAGGGCTGACAACAAGGGAAATGGGTTGTAGATACCCATGCTGTTTGCTGCTTTGGGGACTTGGGGAACAAGCATGTGTTTCACAGCTTGTTTTAGCTCCTGTGGGTTTTCCCTGCTCTCTGCTGCTGGGGAGAACAGGAGGGGCTTATCCTGCCTCACCCCCCCAGGAGCAGCTTTATCCAGGGAAGTCAGTCTGGGGGTTCAGCTGCTGCTTTTTACTGCCAGAGGAGCACGCTGCAGAGGGATTAAGGGCTTTGTTTTTGCGGGGAAACGAAGGCACCGGAAGGTGACCGGGACAAGGCAGCGAGCTGAGTGCTGTCCCTCCAGAACAAGCGTTCTGTCCACCAGACCTCGGTGCCCCAAGGACAGCAGGGGAAGGGGTAGATTTCCCTTTTAAACACGATTCTCTTGAGGTCAGTGCTGGACATTTCATACATCACGATTTCCTCCACGGGAGCTGTCCCCGTCCCGGTGCATCCGTCCCTTCGCTGGCGGGCAGGGCTGGGCGAGCGCCTCTGACGCCGCTTTCCGTCTTGGCCGCTCTCCCGGCGGCCGCAAATCCCGGGATTAGAAGGTGTTGACGCAGCCCGGCTGCACAGGGGATCCCGTGAAAGCCTTGGTCCATGGCCAGGGCAGGTGATGATTCCTGCTGGAGGTTTGGACTGGCTCCCTGCAGGCCGTGGTGCTGCGGGATGGGGCTGCGGGATGGGGCTGCGGGATGGGGCTGCCCTCGCTCCACCCAGCTCTGCGGGGCTGGGCCAGGGGCTGCAGGAGGTTTGGGTGCCTGGCAGGGGCAAATGTCCCCTCCCCAGGGGGGCTTGGGGCTGCTGCGGGATGGGGCTGCCCTCGCTCCACCCAGCTCTGCGGGGGCTGGGAAAGGGGCTGCAGGAGGTTTGGGTGCCTGGCAGGGGCAAATGTCCCCTCCCCAGGGGGGCTTGGGGCTCTAATGGCAGTAGAGATGGGTGGGGGGCTCGGGGGCTTCTCCTGGATGGTGGGAGGGAGGTGTGATGGCTGAGGTGCCCCTTCTGCTGGAGGTGGGTGCAGGGCCAGGCAGTGACTGGGGGGGGACAGCCCCCACCTCACTCCATGTCCAGGCTGTGCTGTGGGAATGACACTGGAGCATGGTGTCGGGGGTGTCCCAGGGGTGGCAGGGGAACAGGGGCAAGCGGGTAAAGGCAGGAGGAACCTCATCCACCTGGTGTGGGCAGGGAGCTGAAGCTCGGGGTGGACCTTGCCAGGCAGGCAGCCCCAGGCTCACTCTGCCTGCATGAGGCCACATTTCCACCTCATGTTTCCCCTTTAACAGCTCTGCCTTCAGGGTGCCACTGGAGCCAAACCTCCTCCAAGCTGTGCCCGGCTCTTGGTCAGCTCAGTGCAGGGGCTGAGCATGGGAAGGACAAGCTCAGGATGCCTCAGCTGGGGGAAAAGCAGCAGAAACCAGTAATGTTTCATGGAGTAAACCTGCTCCTGAGGAAATGGGCTTGGCTGGAAGCTTTCTCCAGTGCACACTGGCTGTACCTCACCAGGCCTTGCAAGGGAGAGTGTGCCACCTCAAGGACTTGAATCCTGAAAGGTCAGTGTGGTGCCAGCTCATCCCTTCCCCCTTCTCCTTCAGCAGTTGTTGGGCCACCCCAAGCTGTGTCTCTGGAGCCTTTACTCCCATGTCCTTGTCACCGTGGGCCAGACATGGCCCCAGCATCCTCCACGCTCTAGCAGTGGCTGACATGGAGAGGCAGGGCAAGAAATGATGCTATGGGTCATGCAGGGTAAAATCAGTTGTTCCCAGCAGGGTGAGTGTGTTGAATCCAATCCACCTGTGGGATTGATTCTGCTGGTGTCTCTTCATAGAGATTGTCCCCACTGGCTGTCCAAAGCAGATGGATCAGGCTGTGGGGCAAGAGCTAAAGCCAGCACAGCCCTGGGGACACAGCCCCTAGGGACACATCCCCATTTCTGCACACCCTGGTGCTATACTGAGCTGCTTGAGGCTGGGAGGGAAGAGCAGTTTTGGGCACACAGCCCTTAGGAGCTGACAAGAGCCACAGCATGAAGGAGGTCCTGGGAGGTGCCATCCCACCAGATGTTTGCTGGTTGTCACTGTCTGGTTCTGGGCAGTGTTTTTCTGACTGTCAAGCCAGGAAAGATTGGCCACTTGTGTCTTGAATTCCCCTAAAAAAACCCAGCATGCTGTGGCCACCTAGAGCTCCTCAGCAGAGAGCTGCAAGGCTTCCTTCCCCATCCCTCGAAGCCCTGTCCTGCAGCCTTTAAACAAGGCCATAATTTTTGTTTTATAATTTTAAATACCTGGATGTGGCAGTGCCCTGTGGACCTTTGGGACTCATGGTAACATCAGCAAACCACACTCAAGAACAAACTAAGGTAAATCTGGCCATGTGTAGCATTTTTTGTATAGATTCCCTCCTCCACTTTTATTTCACACACTACATTACTTTGCATTACCTCCACATTTCATAGATTTACAGAAACTAATATAGAACTATAGAAACTAATATTGGCTTTTATGGTAACACAAAATCTGACTTTTCTTTGCCCCAAACACTGCTGCAGATTACCCAGTTGCTACCAGGGTGTGGGAAACTGCAGGATGTCTAGTGCCACCTATTCTAACAGGATATGTAATCAAGCATTTGAACTAGGTGCCTCTGCTTCCTGTTCCTATTTCTTATCTAGAAATCAATAACCCAACTTCAGTTTTTGTGAACTGAAACTAGTTAGGCTAAGAAATACACAGTTCAAATGTGTTATGTTCAAATGTTGGTCTTTGACTCCTGCTTGGAAAGCACTTCCTGATTTTTAGAGACTGGTCTGCAGATCTCTGGAGCTTGGGTCCCCGAGGCTCTCTCCTGGCTGGACTGTGCTGCAACACTTTGAAAAGGGGTTTGTGCTGTTCCTCTGGTTCCTGCCCTTCCCAAGTGTTACACCCCCCCCTTGTAACAGCTTAACTGAAGAGCCTCTGGACACAGGCCTCTGGAAATAGGCTCCAGATTAGCAGATGATCAGCAGTGAGCAAATCAGCACTGCTGGAGTTAACCTGAACATGTGCTTAGGCATCCTGGCATTTAATCAGCAGACAGATGCACCCCAGCCTGCCAGCTCTGGGGCAGTTTGCTCCCTCCTTTACACCTTACTTTCCCAAAGACAGGAAGGATACATCCTCAGGCTAAGAAGACCTGGGTCTTCCCAGTCAGGGTTATAAAGCCAGATGGAAAATGTTTATTGATTGTAAGTCTCCATAATAATTATTTTATGGTACTTGGCAGTGTAAAAACAGCATAGGGTTTTAATTTAAATTCTTAACACGGTATTTAATCCCAAAAAAGCAAAACAGACATGGGTTATAGTACACTGTTACTACAAAACATTATTTCCAAAAACAGGTACTTTACACACCAGTTCTTAAATGTTGTCTTTATCCAAGTCCTCAGTGATCTGCATTCATTCAAAACAATTTTTCCTTCTCCTTCACATTTCACAACTCCAAATACTGAGACTGTTTTACAGAGCAGGTTAGTTCAGACATGCTGCTGTATTTCCTTTAAATGATCACCAATCATATCAGCAGCTTCTAAATATCTATTTGTACTCATCAGTGGTATAATGTGCAGGCAGTTTTTGTTTTCAGTAGTTTAAAACAGGGTTGTATGAGGCAGTACCTGTTGGGACTGTAATTCTGTATGACTGTTGCTCTTCCAATGCTCAGTAAGAGCTGCAGCCAAGCCAGCAGGGGCTGCCTTTAACAGCCTGATTGCTGGGCAGTCCCTGAACCCTACATCCAAGGGGTTCCAAGTTGTTTCAGACTGTTGGAATGGCATGTCTTTCAGACTGCTGTATGTTTTGGACACATTTAAAGTAACAAAATGAACAACAGGCAGAGAGCTTACTTTTGTAACAGTTTTTTTTGTGGTACAGCTGACCTATTGTCCCAATGCACTTAGGAAATCTTACACATTTGATAACTACCAAAATAAAGAGACAGGTATCTAAAGGTACACTGATCTCAGCAAGGAACTCAGCAAAGATTTTCCCAAAAGTAAATATTGTGTGTGGAACAGCTTGCTCCTAACACTGAGTCTGTAGAGAACTGCAGTTTCAGTGAAGTCTCTAGTGCCACTGGAGTTATTAAAATCAGTGCCAGAGTGTCACTTATGACAGAGAGGAACTCATCCTCCAAGCTGGTTGCAGCTTATTGCCCTGGAAGGTTGTCTGTTACTTCTGCTTTGACAGATCTGCAGTAGCTCCTTGTAGCTTTCTCCTGTCTGCAAATGCCTAGCAGATGTGCAGCATTTCATTTGAACTGATTATCAATCAGGGTTCCTTTCATCTTGGCTTTCTTGGCTTCCAATTCAGCCTGATTAAGAAAATTAAGACAGAATTAAATAATGCCTGGATATGTTTCCCTTCAGTGAGGTTTGGTCTTCTTGTCTGACCATTGCAAGCTTTTCACACCAGTAGCAAGAGCAGCCCAAGTTTTTTTTGCTGACCCCCTCCTCCCATGAGATACAAAACAAGGACCACCATAAGGAAGCCAAAGCTAACAGGACACAATTTCATACCTTCTATAGTTGGAGAAAAGCTGCACATTCCCTCAACCCCCCCCCACTACTCCTCTATCACAGCAGGCAGCATCAGCTGTGATGCTGCTGCCATTAATTCAAGTGACCCTTCCCTGGTAGCAGCTGAGCTAACAACTGAGCTTGCAGGTCCTCCACAAGGGCTTCAGCTTGTTCTGATGCCTCATGGAAAAGACCTGCTCTGCCAAGCAGGCTTGATGGCACAGCATTTGAGGTGCTCTGGTTGGCAAAGCCATGCCCTGGTTTCCCTTTCCCTTGTTCCTTGTGCAACAGGTCATGGAGAGTCTCTTTGCAAAAGCTCTGCTGGCAGCTCTATAGGTAATTGCACATGATTTTAAGTTCAGGAGGACTACAAGAACATCTCTATAAAACCTGTAAAGGAAAAGCCATCCTCACAGAGCTACAAGTTACCTATACCAGTACCTCTGTATACTCGTAGTCTGATCTGCAAGATAAATTTTGTGTAGAAAGCCATAAAGTCTCAGGAATTCATGTTGAGCACCACTCAACACTCACCAGTTCCTGGAGCCTTCTTTTGCTCATGCCTTTGCGTTCCAGCTGTTTCTCAATCACTTTTGCATTCTGTGCATAGGAGTCTGCAATCTCCCTCTGAAACACACACACAGGGGCATCATTTTGCAACAGCAAATCCCAAAGTAACACTCCCCCGTTCAAACAGTGGGACAATCTGGTCAGTGTCTGTTGTTCAGATGTGACTGACACTACAGGCAGACAGAACTCACCGCTTCAATCTCCTCCTCCTCTTCATCAATGGTGGAGACTGTGACAGAGCTGAACTTGCCCATGTCCTTGGTGCGCTTCGTCATCATCACCTGGGGGAGAAACAGAGTATTTTGTTAAACTTTGGCAACAGTTGTGACACCAGGGATTGCTTCCCCCTCCAAAGCTTTTACAGCTTCTCCTGTGAGTCATCAAGATTACCTGAGCTCCATAGGTGGCAAAGGAGAATTTCTCCTCACTGATTTCTGGGATTAGAGCTGTCATTTATCAGAAACAAACCCAGATAAACCAGAATCTGTGCAGACTATCAATCTGACCTACTTACAAAGGGGAACTTTCTGGTACCTGATCCTAAGCATCAGTCTAGATTTCCAAGTTTATTTTGCTTTTCTTCAGTGCTAGGACTCCAAGCTGCAATTACTTCCATTAAGGAGAACTTAGGGCAGGCAGGGAGGAAACACCAAATTAATTTGCTCATTAGAGGTCCTTTTCTTTCTCTTTTCTCCCCTCTGTCCCTGCCATTCAATGATCTTACCACACCTTTATGAAAAGCAGAGATAACTTTTTTACTTTTCCAAAGCTGATTACCTTTTTGGGAGGTTCTTGTTTCTGGGTATAGATGTTTGTTTTCCCAAAACCCTGGCCAAATTTTACCACAGCACCATCAACAATGAAGGTCACAGGAGCATTTTTCTGTTGGTGTTGATAGAAGAGCAGCAGTCCACACCTAGAAACAGAGGTATCTGTAAGGAAACAGTCTCTGGATCCTTAGGGTTACCTCAGGAACAGACTCTACAAGTCACAGAAAAGCTGCCGCTCTCACTCACTTGCCACATTTTTTCCTGAACTGTCGCTCGATGCCTTCTGGTCTGGAGAGAGAGGGAAGAGCATTGAGAGTACTGCCCGGCCCAGGGACCCAACCCGGGAGAGGAGGCCGGGCCAGCTCTTTCCCCGGTCAGTGGAGGTGCTGGGAAAGGGAAAGGGAAAGGGAAGGAAAGGGGGAAAGGAAGGGAAGGGAAAGGGGGTGAGGCCGGGGCCCGACCGCTTCCCACCTTCGCAGGAAGACGCATTCCTCCTCTTCCGCGTTGCAGAACTTGTGGGCGTGCTTGGCGGCGTCCATCACCCGGGCCCGGTCCCTGGGCCGCATCGGCAGCTTCTCCAGCTGGCAGTCTGGGGAGGGGCGGCAGAGCCCGTCAGCCCTCACCCCTCCTCACCCCTCCGACCCCGGCCCGCTCCCTGCCTGCCCCCGGCCCACCGCTCACCCAGCACCAGCACCATCTGCCCGCACAGGCAGTAGTAGACGTGGAGCGGTTTCTCCCCATCGTCGTACTCCTCTCGGTCACGGGTATCGGAGCAGACGACGGAGCGAGAGACCACCTTCGGCATGGCGCCCGCCGGCCCGGCCCGGCCCCCGCAGCCCAGCGGCTCCGCCCGCCCGGATCAGGGGCGGTGTCGGTTCCGCCCGGGTGTTTGTTTTTTGACGCGTTCAGGAGGGGCGGCGGTTTCTCCCGAAAAGGGAGGTGAGGGACGGGGGCAGGGGACACACACACACACCCAGACAACAACCCCGCTCCCCAGCGCGGGGTGATCGCGCTTTAAATGCAGATTCCGTCAGCAAACTGTGGGTCTGACGTCGTTTCTCCTGACAAAAAAACATCCGTGGCGGGAGTGGGGAGGTGGTGGCCACGTCCCCCGCCACACGGGGGCCCGGGCACCCCCGTCTCTGCCTCCGCCACGGGCTGCAGAACCGGGACCGCTCGGTCACGGGGGATTGTGGCGAGACACTGCGCGGAGCCTCTTCCTTAAAAACACCGAGAGCTGAAGCCGCTTCTTACTGGGTGGGCTGGGTAAGAGCAGGAGAGGTCAGACACGGGAGATTTTCAGTGCAGCCGTGAATGCAATGTTTTTATTATTTTCTTTCTGCTTTTGTGAAGGCAGCGGCTCTGCCCCCCGTGTCTGTTTGGGAAACCACCTCCCCACAAGGCTGCAGGACATGGAGGTCCAGATGAGGTTCAGCTGGACCCAGTCCAGCCTGCTCTGGGCAGCAGCAGAGAGAAAGTATTAACCCCCAAAGGCAGTTTTTAAAAGGTAGAAAACAGATTGTTTTCCTTGGGAAAAAGTTCTTTGGAGCATAAGGTACAGCGTGTCAGGCTGAGTAGAATTCATTTTCTTTACGGTAGATGCTCTGGGGCCGTGGATCTGTGCTGAGGACAGTGTTGGTAACACGGGGCTGGTTCTGTCACTGCTGAGCAGTGCTGACCCAGAGCCCAGGCCTTCCCTGCTCCTCACACCCCCCCAGCCAGTGGCCAGGGGTGCACAAGAAGGTGGGAGGGGACAGAGCAGGGACAGCTGAGCCCAAGTGACCAAAGGGACATCCCAGACCATGAGATGTCATGCTCAGCAGCACAAAGCTGGGGAGGTCGGTGGGATGGTGTCTGTCTCCCCAGGTCACCGTTGAGGTGTGATCAGCTCTGCTTTCCTGGGGACGGCTCAACACCTGCCTGCTGATGGGCACCGCCACTGAACTCCTTGTTTTGCGTCGCTCGCGGTTTTTTTTTTGCTTTTCCCGTGTAAACTCTTTACCCCAACCCGCTAATTTCTCACTTTTACCTTTCCGACCCTGCCCCCCCGCCCCCCCCTAACCGCTGTGTGGGGCTCAGCTGCCACCTGGGCTTCAATCTCGCCGTAGCTGGGGAAGCAGCAAAAACCCCCCCACAGCCGTTCGTCTCCGGTCCCCTCCCGGTATGTCCCCGCCCGCCCACGCTCAAGCTCCGCCCTCCGATGACGTAATAACTCTACCGTACACCCCCGCCCGGTACAGACGTTGGTACCGC
>JAAWXA010000017.1:14521611-14538995 GCA_038090715.1 Florisuga fusca
GGTGGGTGGGTGGGTGCTGAGGTGGGCTGGCCTCGGGGTGACGCTCTGCTCTGCTTCTTCCCTCCTCTAGGCCCGAGGGGACCCCTTTCGAGGACGGTAAGTGCGCGGGCCTGGTGGTTGGGTTTCTCGGGGTGAAGTGCTGGGGTTTGACACGGCCTTGGGGTGCCACTGCCGCGGACTTTGCAACAGGTGCGGGGCTGGGGATGGAGAAGGGCCATGGGTGCGTATTTACCTGACCACACAACTGCCTGCTGCCTCCAGGACTTATGTAAATTATTTTCTTTTTTTTTCTTCTTACCCTGTTGCAAGAAGGGGTTGTAAATTTAGGTTGTTGTGTTGATTACAGAAACATAAAAATTAGATTACAGGAGCTTGCTTGTAATCACTAAATCTGACTGGCCAAAGCCTAATTTAGTGCACCATTTTAAGTGTCCCCAGGCTTTTCTGTTGTACCCTGGCTCATGTTTTTAGAGACACTTGCATTCTGGAGACCTGTCAGAAACCTGCCAGAACCATTGCAATTTGTTTTGAGTTGTGTTTTTTCTGATGCTGGAAGCATTTTGTGATTGGAGTCCTAAAGTTAGTCAGCTGATGTAGGAAGTGAGCTGAGTGAGGAACTTCAGAACAGATTCTTTGTTGTTTTTTCTTTTTTTCTTGGCACCTCACTCTGCAACCATTGGTGTCATTCAGGGTTAAAGATTAAAAGAACTTCTTAACTTTAAAAGCTGGCTAAATAGGTCGTCATAACATACCTGTGTCCTAGTAGTTCCTGTCTGGTCTTACTGTCTTTTGTAGCTTTACTTAAAAAATACTTTGTGAAGAACTTGTTAGATGTGAAATGCTGTCTAACTGAAACCAGTGAAGCATTTATTTTTAATTTTTTTAAGATACTTTCAGTGCAGTCTATAATTAATCGTAGATCTCCATGACTCAGGACAAAAGCATATGAAGAATTCCTTAACCCTTGTGTACTTGGCAGACTGCTTGTTCTCTCTTCATCCTCAGAATTAGCACCTATGGGCATGCCTGTAAAATTGCAGATTATTTTTTTTTTTCTTACTGTGAAGATTTTAAGAATTTCAGGCCTAAGAAAACTGAAGACTCTGGTTATTTTTTTTAGTGTATTTGATTAGTTAAGAAACTTGCTGTAGTAGCTGCTTCAGAAGTCTAACATCACATGATAGAACAGGTAGACTGAATGTATTCTGTTCTCTCATCTTGTAAACCCTAAAGAAGGGCTCCCTTCAGCTTCTGTGTGGGTTGATTGAGCTGTTCAGGTTCTTGGTGCTCTGCCACTCGTAGAGGGATTCGCTGTGTGGAGCAGAAGGCCATGTCCTTGCAGTGTGCTGAAATGCAGGTTGATTCCATGTTCAGGCTCTTCCAGGTCAGTGTGGGATTAAGAGATACCAAAAGGGCTTTTTCCATGGGTTTCTATTTAGCTGCAGAAGGTGGGAGACTGCTTTCAAGAGCCCTGGCATATTGATTTTTGTGCTTTCCACTGTGGCAGCAGTGTGTCTTTATCTGAGATACTCAGGACATGCTGCACTCACAGCAGTTTGATGTTTGAAGCTGCTGCTGCTGCCCTGCTGCTTTGGTTGATCCCACAATATAATCTGGGTGTGTGATGGATTGCTCCTTCCATGGCAAGTGTGTGTTTTCACAGTATGCACTCAGGAAAACAGATAAGTGTTGCAGGATATGCTTATCTGCTTTTCTCTGGGACATATCTTACATTGTGCTAGATAACAAAATACTAAGTGGTGCCTAGAGATACAGATGTGTAAGTGCCTGGGCTCTGCTTTTCCATTCTGCTTTTTCCAGAGTAGCACAGTTCAGATCATGGGAGTGGTGTTCAGATGCAGTTTAGCTTAGTGTAGGTAACATTAATTTAACAGTACTGAGCTGTTAGTTTGGGCTTGTTTTGTAGGCCCTTGTGAGTCACAGGTAGACTGGAGCTCTGTAGTCCTTCTTGGAAAGCCTTTGCAGGGCAGTGTTCTTCAGAAGTTCCTTTGTATTTTCATTTTTAGGCTCTGTCACTTCCTGGTGATGCCCTAAGACTTCAGATACCTTAGTTCTTGAGAGAGCAGCCTGTGAATTAATTTTTGTTGTTGAACTAGACGTGTAACAACTTGAACATCAGGAGAATTACAGTTCTTTATCCTCCTTCTGCTGAGACCCTTCTCCAGTTTCAGCTTCCAAGGTTTCTTAGCTTTGTCTGACCTCCAGACCTTAAGTTCAATCACATTTGTTTACTTGCTGTGCAGCATAATGCAGCTGACAACCCTCCCTCCCCTCCACCCCCAGACTTGATGGGGTGTTGTCACAACCCACTGCACAGACTGACTCGGCCTGGGACCAACTACTAATTTAGATGAGGAGCATCATTTCCATCTTCTGGTTTAAGAGCACTTGATTGCACGTGTCTGCAGTAGGACCCCGGGGATATTTATCCTGCCCTTGACTGTATTTTTGAGAACCTAAATGTGCATGGCATCTAAAGTGGTAGTGCTGTCACAGGGCTGGAAACAGCCTCTCCTCCTTCAGACCTGTTTCTCTGGAACTGGATGGTGATGCTGTGGTTAGTGCAGGATTCCTGGCTTGGAGAGAGTTAAGTAACAGCTATTGCAGTGTCCTGCAGGAGGCAGCTGCCTTCTGTGTGGGTTTTTTTTCCTTGCTTATGGAATAGAGATTCTATATCCTTATGGAATATGGATTCTGTATCATGTGGGAGAGAAAAAAGATCATCCCTGCTGTATGGGCAGTGGCTTGGAGGGGGCTGCTCTGACTCCTTGCTCACTGGTGAGAAGGGCCCAGCAGGGACATGGGTGCTGCTCTGTCAGGGGTTACTCCACAGGTGATGGAGGAGCCTCTGTGGGAGGCTGACAGGAGAAACAGATCAACCAGGTAAATGAAGTACAAGAGAGAAAGAGAATGTTCTCCAGAGATCAGTGATGATCTGGTTGCTATCAGTGATAGTGACTATGGTAGTTGATGGTTTAAAATCATCTCTAGGGCAGGTTTTGCATGGATTGTCAGTTGGAAGCTTTAAAATTAGTGACAGGAGAGACAGGACATGAGGGCCTCGTCCCCAGTACTGTGTGTTGTGATGCCTGTTTATAATGTGGGCTTTCAGAGTGAGTTTGGTTCATCAGATCTCTGGATTTGTCCTTTAATCAGGCTCATTCAGGAGGTGTTGCTTTGAAAGAGCTGTTGCCACTTGACTTCAGAATTGGAGGAGGTAGATACTCCAGCTGGAAGCTGTCTCACCACTGCTGTTACCTGTGCCCTCTGCTCCCACTTGAGTCAGTCAGAGCATTCATTTTCTCAAATATGCTTGTTGAATCCCACAATTTGTTGGTTTGTCCTCAGTTTTCAGCTTGCTTAGTCACTGTTCCACAGAGGAAAGTGCCTGCCTCCCAGCCTTGTCAGGAGGCTGCTGAGGACCAGAACTGGGGCAGGGGGAGCTCGGAATCTCTAAGATTTAGAGTCAAGTATCTACACATTCAGTTCAAAAGGATTGCTTGGGATTCTCAGTGTGTAGGGAAGGGAAGGTAGTCCTGAGCTGATGTTTGCAGCTTGTAGAAGTTGTTAGTAACTTTCCAGTGCTGGCTTCCAAACTGAACTCTGATCTGGCTCTGTGCCTTTGGCTTAGTTGGAGTAAAACTCGAAAGCCTCACTGCAGACTTCCTCTAATTTGAACAGTCTTGACTACACTACTCTTGTTCCTTTTGTTTTACAGTAAGATAGCAGGCTGTTGGCTCTCTGCTATTATGTTGTTAGGCTGCTAATGAAAAACAAACATCTAGGAACTTATTTTTAGGATGTTGAGACTTGGTGTACGGAAAGCTCTGAAGCATCTGTACTCTGTCTTCATATGCAAACTGGAACGTCAAAGCAATGACCTTCAATTCTTGCAACTTGTAACTTAATGTTACAGTTTTTCTCCTTATAAAGGAAGGAGGCCCTGGGAAATACTGCTGGTCCTTGCTGATTTAAAAAAAAAAAAAAAAAAAAAAAAGATTTTTCAATCTGTTCTCTGACTGCCAGTTGTTGCCACATTTACTGAAGGAATACATTAATTATTTTAGTGCTGGAAAACTCCCTCACAGTAGGAAGCAAGGATGAGTTTTCCATCTGAGCCCCTGAGTTTTAATTTGGGCACTTTGAGTGTTGGTGGTGGGTGAAGCTGTCCCTGATGTGTCAGGGTGCCTTGTCTGCCCTGGCAGTGTGTTGCAGCTGTTTGTCAGGTGCATTCTTTTTACAGGAGAGCAATATATTTATATAAAAATGATTCAGATATTTCTGCCTGGGCATTCTCAGGACCTTCATAAGCTGTGTCTTAGGTTGGTTGGTCTGAAGCAAACATGGTGAAGAGGAGCTCATGTGTTTTGAAGTGGGATGTGAGGAAGAGTTCCTTAGTTACCAGTGGGAACTGGTAGTGGTGCTTTGTCCCTGGGACCCCTCTTTGTGCAGACTGTCACAGCCTGAGGAGAAGGGCTGAAGTAACTTCTGTTGATGCAGGTGTTAAGTCTGGGGACTTAAATACAGTGTTTGCTATTTCTTCTTAATCACACTTTGTTAAAGGATGACAGGTTAGTATGAAGTAGGTGATCAGATTTTTATTTAAAGTGTCTGATTTGGATGCTGCTTTTCAGTTCTGTAATAAGAGCTCCTTACCTTGCAATTGTTGATAAAAATGTTTTTTCTTGCAATTTAAACAGGAAATAAGTAAGATCCTTGTAATGATAGCCTATTTCAGTCTTTAGGACTTAGTAAGTCATGTTACACAGATGGTTATACACCCACTTGTGCTGTCTTTACAGTGCACTGGGATGAGGCTTTATGAAAGAAAACTTCAAGGGAAGATTTATTTCCTTACACAGACTTTCTGGCTGGGGTGGTTTAAATCAGTCACAGGAGGTACTTTGGTACCAGTACTGTCTAGGACTTCAGACTTAATCATTAACTCCAAAATACTCTTTTTCATACTAAAATATGAAAAATCTCTGTAGGAGTGTGTAATCTATTCCATACCCAGCATGTGTGTGTGAGCACTAGAGTGCCAGTTTGTGCTTGTGGAGGGATGCTACTTATTCATCCTTTATGTAAATTCAATCTGAATGAAGGTTGCTTCTCTCTTTCAACTCCAGGAACTTTCAAACTTACAATAGAATTCACGGAAGAGTATCCAAATAAGCCACCTACTGTTAGATTTGTCTCTAAAATGTTTCATCCAAACGGTAAGTGCTTTTTTTTTCTCCATCGTTTTTGTAGTTGGTGCTTTTCATAATGCTACAGAAACAAGTTTATTTATTTTAAAATTTGCCACTGTTTAATAAGCTAGCAAAATTCCCCAGTGGTTCCCTGTAGTTTTGGTAAGGATGAACACATGAGTAGTGCTCAGGCTTGAAAAGAGCAATAAAAGGAGCCTCAGCTTTCAGGTGTTAATGGCATTCTTCTCTCACAACTGCCTGTTAAACCTTATAAAAGAGTATTTTGCACTTGCTGTCTCTATGTAGTGCATCCACAGCACAGTGACACTGCTGAATGCACTTGGCTTTTATCACTTTATTCACAAAAATGCCTTTAAGAATAATATACCTCAAGTGGTGTAGTTTCCAACTGGACCTCAAGTTGGTTCTGGTTTCCAACTATAGCCAGTGATAGTAGGATTGTTTAATTAATTGCTTCCCTTGGTAATTAAAGGTTGGAGATGTATTCCTTGCCTCCAAACCAATCTTAGCTTTATGAACCAATACTGGAAACTCTGAAGTGCAGAAAAGTGAGCACCTGTGGGTGAGGTGTACTGAGGGGAGGGTTATTTTAAAGCTGCTGTGAGAAATGTGACTGCACACTGTTGTGGCTACTTTCTGGAGAAACCTTGTGTGTGAACAGCTTTTTGCTTGTGTTTTTTATTCGGTTCACCTGTGGGTGTTTTAAATCCTTTTGCCTTAAAATCTGTTTGTGGCTTTTCCATAGTGGCAGTTGCAATGTGACAGAGAAGTTTGTGAAGGAAGCAGGGACTGAGTCCTACCTACAGCCTTGTCTGCTGGATTTAAGCCTGTCAGACACTATTGACTTTTTTAGGTTTTGGGATCAGGCAATACTGGAAAGAACCAATAGCTGTACAAGTTGTGTTTTAAGGATTGTTCTTGAACCTTTTCTAGTCTATGCAGATGGCAGTATATGTCTGGATATTCTTCAGAATCGCTGGAGTCCCACCTACGATGTCTCCTCCATCCTAACATCCATACAGGTAAAAACAGCTCTGCCTGAAGATGCAGAATAAAATAAGGATGCTTTGATAAAAAAAAAGTTCAGGGAACACTTTTTTTTTTTTTTTCCTCCCTCCCAATGACCAGTGTAGCAGCTGTACCTTGTTAACAGCTGAAGTTTATTTCCCAGCTGTCAATTGAGAATGACAGCAGCTGGTGACAGAAGGGACCTGTCCAGGGGCTGCCCCGTGTTCAGCTGAACTTCCCTCTCAGTAGTGTGGGTAGTTTAAGGAATATGTTGGAAACTGCCACGTGCTTTGGAGTGCCTAAGAATGTTTTTCTCTTTGTGCAGTCTCTATTGGATGAGCCAAACCCCAACAGCCCAGCAAACAGCCAGGCAGCTCAGCTATACCAAGAGAATAAGCGGGAATATGAAAAACGGGTTTCTGCAATAGTAGAACAGAGCTGGCGTGACTGTTGACCCAGGATGATGCAAATGAACACTCTGTTGATGAGGAAAATAAACAAAAGTGTCTGAGTCATCTTTTTCCTCCTAGCATTTACTTTGAAAGCAGAATAGCTGTTGTGCTGTTGCCACCCTCCCTTGCTGAAGCTTCTTCTCCTTGGACATCAGAAAGCACCCACTTTGAAGTCAGATGTTCTGTACTTGGGTTACTTGCAAAAGAGTTACTGATGCTGAGTTCATTTTCTGTGGTCCCTCTCCAGTCTTAGGGCAGTATTGTGCATTTCTGTAGTGTACACTAAGCTTTTAATTGTAATTGTGTTATACACAGTGATGCTTATGTGTAGCTTGATAAAAGGGATGTTTATATACATACACATTTTTTAACTGATATTAACTAAGTGCTGATCTGTCCAGGCTGGTCATTTTGGTTTAGACCCCACTGCGTTTGTAAGTACTGAGTGAAGAAATAACCTCCTTTCCCTTTTGTATTGGTTTATCATGGAAAAAAACCAAAACAACAACTCTTAAATTGATTCCAATTAAAACATATAGAAGACCATGGAACACTAGTTATCTCTGCACTTCACATGCAAGATTTATGTAGATATACATAAATCATTCTAGTTGTGGTACTTTGACCTTTGCTTAGGGTGAGAGACAACCCCCTGTTTTGTTTTTTTATGTTATTTTAAAGGACATGCCTCCAGAGACTATCACTGAGTTCCTGTAGTCCTGTCACTGAGGCAAAACCAGGTAGAGCAACAGACCTTCCACATTAAGGAAGAGGTAAAACCTGAAGTGTTCCCATGGTGGAATTAAACTCATTCAGTGTCTTTCTCCCACCCCTTTAGCCAAGAAAGGGAAGTTCTTGGGATCCAACTTTGCCTCGTGGCTAATCTGAATAAAGTAGGGGGCAGGCACTCGAGTCTCTGCAGTTTCTGCTCTTTGTAGATTACTGTGTGGTTTGTGTGAGCTACTGCTGCATGCTTGAGTTTCCCTTCAGTTTTATGAAAGTATTTTTTTTTTTCAACTCTGGAAAAAACATTTGTAAGTCCAGACTCCCTTTTTTTTTCTAAGGCAAAGTTTGTATGTTTGGATACAGTACCTTCAGCAGCAGTGTGGGATGGAACCTACAATCGTGTTGTCCACTGTTCCCGTGTCTTCTGTGTGCACATTGGTCTGTTAGTTGAGAAGTTTAACTTTGCACAAGTAACCCATGTAAGAAACTGTACATTTTTCAAAAGTTGTAAATAAAGTGTAACCTTAGTGCTTATTGTATAAATAGGCAAGAGGTGTAGAGCTGTGGTTATTTGAACGGGGAGGGCAGGAGGCTGTTGGGGTGTCAAGCTGGGGGCAGCAGGACAGAAATCCTTCCTGACCCCCTGGGCTGAGCTGTGCAGTTGGATTGCTGGGATCATCAACTCGCACTTCCAGCCAGAAGAGGGAGGTGCAGGGCAGGAAAGCCAGGCCAGGAACAACAACCTCAAGGGTGGCAGAAAAGGAAAAAAAAAAAGAGCCCAAGATACAAGTTAGTTACAGGAACTTCATTCCATGCAAGCTGTGGTGAGCTCTCTGGAGGGTCCAGGTCAGTCTAACATCACTTGTACCACTGAATTTCTGTTTCTAGTCACTAACAAAACAAAACACTGGAGCAGCTTCTCAAGGCAGCCAGAAATGAGCAGCAAACCGGACAGGGGGTGTCCTCAAAGCTCCATAACCAGGAGCTGGGGAGAGGCTGGCAGGGACACACACAACCCACACACACAGCCATCCAACCCCAAAAATCAGCATCCTGCACAGGCATGGGTTGGCACCCACCCCTGCTCTGCTAGCCAGTAACCCCCACCCCAAAAGAAGCATTTTTCATCCCAAATAATGCACGGGTGCTCTTGGGGCCTTTCTTGGCATCTTCAAGCTTTGAAGCCCTGCTGCATCCCTGTGAGGAAGGGGGAGCTGGGCTCCTGCTTGCAGGAATATCTGCCTAGAAAGTACCAGGCTTCACTCCTACAGCACCATCTGCTCCAGCTCAGCAGTCTTCAGCACAGGATTCAGGAGGGGGAATACTGCACACACAAAAATAACAAACCAGAAAAACAAAACTCCACAAAACCCAAACAACAAAACCAAAAGAACCCAACACACTTTGATAATTAACTGCCAGATCATCTTCCCACAAAGCCAGCAGCATGGCTGTTTTTTGAAGCCCAAGCTGGCAGAAGCTGCAGCCATCCAGGCAAAGAGGAGGGGATGCTCCCTCTCTTCTCCCCAAGCCCCGTCCTACCTGCCAGAGCAGCCTCTTCCTTGTCACACTGTGGGGATGAGAAATCCCTCTAATTGCACAGCCCACTTCATCAGGAGCTGCCCATCACCTCTCTCCTCAGCACCGAGAGTATTTAAAAAGAAAACAACAGGAGGCTGGAAAAAAAAAAAAAATAGGGGGTGATGTAAAATGATGGAGAAGCAAATAAATACAAGCAGCAGAGAAACAAAAACACCTGAAACCCCAACAGGAGAACAGAGAAGTGATTCCTTTGGCCTGGTTCTGTGCTAAAGAACCACTGCTGACAGCAAACACCCCACACCTCCAGACACCCTCAGCTCTCCAAGGTCAATCCCCATTTTCCAAGCACGAATCAGCGTTCCCACGAGGCTCACACAGCCCCGTGTCCATGGAACAGTGCAGGGGCACACGGGGCTCACACCAGGGCCCGGTGCTGGTGCCTCCCCCCTGGCAGACAGAGATCATTAGGCACAGACTTGATTCTGCTCAGGAGCACAGAGCTTACGCTCCAAGTGCAAAAATAAGTTACATAACAGTCCCCAAAAGCTGCAGGAGCATTTTCACGCGTGGGCTCGGCCCTTACCTCTGGTTTGGTTTTTTTTTTTGGATTCCACACCTCCCCGTGGTATTTACGACACGGTGAGCAGAGCTCCAGGGTGAAATGCACCAGGACAGTCCTGGTCTGAACAGTGAGGAGCCAGTCAGGTGCATTCAGTAATTCTCAGGAGTCTCGAGGTAGAAATCTATGAATAAAACCATCCTGTTGGACTGGTTAAAGACAACTCTCTGGACAGACACACAGCAGAGACAAGACAAATATATATATATATATATATTTCTTAAGAATAAATGCAGTTTCCACACATTTTTTTAATACAAAGTGTGACGAATCCCATTTTGTTCCAGAAATAAAACTTTATTTTCATTGTCATTGATACCAACTTTACATACAGTTGTATTCCTCCAGACTGCATTTTCTTTGCTTTTTATGATTTTCATTTTTTTTTTAAAAAAAAAAAAAAGGCATTTTTTTTTTTCCTTCCTTAATCAAGAATAAGGGTATTGAAATTTTAAATGATGTCAAATTCATTCTCCTTGGACATGTGTTTTTGCTATTACAAAACTATTAAAATGTGAAGGAAGAAGTAATATCAAAGACACATACAGTAACAGCACTACTGCTTTTTTGGGCTGTGCTAATATACTTGAACAGAACTCAGTCAGTTCTACATGTCTAACATCATTTTAGAAATTATATTAACAAAGTAGACCTTTTAACGTTAATATAATCCACAAAAAGAAAAATGCAGCATCTCTTTCCTTAATTGAATACCTAGGAAGCTCAGTCTTGGGTAAAATGGGCAAACCTCAGTTTGCTTGAGGCATGATGAGCTCGTAATGCCCAACCTGGCCTTCTTGCTTCAGCTGGTCCAACAGATCTTCCTTGCGCCGCTTCCTACTTACCACCAAGTATCTGTTGTGCCCCTGCCCGTGAGATTTACTTTTCAGACCATATTTTTGGGCAATCTGATGTATCTGCTTCCGCTCATCCATGGTCAGTTCTCTAGAGAAAGTCAAGTCAATGTGGCTGTCCGAGCGCGCGTAGTTTCGGATGATCTCTTCGATGTCTCTTTTAGCGATCTTGTTCACCCTCTCCACATCAAGCCCGAGTCCTTCCCTTTTAAACTGCTCCTTCACTGAAATAGGCTCTCGGATTCCTTCACCATCTTTCCCCAGACCACCGCCCGTCCAGCCCATCTTTCGTAAAATTTGATTCCCAATGTTGTCTTCTTTGATCTTCTGTTTGAAAGCCTCCTCTGCCGACCGACCCCGAATCTCGTTTCTGGAGATGACGTCTTCGACGGTGCCTTTCTTCAGGTTATTAACTACAGTTGGCTGAGTCTTTTTGAGGATTTTCACGGCTTCCTCTGCTGCCTCATGCTTGACAGATTTCTTCACTCCAACTGCTTCTGCGATGAATTCATCTTCCAGCAGCACCTTGCATTTCCACCGTGTCCCAGTCATCCTTTCGAAGACGTACTCCACCGTCATCTTGTTGAACTGGGCAGTGTCGTTCAGCGTGCACACGGGGTTACTGGAGTTCTCATAGATCACCAGGTCCTTCAGGTCCTTTTTCCTTCCGGAGCCTCGCGACGAGCAGCCGACTTTCTGAACCTGGGTCACTTTGATGGCTGCCAGATTTGTCTGCATCTTCTGCAGAATCTTCAACGCCTCCTCAGCCGCCGCGTGCTTGCTGGTCTTTTTAGTGCCAAACCCCTCAGCCAGGCAGTGATCCTGCAGGAAGACCTGACAACGCCACAAGCGGTTGGGCATGAACTCGTATTTATACTCCACAGACATTTTGTTGTAGGAGGCAGAATTGTTGAGAATTCCTATCGCGTCGCTGGCGTTCTCCGTGAGGACAAAACTAGTCCAGTGTTTGCTGGTGTTGCTGGGACCTTTCCCGGCTTCAGAACCGGGCTGCATCGGGACACAGTCCCTGTTGGCAACCACAAACTCCTCGTGGGGTTTGAGAGCAGGAGGGAAGTCCTGGCGACTCAGCCCTGCCTCGCACACCACCAGGTCTTCGTGGTAGGTGTGCTTGAACTTCCTCTGAACGACTCTGACTTCCACAGACTTCTTCAGCAGCTTCACCGCCTGCTCCGCCGCTCGGTCCCGGGACCCGTTCTTGCTGCCGGCGTATCCGGTGGCCAGGTAGATGTTCTGGCACCGCACCTCGCAGGCGAAGCCGTCTGTCAGGAGCTTCTTGCTCTTGGGGAGGTCAGCAGGGGCAATCTCTTTTAGAGGAACATAAATATATTCAGGATTTGTCTTGCATGCCTGAATGGAACGTGTCAAAAGATAGGTGAAGTTAATTTTATCAGTCCCCATGTTTGCATCTGGGTTAGAAAGATTCTTCCAGACAGCTGCTGACAGTTTCTCAATAAAACTCTGCTTCAGCATTATGGCTGAGGGAGGGAAAGTCTCTGATGCAGACTGGGCAGTTGAAGAAGAAACAGAAACCTGCATGGCACTGCTTGTGGTAGAGTCCATACTATTCACAGCCTTCTTGGCTGCTGCTGCCTGGCCTACAAAGCCAAACCCAGCTGAGCTGGAGAGCTGGGGATCCACTTCCTGTGCATTCACAAAAGAATTTGTACAATTTTCAGCTGGCTGTGTTATGCTGTTTGTGTTTGCCTCCTGGTTCACCTCTTGCATTTGGTTATCCAGAGAATCTTCCTTCCTGTTATCCTTCTCAGCACTGGTGACAAAGTGTATGGGTTCAAAACGTGGTCGCACACGGAACTTGGGGACCATCTTTTTGGGTGGCTGAGGAAACCCTTCTGGCTCTGGACCTACAGAGCAGAAGAAAATTACAAGATTACCAATATGTGCTGTGACAGGGAGACAACGTTTTCACAGGGTGATCTCCAGGAGGAGCCTGCAGGCTCTGAACACACCATTCACACTTTTCAGCCACAAATCAAAGGGCTGCCTTCCACAGACACTCGGGATTGACGAGGCCGTTTGTTCTTGTGCAGGTCATACAGAGGCATTTCCAGCTCCACAACCACCACACAAAACACTCAACACACATGGATTTTTAGGCCTCAATCACTTGCTCTGCCCCCCAAGATTGCCCACTGAACCCATCCAAGTTATTTCTGAAGTTAATCCATTCAAAGCTACTTAAATAAGTACAAACTACACCCAATAAGACAGGACAGCAGAGCAGAACCAGAAGCTCAGCTCTGACTCTGCTGCAGGGTTGCAGGCAGACCTCTTTCTTCTTGACCAGAAGGAACTGAAATGAGGCATAATATCCTGATATGCATGGCTACTGCAGAAAATGAGAAGCAAATCTCTGACAAGCAAATGTTACACCTCAGAGATGGTTACACGAGGCTTCTGTGACAGTCAGTCCCCATCGCTCAGGTGGTTCATGTTCATCAGAGGAGCCACCTCAGCACCTTGGAATGAGCTGCCTGATCCAAGGCCAATGTGTGCAGCTGTAATACAGGTCAGGGAACACATCTGTCTGGACATCACACTACTAGAGCATATTTATCACAGCCTAGTTTGTTGCAGATGAAAAAAACCACCTCGCATAAAGCATGAAGGAGCCTCTGTATTTAAACCAAGTGACAAAGCTCCCACATGAGTGTGAAATCCTTTGGTCCTCAGTTTTGATGGATTATGGCAAGGTTTATGTTTCTTGCTCAGTTTGGTATTTTGATGATTGCACTGCAGCAGCATCTAAAGGCTCTCAGTAGCAGCACAGCTCTTCAGGCTGTCTGTGTAACATGCAACAGAGACACAGAAAAAACACGGGAGAAAAGCAGTGTTTTTCCCAGTTTTGCACCTGGCCCATGAAAGCTCAGAAAGATTTTTGGATGTCAAGGTACAGGAAGACACACTGGCAGAGGCAGGGGTTGCATCCAAGGCTAGAGGAGTCCAGTGCTGTCTGACCAGTTGTGCTTTAAGCAGAACTGCTGCCTGATGCTGCCTCCACAGCCTGCACCTGCACCCATGAACAACTGTCCTGCTCCTCCACTGCCCCACTCCTCCCTCCCACGAGAGGCCAGGGAGCTCCAGAGGTGCTGCAGATGGAGCCACCCAACTGCCAGCCCTCCCTGCCTGCTGCTGTTCTTCCACTGGAAAAGCTACAGATGGAACATCGACCCCTGAGCCCATGGGACTGGGCTGATGTATGCAGGACTCTTGCAGGCCCAGCAGAGAGGAAAAAACCAAAACCATAAATAACCCTCCCTCTACTACTCCTACCAATGCTCCAGCCAGGTTGTAAGTCAAAATCAATGAGATGAACTACATGTCTCCATGAACATGTACAATCTCTTCTCAGGTCAGAACATCACCCTTCACCACAGACAGGAAAGGCAGAGAGATACTTAGTGACACAGATTCAACTCCCTAAGAGTATCACTAAGGAAGATCAATTACCTGGTAATTTCAATGAAAAATTATACTTTCTTAAGCAAAAAGAGAATTCTGCATGAATTGCATACACCCCACAGGAAGGCAGAGGAGGGGAAAGGGCTGCAGTCTCACAGAGGAGATCACAGTTGCCTCTCCCCAGTTTGCTGTGCTGGCTCTGCAGGCAGCCCCTGCTGCTTTGCTCTCCTCATGCTCCCACTAATGCCCACCCACCAGTGCAGGGCAGGGTCTCCTCTGGCACTCAGGCAGATGAATACTCACTGTCAGATGGAGAACGGTGTCTTTTTTGATTCCTGCCAGGGACCAGCTCGTACGTCCTCGTTTCCCCGACGTCGATGCCTTCAGCCATCTTGAGAACCTTCTCCATCACCTGCCCACCATATCTGTGTGGATTCAACACCAAACAGGTTAGAACTGGTCCCACGGGGGCACACATGCACACACAACCTCTTATTCTGCAAAACAAGAACTAAAGCTGCCCGAGACACAGCTCCTGGTGCAAGGGAGATGCTCCCCCTGGCTGTGCTGGAGTGCTGACCCCACAGCCAGCTCAGAGCAGGGAACAGGCTACCTGGCTCCAAGTGGACCTGTTGGGGAGGAAAAAACTGTGCAGCCACCAACCTGATGGTGTTTTAAATTTCTGTAAGATCTGGCAGAGCAGCTAGGAACACAAAGGAACACAGAGGTGTGGAAGGAGTCTCCTCCACGGGCAACTTCAGTGAACTGAGCACAGGAGGGACTGCCTGGCACTCAAGTCCTGTCTGGGTCACCAGTGCCAGATGACAAAGGCCCTGCTCAGCCTCTACAGCCACTCTGCAAAGCCAGACTGAGTCTGAGCTCAGCAGCTGTAACTGCAACACTTTCAGTCCCTGACCCACGAGAGGTGAGGTGGCTGTAACCACCTCCATGCAGACCCTGCTCCTGCTGCAGAATGCTCCCAGCTCCACATGGGCAGGACAAGCACACTGCAGAGTCTCATTCCTCTTGGCATTACATCCCTGACCAACCAAACTTTCCACTGCTCTGAGGACCTGTCACGTGTCTCCAGGCCATTTGCACGGCTGAAGCCGAAGCTGAGAAAAACCCCACAGCTTTCTAAGCAAGGAGAACCTACAAACATGGCCTGGAGCCAGTCTCTGACAGCTTCATGCTGTGGTTCAGGAAGGAGAAAAAGCAATCCTGCACCCGTGCTGTGGTGCACTCACTCTTACAAAGTCAAAAAGCAAAGGAGTCCACAACTGTCCCGACAGATAGTGCTAAAATAACTTGTACCAGCTTTTAAATATGACAGTTCAAGGGCTCTGGAGATCTACTCACTCTCCACTCAAGAAACCTCCTCCTGATTTAGAGGGCCAGGCAGAAATTAAATCCATTTAAATTAACTGGGCAAGAACTCTCAACAGACATCACTGCAGCCCCTGCCTCACCTGCAGGTGCTCAGCAGAGCTCAGCCCCTGGCAGAGGGGCAGCGGAACTCTGCTTGGGAAGAGGATTGAAAGGGGCATCAAAAGGAGGCAGTGATGGTATCCTCATCCTCCTGCAGCCAGAAGGGAGAGGGGTGGGAATCTGTATTCCTCTAAGAGTTACCTGTGATGGCAAACACTCTTATTCCCGAAGGATGGAGATGTTTGGAGCTCAGATTTCTGCCCGAGGGCAGATGAGTCACAACGTGTTCCTCTAACCTGCCCTTGGAAATCCCAGCTGCACATGGAGGCTGAGGAGCTCCAGGCCTCCAACACTGAACTAAAGCCTCCCTGGTGTGACTGAAATCCTGACTCCAGTAGCTCTAGAGCATGATGCTCCCCTTGCCTATTTTGCAGCCACTTTCACCCTGTCTGAGAACACACGAAGCTTCTCTAATCCACCCCTAAGCTAAATGAATCCTGTTACTTCTTCCTTACAGACCACATTTTCTAAACCTTTTGGATGCTGTCCACATAATTCCTCCACAGAACACTCCCTCAGGTTTCATCAGCCAAGACTCTGATTTGTATTTATTCTAACAAAGATGTTGTCTTCAGCTAGCAAGCAATTGTTAAAACAACAAAAAAAAACTTACAAAAAAAAAAAAGCAACACCCAAACACCAACCAACAAACTTGAGAGAACACAACAAAAATCCCCCAAGCTTTCCACTTGATGGAGCAACACCAGCTCTTCCCAAGCAGCAAAAGGCAGTTGCAGAGAAAGCTGTGGGTTCTCCCCCCCTTGTCCAGACAACTCGTAACTAAAACTGACAATTGCTTTTCAAGAGTGTGGAGTGTTCAGTGTTCACAGCACAAGCTCTGAGGAAACATCCCTGCTGCTGCTGGCTCTGCACTGCATCACACCTCAGCCTATTGCTCACTCTGAGAGCTACAAGTAGAGATGGTCACTGGGAGAAATACGTGCATTTATAGGCTCAAACTGCATAATTTTTTAGGATTTGAGATCTTGTCACATCATCCTTATCAGCACCCCATATAAGAGTCCCAAAAGCAGTCTCACAAAGCAGGCTCTCCACTAAGGCAGCACATCAATACATTAAGATGAGCTAATGGACCAGAGAGACCAAAAGGGAGGCTCAGTTTCAACACATTACACCAGCTTCAGGCTCTGAAGCTGTTTGAAAACAATGTTCACTTCTGGGGCTTGCAGAGCAGAATAGTGGACCAAAAAAGAATAAGAAAACATGCAGATCTACATTTAAAGATGTTGGCTTGGCTCTGTAGATACAACACAAAATATTCCCCAACCAGGCTTTGTGATATTAACATTATATGATATATATGTGATACTATTCAAGCCAGGCTACATGCCCTTCCGTGGCTGCAAGCTCGTCTGTCACTGCACAGTTTGCTGAAGTCGTTAAGCAGTTGCTTCTGTCTTTAAAGCCTGGTGTCCAGTTAAAAATAATCACAACATCAAAAGTGTTGGTCAGGAGGGGGGTGACGTTTCTCCACAGCTTTGCTGGTGGCTTCTGCACCTCCACACAAATCCTGACGAGAGAAAACCTCTTCTATTCACTTGCCCCGTTTCCTCTAGGAAGAAAAGAACTTTGAAGGTACCGTGCGGGCCGCTTGATGTTCAGGAGGATACTTTCTTCTCACTTAAAGAACAAAGTGCCTCCCCACACGCCCATGGAGTCGGGGGAAGCCCGAGCAGTCCGGGCACCGCCTTCTCACTTCCACCCCCCGACTCCTGCCAGCGGACCCGTCCCGTCCCCTCACCTGCATCCCATGAAGAGGTGGTTGGTCCAGAGGACGGAGAGCGAGAGGAGCTGATCGATGGCGGCGCCGGGGTAGCCGTGGAGGTGGCGGAGGATGAAGCGTCGCCGCAGCCCCCATTGCCGCTCGGTCTCGTTGTACTGCCGCCACTGCTCCAGCACCGACTCGGGCACGGCCTCCGGTTCCGGCGGCGGCATGGCGGGCAGCGGCTGGGCCGGCCCGTCCCGTCCCGACCCGCCCGGCACAGGGGCGGAGGGCGGC
>JAAWXA010000017.1:14539015-14580234 GCA_038090715.1 Florisuga fusca
GGACATGACAGGGGGCGCGCGAGACCGGCACCGGAACCGGCACCGGCGGCACCTCCGGCCCGACCCGGCTCCCGCGCGCCCCCTGTCGTGTCCCGGTCCGGACCCCGCGACAGCCCCGGGATAGAGCGGCCCAAAGGCACCGCCGGGATCTACACGGGTACCGCCCCCGGAAGGTCCGGTCCGGTCCGGTCCGGTCCGGTCCGGTCCGGTCCGGTCCGGTCCTGCCCTCCCCTCCCCGCCGGGCAGAGCGCTGGGGGAGCCCCGCGCCTTCAGCCTCCCCCCCGCGGGGTTCGGAGACGTTTATTTAAAATTTCCATTAAAGTGAGAAATTCCCGGTGCGGGCAGCGCTGGCGCCGCCGCTCCCTCCCGCCGCTGTCACCGCGGGTTCTGACCTGAAAGGACACGGAATGGATCTGGGGGTGAGGGAAAAAGTACCACTCGACCCACATCCAGCAGGTGATGGGGTGTGAGACACAGGACACCAGTGAAAACACAGAGTTTGTACTTTATTCCTTTGTTAAAATTAAATATTTCGTGGCTGCCAACAAAGCAAATCGCACCCGGTTGGTGTTTCCTTTGAATGCAGTTTCCAAAACCAATCAAACATCAGCATATTGAAAATATTCCTTAGGCTCCAGGCCTCGTGGGAGCCAATGACATATTATTAAAGACAAAATTAGAAAAAAAAAAAAAATCTATTTGCCCATAACAGTGTTTGAAAATGTATTCGCTACATCGTTAGTCCAAATACCATTTCTGTGGCTCATCAAAATTCCAGGTAAACAATTCCCTCCCTGTGTAACCCTGTCTTGTCACACAAACCACAAGACACTTCAGCTTTAGATACCATGCAAGTCAGTAAAAGCTTCTTCCCAAAACACTAACACTGAAGATTTGTTCCCCCCCCTCCCCTGATACAAGACCCTTAAAACTCTTCTAGAAGTGGCAGTCTTCTCCCTCAGACCCAGTGCAGCTGGCGGAGACAGATTAAAAAAAGCTAGAGAGAGAGAAAAGGGGAAAAAAGAGAAAAAAACAGAAGATTAGCAAACAAGAGAAGGACATTTAAAAAGCAGGAAAAAGAGATGCAACATGAAAACAGCCGACAGAGGAGAAACAGAACCTCCTTGTGATACCTCAAGAAACCACTCAAGTAAAAATCTTTTTTTCTTTAAAGCCTTAAAAAAGACTATGTAACCTTAAGTAACATTTTAGTAAGGCAAATGGTTGGGAAGAACAGCCAGTTACCTGCAGTATGGTAAAAAAAAGCCACAGTGAATGTATTAAATGTATTTTAGCAGATAATCTAGAAATCATTGACTGGTCCTGACTGGTTTGGGGAGCAGGCCAATACTCAACAGTAGAGGAAGAAGGAAATAATCAAATTATTTCCACTCACTTAACAAATAAAATAAAATAAAACTGTCAAAGAGTTTTATGGGATATAAACCTGTATTTTTTTTTGTGAAACAGAATACCTGAGGAAAATACCCTGCAAACAAGAGTGCTGACTGCCTTGATGGCTGGAGACAGAGGCCAGACCCTCCTTTGACCCAGAGCAACTGTACCAGGTCAGCCCAACACCTTGTGTGAGGCTCCAGCACCATCCACACCACCCTTCAGGTAAAATTATCAGCACTGGCTTGGACCAAAACCAGCATTACCTATCACATTTACATCTGGGGTGTGCTCATCTTAAAAAAAAAGAAAAAAAAAAACCCCAAGGTTTCTTGTTGAAACTATTTGGTAGCACGTGCCCTGATCTTTCATCCCCCAGACAGAACAAGGCCTGCACAGAGTGTCACTGAAGGAGCAGGGTGACATCAAGCAAGTCTGAAATGGAAATGAGGATTACATGCTAAGTCTGCAGGTAGCATGAATTAGGAAAAGGAAAAAAAAACAAAACAAAAGCACATTAAAAAAGATAGATGACACCATGAAAATGACACCGAGCACAAAGCAAAAGGAGTTTTTAGTCTCAACTATGCAGTAAGTAAACGAGGTGGTGGTGTCATCTGAACATCACCAATAAATACATTTAAACTGCATTGTTATTTCCCCAGCAAAAATAACTCACAGAACTTACTTCTACATCCCTGATTTATGTGGATGCAGAGGGACCAGGAGAAAGAGGAATCCATTAATTGTAGGGGTGGGGGGGGGGAATGTGGGCTAAAGCTGCAGCATCCAAAACCTCATTTGGACTAATATTACATTGTTTAATGAAAGCAACAACTGCCAGCACATAATACAGACAGAATCACAATGAGGATGTAGAGGAGAGCAAGGGAAACACCATGGGAAGGCCACAGCTGAAATGCTGTCACGTTTTATTAGACCCTCCAATTTAACAAGTAAACGAAGGTCGATGCCGGCCCATTGTATTCAGGGGTAATTACTCAGTACAGAGCCATGGGTTACTGTAAAAGAAGGGCAAAGAAAACAAAAAAACAAAAGAAGTGAATGTTAACCAGAATCCACCGTCTGATCAAATCTTTATTTAAAACCAAAACTCATCCAGAAATACACAGAGAAGATACCTGCAGGCAAACCAGCAGGAACTCCTGGCCCCCATGAGCATAACACCCTCCTTTTTTTTTTAGTGCAAATCTTGCAGTAAAACAAGGCTTTTGCTGAATAGAAAACATGAAAAGCAACCTGCCAGCATCTGCACATTTCTCAACAGATGCCAAATAATAAAAAAACCCTATATATGAAAGATAACACGTTTTGCATTAAAACCAGAAATTGTTGGAATCACTGAAAAAAGAAAGTCAAGGAAACATCATCGTCTTTCTTCACAAACACTGATATGTACAGCAAGGTGTCCAGCTTTCCCTGAGGTTGGATCCAGGATGTGCATCCAGGCCAGCACACTGAGAGGGAGACAAGGCAAGAGATCCTTCGTGACCCCTGCAGCATTCAGAGAACACTTAGTTGCAAACCGTGGATCCAAGTTTGAGAAACCCCCCCCAAAGCCTTGGGGACTAGAGGTTTGGACTCAGGCCCCGTGCCTGTGAGGATGTCAAGTTTTGGGAAAAAGTCCTTTGCAATTATCTGAGTCACAGAGGGCAGCACGGGGAGGGGGGTTATGAGGGGGGAGATACAACAAAACAAAACGGGGAGGGGGCAGCCAGTCTCTTGAGACAGCAGATCCCACCCCACGGCAGGGTCTGGGTGAGGACCACACGAAGCTGCTGTGTTCCCACCATGCAGCCCCCCCTGCAAAATGGAGAGACAAAAAAGCCGAGCAAGGGAGCAGAGGGGACACCAGAGAGGGCAGCAATGAGCATCTCTTGCCAGCTCCGGGTAGGCTATTGCCGAGTTCTTCACCAGAACACCCACAACCCAGAGCAGCCAAGGGCAGGGACTCTTTGTTTAAAACGAAACGGTGAGCAGAGGGAGGGAGCAATGAGTAAAGGTGAGCAAAGAGGCACAATGGCAGAGCTGCGGGTTAACCGAATGTGGGGGCATTTGCTTCTGGTGTGAAGGGAAAGGCTCTACAGGAAACCCGAACTGAAAATGAAAGAAAAAGGCAGATTAATGGTTTTATGGATTAATGACAAAACAAACCAAACCAAAACCAAACCCAACCAACCACAAAAACCAAAACAAAATAAGAATATAAATGTTTCCTAACACACACACACACAGAGAAAAAGAGATGTTGCTAAGTGTTAATAAGGTTTAATTTGATGACAAAACATGCTCTATGCAGACACACACACGCACTCAGCAGTGGGATGAATCAAATTTATTTTCTCAAACAATCCTTTCACAGTTTTGTAAGCTACAGGACTCATCAGCTGTGACTTGTTTGTATCCTTGCAAAACAGTGGAGCCCTGCAATACTTTATGGCTCAATATGGAGAGTATTTTTCTGAATTCTGGAAAAGTACCATATATACATATTTAATTTAGCAAGGACAAATGCCCATTGAAAAAGGCACTGTCTGCAGTTGTGTGGTGGGAACAAAGAACTCCATTTCATTCAAAGCCTGGCACACAACAGTGTACAGTTATGAGGACTGCCAAAAGCAATCCAAAACCAACAAAAATCAGTAATGTTCACTCTAGCTGCACTTTAGCTGTGCCTTCATACTCAGCCCCGGAATGAACACTGTTACTCTTTGAGCTTATCTTTTGACATCCAGAGCCTGATAAGCAGAATTGTTCTTTTCAATTGTTTAACAGTTACCATTGGCAGCAGAGACATTCATTCAACCCGACTGCTCAAGACGACTGCAAGCTCCAGTTCAAGTCAGTGCAAGACCCATCTGAAGCTCTTCTGTTAAGTGGAACATCCCATTGAAATGAGATTCAAATGCCTCTCACTGCTGGGGTAATGTTTACTTGCTTTTCCATTTCCTTCGGTGGAGCAAAGAGGGAAGGAATCCTGGAATCAGCTTTTCCCTTTTTAAGGGCAGACTGTAAGTTAGTTTGGACTGTATCCTGGCAAGAATCTAAGTCCCAGCTTTGTCTGCAGGGAAGTGTGGACCCGAGGCTGAGTTTTTGGGGTGTTTTACAGCTAAGTGCTGCTGTTCCAACAGGTCCCTTCTCTGAGACACCTCAGCTTGGGGTGCTCTCACCCTTGCCTTGGATAAGAAGTATTCCTGCTGGTAAAGCAGCAAGGCATTCCTGGGGGAGCTTTCTTTTTCCTCTCACCAGAGAATCAACAGCAAATGAAAATGCTCAGTTAAATGCACTCAACCTAGCTATAAGCAGACCACTGTCATTAGCAATTTAATTAATAACCCTAACAAGGATGCTGCTCTCCTGCCAGGCAGGTGCACTTCTTATGCATCTCTGCTGACATGAACCTCTGTTTTACTATAGATGCTGGCACCTTGCACTGCAGACACTTGCTTATGGCCAGGTTTGTTTACCTCATTATCTGTTCCCCTTTTATCTGCTCCTTTTCATCTGTTCCACAGGCCTGTCCTTGGCCACGTGGCCACCATACATCCTGGCTCACAGGAAGGCAGAGACACTCTGGACAGAGTCACAGCAACTGGCAAGGAGCCAGCTCAGAGCACAGCACCACCTCCAGGGCTCTGCTCCAGTGGGAACTCTCCACGCCTTGGCAAAACTCCTTGGAAATTCGGATGCTGGCCTTATTCAGGGGCAAAGTGCTCTAGCAGGCTTTCTGGACACATCTTGCATACAGCCCTCTGCTCCCACGAGCCTCACCCTAACTGTGGGGACACTTGGCATGGCCTCCAGGAGTGTGGGTCAGTGCCTGGCAGCTACAACTGAACAGCCAGGCTGTGGGTGACCCATTTGACCACTGAAAGTACCATCAAGTGTCTCTTATTTTCAGAGCCTTCATTATCTGCTAAATGCTCAGCCCACCATCTCCTGTGGCTTTAGACCATCAACTGTCATCAGTCATCAGGTGAATATTGATTTGGTGATTGGGCAGCAGCTTCTTTAATGCCTCCTCATACATATACACACACACCCACATACACACAGAGTCTGGTGATTCTCTGGTGCTTTGGGACAAAGGAAAGCTCCAGGTTTGGTAGATTTTACCATCAGTTAGTAGCTGAAGGGGGGGAGAGAAACTAGGCTTGCATCTACCTTCACCTGCAGTGTAACCACAAGTTAACACCACAACTTGGAAGGGTGGGAGGGAAGGAGGAGAATGGGAAAAGACATTTTCAAGGCTCGCTGGGTTCTGTCATCAGCACCACATCTCCATGGCAACTGTTGCCATAGTAACAACATGGCCTGTGTGATTAAAGAATATAATTTATTGGGATATGGAATAAAGAAAACACAGCCAAAGTGCCAGGAAGGTTTAAAAGGAAGAGGACCTAATCCTTATTTTTACACATTTTATGTCCTAATACTGAGCCTCTCTACATTTGACTTTGCAGAATATTTAAAGCTTTCATTGCTTTCTTTTTCTACAACTGCATATATAGAGAGAGACTGTCAGAGCATGTACAGAAAGGGTGAAAGCAGGGGAAGACAGAGATAAGACTTAGAGGCTTCTGGACTTGCACAGGGTCTGCTTTTTTAGGAACTGTAACTTATCCCACTGTGAGGTCTATATTAGTTTATGAAGCTTACCAGGACAATGTGCCTCATGCACCATGCAGCCAAACAGCAGCTAACTGTAAAACAGCACACATGTAAGAGCTAATAATGATGATAATGATGTAAAAAACCAAACAAACAGCAACAACAACAAAAAAGAAACCAAGTCATGATTAGTGCAAATTGCAGAGCTTGGGTTTAAAAGGGTCACCTGTGAAAGAAAAAGGCTAGTGTACTGCCAGCTGCTAGTAAACAAGATACAATTAAACTGCAGTTTGTGAAATTCATGGGCTGTTGGAGATATGTATGATCCAAATACTGAAATGAATGATTAAGGACAACGGGAGAAGTTACAGAATAAGGAAAGCAGCACTACTTCCAACACAGCTATTTCCCTGAAGGAGAGGGGGACACCCCAATATCTTCCCAAGCCTTACTCAAGGGCTGATCTGTCTCCTCATGGAGTTTTCTGAGCCCTTCTGGGTCCTTAACTGGTAAGGACAACACCCATATGAATGTGCTTGGTGTCAAGCAGCCCTTCTGGTATCAGAACTGCTTCTAGGAACAAGAGTGTGGCTTGGACCACAGCAACTAATTGCTCATACTACAGGGCATGTCGTCTCCCTCTTCTGCATTCCTGACCCCAGCTGATCTCAGGGCATGAAAGAACTCAGTTGTGTATTCCTCACACATTCCAGGCTAGGGAGAGAAGTCTGTCCCCAGTCAGTCTCAGGCTCCACAGCATGAAAAGATATTAAAACGCCCCCAGAGGTAATTGGAAAAAGCAAATCAAAATAACACAGTGGAAAAAGGAACGGACAAGCGAGAAAAGGGCAGTGCTAATTGCTCACTGCAAAAGAATGCTGACATTGAAGCAGCTCCAGCTCAAACCTAAAACGACCAAACCAGGATCTCATTCTGGTTATTGGGTTTTGACTCTCCTGTCTCATTTGATTCCAAGCTCAACAGTCAAGGGCTATCTGCCTGACAAACTGTCCTGTTGGCTCTCCGGGCACACGCCGCATTGTTCATACAAGCAGCACTTCCCATCTACTGAGGACTGAGGAGAGCAGGCAGGATTTACTGTGGGTTTGCCCCAGGGAGGTGTAGAGAGGGGTACAGAAACCAGACCCTTGTTTATCTGCACACTGGTCTCTGTACACACGCCGTGGTGGCACAGCACTCCCTTCTGGGAAACCCACCACAGTGAGGAGGGGAGGAACTGCTCATCCCTGGGTGAACCAGGACTGCTCCAGCCCTACAGCTGCTGCTTGTGAGCAACTGCAGACCACCAGGAGAGCCTGACACAGGCACTGCAGACAGCCCAGATCACAGGGTCCCTGTCACACCAGTCCTTAGCATAGGGAATTCCTGCTAAAGCCATGCAGTGTCTCTGACTGTTTCTATGGAGGGCAAAAAGCTGATTTAGGCACTACTAGCACAAACAAGGAGCTACAACCCATCCCCTCATTTTGCAGATTCCAGAATTCAAGACTATTGGTCTCCCTGAATAATATCTACAGTATAAGCTTTTCCCCAACCTAAACAATTAAGACCCTGAGACAGGACACACTCCTCTCTGGAGGTAGAGGGACATCCCTGCTTCCCACACCCTAGTCTTGGCAGCTAATATTGTTCCACTTCATTACAAGCCCTGACAGACCAAGGGAGGAGCAGGGAATCCTGGGGAATGAAAATCAGTTCATCTTCACCCATGCTGCCAGCAAGCAGTGAGGGAGATCAGCATCCCTGCTCTTCAGGATGACAGCTAAAGGTAAAATGCTTCTGGCTACTGCTCAGCCTCACTAGGGATTAAATCTGGCTGCAAACCTGTCCCTGATGAGGACTGGGTAGGTCAGCTGAGAGATATGAACACCCAGAAAATTAGTAAAGGAGAAACATTACTGAAAAGCAAATACCACTGGGTTAGCAACTTACTTTTTTCTTTCCTTATCCCTTTTAAGAGTTTGAGATCCTCCAGCCTGCTGCGCCTGAGACTGGAGCAATTCAGCTGCTGTCTTCCTCTGTTTAAATGCATTTACTTCATCATCCAGAGATTTCTTCTTATCCTCCAGCTTCTTTTTCTCATCCTGATGTAACTTCTTCAGGCGATCAAACTTTTCATGCAGCTAGAGGGAAAGGAGAGAAGTGAGCAGGACCCAGCACTGCCAGATATTCTGCTCACAGGAAAAAAAGAGGATGATGGAAGCATCCTGTGAAAAATCAGCCAGCAAGTCTCTGTTGGTCTCTACATAATTTCTATCCCCCTGTGCTGATGCTGCATAGACAAAGAGCAGGCAACAGTCTCCTCCTACAGCAGCTTACAAACAGGCAGTGTTCTAGTGATGCACCACTGCACAGGGAAGAAACAGAGAACTGGGAGAGCATAATTGTAAAAAAAATTAAATCCATTTCAAGGTCTCTCTGCCTTATTTCTCTTTAAAGGTCAGCAAATTAATGGATTTTTCACCACACTGAAGAAATTTTATTATAACCTTATACCAGGGGCTGTTTTGCTCCTTGAATTTTGCCACACTACAATTCTTCATCAGAATCAAGTCCATGGCACTTCTATGGCACAGTAAGTTGTACACTACAAACACTGTGATCTAGTTTTGTCCTACAGGATGAACACATTAATGTCACCATGATCCCAAGTTAAGCTTTAGACTTGTTGATATCAAAGTCCTAAATCCCACTCTGCAGAAAGTGCTTTGGCAGCAGCTACCTACTTGGGAGTGGATCCATCACTCACAGCTATGAAGAGACAAGTACTGCAATCTTCACCTCTTTTTCAGCCTCCTTCAGCTCTGCTTCTTTTTCCTTGACTCTCTGGACAAACATCTGCCTCATTGCCTCTTCTTTTTTCTGCAGTTCTCCCAGAAACTCATTTCTTTTGGCTTCATAAGTTTCTTGTAAGCTAAGAAGAAAAGCAAGTCCAGTGATATGGCTTGGGACAAACTCTGCTTCCCCCAAGACCCTGAAATCAGCCCCTCACCAGGAACACTCCTTGCCCACAGCACATCTGCTACTCATCCACCCACACCTACCCAAGATCTTCTTTATCCAACCATTTCTGGGGTCTGTAAGCTATTCTGTATTCTATTCCTACTCTGTATTTTGAGCGTGGGGCAAATTCCAAGAGACCAGATGGCAACAAACACTAGTTCAGAGGGACACTGCTGTACCTCTGCAGCATGGATATTTCTACTCCCATAGTTGCAGTTCCACAGCCAACCCTGCACACGTCCTCTGTGGTTTCACCTTCTCTCACTCACCCAGTACCTTGGCTGAAGCCTGGATTTATCTGACCTGCCAGGTTTTCTTGCTGCCCTGGTTCTTTACCCGCTCTCTGAAGGACACGTACACACATACACACAGAGAGTGCCTCCAACAACACCTTCTTGAGACCTGCCTCCTGCAGGGAGCCCACCTGAAGGGTTTGCTGTCTGGATCAGTGTCCTTGAAGCCCATCTCCTCCAGCTTACACCTCCTGTACAGCTCATAGTGGCGCGTGTGGGTCTGCTCACGCAGGTCCTCCATGTTCACACGGATCAGCATCTCCCGCAGCTTCACAAAGTCACAGTGAGCCTCATTCTCCACTAAAAAGGAGACACGGAGTAAGATGGGGGCTGAAACAAAGGTCCCCCACCTGTCTGCTCCTCCAGAAGGTTTAACAGCCCTTCTGAGCAGACGAAACTCCTTATGGGCCTGGCATGCAGATTTCACAAAGGATAATTCCCAATGGGATTTAAAGTCCCTTCTGCTCCCCTCCTGAGAGCCTTCTGGCAGAAGTGACACCATTCATGCCATGAAAATCCCAAGACTCAACTCACCCTGCACTGTGCCCCAGGGGTACTGGCGAGCTTTCATCATTTTGTTTCCTATTTTCAGCTCCTCCGTGCTCCCAATCACTGCAAATGGCAAGTGGGCCTGGAACACAGTCAATGATACCCACATTAGTCCCTCTCAGCTCTGGCTGATCTGCCAGCTCACAGGGATTGTTAGCACAGCCACTGAGCAGGGCAGTCATTGTGCACACACTAATCTCAAGGGAGTCTACTCACTGGCCACTAGCCCAAGACAAGGGGGGAGAAGGGAGGGTCCTTTTTGGAAACCTTGTTAGTGCTACCACTCTACAGCCTCTACCTGGCTGATCCTCCCAGCCACAGGGTCTCAGGTGAGGTGAGCCAGTGCAAGACCAGCATCAGACTGACAGCTCCAACAACGCGCAGGGCGGCTCCGACTGCTGTGCCAGGGCTTGCTGTGGCTGAGGAGAACATCTGCACAAGCACAGAAGCAAGGAAAGAGGTCTTGGAGACTTCTTGATTTCACCCCCCACCACCACTCCATCAGCTCATACTGGAGCACAAGACAACTTGTGATGGAGAGGAAGGCCTGAAGGGGTCCATGCCCCCAGGCTGAGCTGGGAAGGACTCAGCCTTCCCTGGGGCTGTGCTGAGCCCTCAGCACCCCCTTTCCCACATCCCACAGCATTCCTTTATGAAAACTGGTTCTGAGAAACCCAAGAGTGCCAACAGCTTTACAAAACCCTCATGATGATGACACTGTGTGCAGCCACTGTTAGATGGCTGCACAGCCAGAGGACAAAGGAGACCAAATCTAGGGATCACTGTACAGCTCTGCTGTGACTCGTTATGCTCTCCAAGCCAAGACAGGCATTCCAGAGAGTAAACTTGTACCTGGAGGCCAAGAACAAGACAGATTTGCTTCTCAAAAAACTAGAAATAAAAAATAGTCTCTGCTTAGCAGAAAAGGTACTTTTTGCCTTCTGCAGGGGCAGCCAGTGCAAGCTCAGCAGAGTTGGAACAGAAATCCTTCTCACAACTCTCTGGGATTAGAAGACCTCACCTGACACTCCCCTCATTCCGTAAACTCAGTCAGCAAAGCAGCTCCCCAAGACACTGCTGTTGTCCTTGCTGCATCTATCTGTTGTGCAATGAAATCTCTCCCCACCTCTCATTGCTCCTGGGAACTACACTGCATTCTGCCAAGCTGCAGAGAAGTCAAGTGCAAGGTTTCAGCACTTAAAAATAAATTTGCCAGCTCCCTGCACCCACCCCCTTCTGCTGAGTTCTGTGCAGTGACATTTGTTAGCTTGAATTTTTTAAGTGTGCTGAGGGCAATTAAAAGGAAGCCAGCTATACAGAAGATCAGTGGATAAGTTCAGGACAGCTGGTACAGCAAAAGACTTCAGAGATCCAGTTTTCTGCTCTTAGAGTGCGGCTCACGCCATCAAACTGCAAATATTTCAAAACTGCCTGCAAGCCCTCACAAAGATGGCCCTTTCAGCTTGTGTTTCTCCATTCCTCTTGCACAGGGACACATACAGGGGAAGAGGGACTGATGGTCAGTGTGGTGGGGCCATCCTGGGCCACGCAGAGGCTCCGTGCAGGGTCCCTCTCCAGGCAGCCGTGCGGAGGTGGCAGCGCCCGGAGGGACCCGGGCAGCACGGGGCTGTGTCTGCTCTGGGCAGGGGAAGCTCCCTGCAGGACAGGCCAAGCAGCAGGAAAAGGAAAGTGATCTCCCAGTTTGAAGGAATCTGATTTTCAGCAGGAGGCTGTCTAATGGCAAAAGATACAGAACACTGGAAGGGAAGGAAACAAAGCTGCTTCGACTGCACAGCCTCCAACACCAACATGAGGGAAACTCCCCCAGCCAGATTTCACAGGAATCATTTGCTGCCTCACTTCTACAAGCTGGGGTTTTTCCTGCCTTCAAGACTGACCCCACAGTGTTATTTCCAGAGGAAAAGCCATCACAGCTCTGTGGTGCTTGAGGCCAGCTGCTCCCCCTCCCCCCAGACAAAGATCAGGCAAAGGTTTGTCAGTGTCAGTGGGGTCCCCACTGGTGAACCTCTCCTTCACAGCTCAGCAGAACTGCCTGCTTCTCTCCTCTTCCCACTCTGCCAGTTCTGGGTGAGAGCTTCCAGACCTCCCTGTTGGCTTCTTCAGACTGTCCATGAGGAGCACCCCACCGTGGGCTTCTCCCACAGCTCCTAATGACTGTTTGTTTCATAACCAGGTCTCCAGAACAGTGAAGTCAGGGGATTTCCAAGGGACAAAGCAAGCAATGGGACTGACAGGAACAACCTAAGACAGTGGCAGAAACCCTGTGCTATGGCCAGAGAGCCTCAACCTCAGCTGCCCATGGGCCCAGCTACCCCCAGGTCATCTCCTCCACTGGTACCAACTGTTCAGCTGCCACCTTTGCCAGGGACAAAGTCCTGGTGATTCCTTCTTCCATCAGCAAGGACATTCCAGTTTCCACAATGTGAGACAGCTCCTGTAGCTGCAGGTGGTTTCATTTAGCCAGCAGGTGCACAGAGAATATTTTCTTCAGTAATTAGACAAATTCATTCAAAATGGAAAAGCAGAGAGAGAACTGAAAGGAGAGCTTGTTTTTCTTAAATAAAGAATAAAATCCAGATGGCTTCCTAAAGATTCCTAAAGAATTTTGGACAGTGTTTTCTCTGAACTTATAAATATATGCTTGGTGGGATTCTCAAAAAGGCCAAATTGGTTTCAAAGAAAATCAGGCATCTTGTTCTGAAGACTTTTTTAATCTGATTATTTTCTAAATCCTTCACTTGACACTTTTGTTCATGGTTAAAGACTTATTTTTCTGATCATGATGGCACAGATTTTAAATCATTCAGTTAGTCAATTCCTGCCAGAGGACACAATATTTTCTCTATTTAGTAAGCCAATTTGGAATGCAAATACTCTGGAAAAACAATCCTAATGCATCCAGCACAAGTGGATATAATGAAGTAAAATGAATATGAAACAGTCAGTTTGTGTATTTTAAAGCCTGATTTCACTTTTCATTCAAAAGAAAATTAATGTAGGTTAAAGGCAAATATTAAATAACCAGAAGACCAGTATCCATTTTCTCTGTAATTAAAAAAAGTGACCAATTCAAAGAAGGTGCAGTCGATGCAGACTGCATTGAAAATCTTTAAAAGATGTTGATCTGTAACAGGCAAAGCTGATGAAGCTTTCTGTAGAGAAGTACAAACACAGAGGTTATGGCAACTGATCTATATCAAGGTTTCCCATTCCTTGATTTTACTCATGACTCAAATTGGCAATTTAAGTCACAAATCTAAATCCAGCCACTGTGGTTCTTTTACTGGTCTCAATCCCTCCACAAGCTCATCTCTTGACCTGAAGCATAAGCAGCTTTGTCTTACATTGCTCATAAAATCAGTATCTGGATGCAAGTTTTCCAGGTCTGCAAAATTGCCTTGATCAGATTCAGATTCTGGCCTGCTTAGTCCCCATAAACCTGGTAATTACAGTTTATATCAGTTTAATGGAGGATTTGAAGAGCTGATCTCTCTGTGCAGCAGCTGACACAACCCAGAACATCTGAAACCAGCAATTCCCTCCTAGGAGACAGACAAAGGAGTGACAGGAAGGATGAGCAGAGGTTTACTTCCACCCTCAGAAGGGCCAAGGGCAGAAGATTTCTCCCTTTGTCATCACACCTCTGGTTCCTTGAGGATGGAGTGATGCTGCATCTTCATTTCCAGCAGTAGCAGCATTCTTACACAGTGAGAGCACTGAGCACTGAGAAAGCCATCACAAAACTACCCTGACCAGGAAACCACCACTGACAGCTCTTAAATTTGGACAATTTCTTGGCCTGTTTCTTTCAGGCCTCTCCTCACCACTCAAGAACTATCAATACTGGATCAAGAGACAACACAAAAATTGGTCAGCTGGGCTTGTACTTCACCAACAGCAGCTAAGCAAGCCACCTCCCCCACCTGCTCTCCCCTAAAAAGACCTCTGGAAAATGGGAGCACAGTCAGGATGTGCTGCCAGATGGGCCAAGGCATAACTTCTTCCATCTTCAGGGAGCCACAGACAGGCACCCATGATGCTGGGAACACCAGAGCCAGAACAAGCACCTGCAGGCACCTGGAGACATGCTTGGCCTGACCTGTGCACTGTTTCTCACATGTTGCTGGTTAGGCTCTGTAACACCTTGCCACAGGATCCTGGAATTCACTGCTGGGGGGACATCAGGTGATGCATGGGAAAGAAATCTGGAGAAACCCTTGAACTGAACAGGGGTAGATGCTAGGGAGGTATCTGGGGGACATAAAGCATCATACACATTCCCTCTCTTCTTACACACTCTGTAAGTGACCAGAAGCAGATATTCAGGGAAGTGCCACTGGCCTGGATGGGCCTCTGGTCCCACTCTTGTGTTTTATTTCTCATATCAGCACTTGGATGTAGCCTAAGGGAAGCCACTGCTCTAACCATCCTCCATGTATCCCCCTGTCCATCTGCTCTGAGCACCGGAGCCAAAAGGCCAAACCAGACCAAGGACCTAGCTAAGCAACTTGATCAATAATAAGACAGCAAATCAGTGCAGACAGGAGTCCCAGGCCTGGGCAAGGGAAGGGAGGGCCAGAGGCACGAGGAGACACTGATGGAGACAGAGCTTTGCCAGCCCAGGAGAGCAAAGCTCTTTGGTCCAAAAAACCACAGGGCAAGGAGCAGAGAGGTGCTGTGAAATCCTTTGGGTTTGAGACACAAAATAAAAAGAAAAGTGGATTTAAGAAGCATCCCAACACAGGCCACCAATCCCAACAGTGAGAGTGCTGTTCTGGGAGAGGAGGAGGTGCCAAGTCACTTACATTCATTGTCCCATTTATCTCTGCCACCGACTCATCATCTGTTGGGAACTGGTAGATCTGCACCCCATTACTGACCAGTTCACTTGTGATTTTAATTTTAAATTTGGTCAGCTCACTCTTGGAAATGGCATCAGATTTGGCAATGATGGGAATGATGTTGACCTAGGAAGAAACAGAGTGGTAAGAAGTCCTTAACTTTGCTCCAGGGATTTTTTCCAAGTCTGCAGTACAATTTTAAAAAATGTAAAAGGGTTCAATAAACCTACAGGACTGATCAACCCAGCCATCCCCACTTGCATAAGGGCTACTCAAGGGGGGGGGAGATATGCTCTGGAAAAGTAGCAGTGAACTTGTCCTGTAAGAGTTAAATCTGCCTACCTTGCTGTCAAGCTTCTTCATTGTCACCAAATCCAGGGATTTCAGTGAGTGGCCTGTCGGAGCAATGAAATACAAGCAAGCATGGATTCGGGTGTCATGGTAGTTGTGCAAGACCCTTTTTATCTTCAGTTCTTCTTGCAAGTAGGCTTCAAACTGAGCATCAATGAACTCAACAATGGGCTTATAGCTTTGGTGAAAAAAGAAAAGAAAAAATAAGTTATACATCTGGTAGTCAGAAAGGTAAACAGACTGTGCTCCTTTGCTTGCTTTTAAAAAGCAAGCTGATGGCAATTCCCAAGACCAATTCTCTCCATCTCCCTTCCTCCCCACATGTAAGTGATTTCAAAGTTTTTCTGCTGACAAGATGTGGTCCTACATCAGAGTCTAACTGCCTGACAAAACACAGAACTGGAGAACCACCAGAGGACAGGGGACACACCATCCTCTCCAGGGAAAGGAGACTCTCATGCTTTGCAGTGTGAAGGGGAGAGACTTTTTTTAAAAGGAAGGGCAATGTAGACTCCTTTGCAGCAGTGGGTAACCCTTGCTGGGATTACAGAGGGCTATGAGTCCTGCAGGTGGAAGAGAGCTCTCCATTCAGTGCCACCTCTGCCCAGTGCTCTGAGGCAGGAAATCCCTGCAGCCCCTTTGCAAGGCCACCTGAAATACACAGCCTGTCAGACCCACCAGGCAAAGGACACGGGTGCATCTTAAACAAAACTAACATTAAAATCTAACAGACTCCCAACCCAGCAAATCCCACCTGCAATGCCTCTGTGAGGATGCACCTTGGAGACAGTCTGGTGGAATCACACACCCCTTCACTGCCATGGTCCAGCTACACTGGGATGTGAGCTGCCAGAGATACCTCCCCAGGTGTCTCACTGCACATTTATCCTGCTCTTTTGGCAACACAGAAGAGCCCTGACAGAAGTGGCTGTGAAGCCAAACTGTCTCTAAGACCACATCAGTGGTTTGGTCAGCAGAGCACAAGGAAAGAAGCACAGATGCCCTGGAGCTCTCTGCTCTCCCTACCAGATGTATTTGGGCAGGATGCAGGCAGGGCAGATATTGCTCTTACAGAATGAGAAAAGCTGCTTTGATAGCTGGAGCACTGCTGCCACACCTCAGTCTCTGTCCTCTCTCCTACCTGCCCATTCCAAAAAGATAACAAGGACAACCCATTAGTAGGAAGGAGGAAAATTTTACAGCACAGTCTGGCCCAACTAGAGCATGGGGAGAGACCCTGCATGAGAAAACCAGGTGACAATACAACCTCCCTCCCTCTTTACTCACCTGTCCTCTTTGTTGATCTGATCCCCAAAGCCAACTGTGCTCACAATAGTCAGTTTGAGGTTGACATTGCTCTCCTGCAGGTCATAGGTATTAGATTTCAGCTGGACCCCAGGCTGTGAGTGAGATGCTGGGTCACCTTCAAACTTGGTGTTGAAAAGTGTGTCCATGAGGGTAGACTTACCAAGGCCAGTTTCCCCTATTGGAGAAAAAAAGAGAGTTGAAATGGTCTGTTGAATATTAATATGGTTTGGCCTTTCAGCTACCAAACGTTAACAGGGGTGAAATTGTAGGAGATGAAAGCAGATCTCACGCTCCAAAGGGATCATCTGGCAAACAGAAAGCCATGTACAATGGGAGGTCTGTATTCTGGGGAAATTACATTTCACAGTCTAATGGCCATTAACATGGGTAGAAAAGAGAGATGAAAAGAAAGAGGTGAAAAGGTCATGAGGAAAACAACGTTCAGACCCTGCATAAACCCACAACTACAATACAGAAGATGCTGTTTTCATTAAACAGTGGGAGGCAGAATGGGGCTCGTTGCCATTTCCAAAAAAAGATCCTCCAGATCAATATGTCTCTAACAAGCAGCCACTGAAATAGCCTCCTCTGCAGACACACTGAGAGCTGGTCCTAGTCCTACAGCAAGCTGTAGTTGGTTTCTGGTACCCAAAATAGCTTGAGTTGGGGGAATCAGCCTTCTAGACTTGGAGGGGACTTTGTAATACCTCCACAAGTTACACAACACTCCAAAATCTGCTCCCAGAAGTCCTGCAGCACTGAACTGCTATTTGGATGCCACCTATCAATGGGGAACTATTTCCTTGTCTGGAAGAAAGAGACAAATCCCAGAGACCTGCCTGAAATTTTAGACACATCCCAAGAAAAGCAAAACAAATCCCTCTGTTCCAACATTTCACAGGGCAGCTTCCCTTTACCACACTCTGACAAGGGTGCCAGCTTTCCCAGCCCTGAGGATCCAACTTTGTACTAAACTCATGAGCAGTCTGGTGTGCTGCCCTGTGAGGGATGTTGTTTTGGGGGCAAACCCTGATTCCTGAGCTTCCCCAATGGCTTTTGCTGAAACTTGAGGAGCAGGCTGAAGCCCAGCTGAAAAGGCTGCTCCTCCATCCTGCTCCAGGACCATGGGGAGACCATGTCTGCCCAAAGCAGTTTTCCCCTTCCTCCCCAAGCCCTCAGCTCCTAACTTCATCATATTCCTACTTTTCTCAGAAGAAAAAAAACCTTATTTTTGTAGGCTTAGAGCTCTGTGACAGATCCAAAACTTGCATGAAGCAGCCAGTTCAACAAGAGGAAACTCCTCCCCATCCTCCCCATCCAAATTTTTCCTGCAAACAGGCAAATTCCTCTTTCTCAGCCCCAGAAAGGACTTCTCTCAAGGCTGAAGCACACAGCAGGGAGGGCAGGGCAAACATCCGCTGCTCTGGGAACTGAGCAGCCTCTGATTGCCAGGATCATATATCAAGTATCTTTCCATAAGGCAGGAAGATTCATTAACATTTGAAAGTCAATATACACCCTGAGCTGCAGCTCTGCCCAGCTAAGAGCTTGTGCTCCATCTCCAATTGATGCCAGCTACAGAACAGCCACAAATCCAGCTGCTCTTGGCACCCATCTTCTTTGCAATCCAAAGGGGAGAAGAGGGACTCAGCACCAGGAGGGGTTTCTGCAGTTCTTGTGCTCTGTCACTGATCAGCCACATCTACAACACAGAGTGCACCAGGGGGAGAGAGATAAGGGGGGACCCAGGAGGTTACCCCTGTCACTGGAGGATCCATCCAGAAGGCTCCTGGGATCACAGCAAGCATTTCCTTGACTTGGAACCTCACAGGCTGGGCTTTTTGGGGTACCATCAGCCCCAAACAGGGAGAAAATGCACAAAGCAGAGCAGACCAGAGCATTGCCACAGTTTGGACAGGGATTTTGAGAGTTAACAGTCTGCACCACCCGCCCAGGTCTTTCTCAGGGATTCCAGGAAAACAGCAGCATTAAAAAAAAAAAGGCAAAAATCTAAAGAGCCTGAGAAGGCTGCAGCATTTCCAGAGCTCCTGCCAAGGGATGGGTGGGACAGAATGGGGAGTCAGCTGCTTGCCTGTAGATGCCAGGAAGAGGTGTCTTGGGACAGGGGAGCTCATCCTGGTGGGAAGGCATCCCTGGGGTGGGGGAGCACAGCCCACACTCCAGCCTGCAACCCCCTCCTGTGCCACCATCCTGCATCCACAGCCTGGCAGGCCCAGGAGGAGGGAAGGTGGGATCCAGCAACCCGTGGCCCAGCCCTCCAGGGCTGCAGGACAGGGTGACAGGGGAGCAGCAGCAGTGACCAGGGCAGGGACCTCCTCTGAGCAGAGGATACAGGTGTGAATCCCAAGCTACTGGGCAGACAAAACACCCTGTAAGCAGCCTCCTGATTCTGCCTCCTCCCTTCTTTAGGGCAAAAGGTGTTCACGTGAGGCCAGGGCTATTGTTTAAATGCATTCTGAACCTGCCAATTATTGCCTACTTTAAATCAATCTAATGTGTTGTTTCCAGCAGGAGTGACTTCCAACTGTCAGAGAGGGGCCAGGAGAAGTACATAAAGAGATGCAAGCAAATTTTAAAGACAGAACATGCTTTTATGTTCCATCTCATGTCAGCTACATGGAGCCAGCCAAGGCAACTTTGAGTTCACATGCTTAGGGTTTTCTTTTGGAAGGGGAAGATCCAAACTGACAAGACATTTTATCACAGGTGGGAGTTGCCCATCCAAACACCTACAACTTTGTGTCTAAAACACCAAAGACCCAGCCACTAACACGGTGTCTCCAATGTGAAGTTTGAGAAATGATGTTCAGCCAGAAGATCAATCCCACCAACACAGGCCAACATTAAAGCCTGAGAGGGAAGAGGAGGGTGGAGGAGAGAGAATGACTGCCTCAGGTAAAAGAAACACAACGTTACCACTGATGGAATGACATGAGATGATAAAAGATTGAAGATGTTCATAAACTGCTTTGCTGTGTTAAGCATGACCAGAGGCAGGGAGCACTGCTGCTTTGAAGAGCAAAATGACAGGAGGGAGGATTTCTGAATCTCCTGGGAGGTTCGAGCTGACACAGAGGCAACTTTCTTCTGGCTGGAAAATGCAAATGGTGCCAACTGCTTCTTGTGAGGACAGGAGTCCAGATGGAACAGATGGGCTGATGAAAAGGACAAGTGCTCATTCCAGCTGACAGCTCTGGAATCTTCTCCAAAAAGCAGAAGTTATGAATGGGGATTAAGGGAGAGAGAATTACCACGCAGAACGCAGTGTGAGAGACACCCCTGGCAGGGGGATTATTTCCTGATGTCACACTTCTGGGCACACTTGTGATTTGAGCTCCAAAACCATACTTCAGCATGATGCACCTCAGCAGTGGTCTGCTCTCCTGAAGCAGGGCTGCCAAAGTGCTGGGGGGAGGACGGGGCAGGGAGGGCAACCTTCAGGGTTAGGATGCTGCACCAGAGAGCTCTGAGAGCTGCTGAAAAGCTGTGGAGTTCTGCCTTTCATCATGGGGTGGATTTCTGCTATGAAGTCTGATGAGACTCAGAGACATGGAAAAAAAAAAAAAAAAAAGCATCAAGAGGCACCACAGCAGTCAGACTCTGGGCACTGCCCCAGTACCCACGAGGCACCATCCAGGCCAGGGATGCTGTGCAGGGGGCTCCCTGCACCTCCTCTCCCTCTCCTGAGGGATGCTCCCTGCTCCAGCTCCAGATGCATGTGGCACCCCCAGTGCTTGGTGGAAATGGTTCATCAATCCTGTCCTGGATTGGGCCAGGATAAAGGTGATTTTCTGTCTTGGACTTTTGCTTTCAGCTCAGTCTCTTGTCAGTAGCTGCACTTGCTGAAATTCACAGCAAGTTTCTCAGACAGTGTCTGCTGCTGGGACTGATAACACTGGATGTTTATAGTTACAGCTGGAGAATGGGATGCAGAGCCAAGGACACTGCTCAGTTCTGAGGAACATTTGCCCTCCAGAAGGAGAAAAGGAGTAAAGAGGTCACACCTGAAGCCCTCCTTTGGGGAGGAACAGGCAAGATAGATGGCCAAACAGAGTATTCCATCCCATACACCTCATACTCAGTATAAAACTGAGGTATCACGAGGGTCAAACCCCTTCCTGCTTCCCCTTCTTCACCTGTCCCTGTTTGCTTCAGCATCCTGGGAGGATTCCATCCATTCCTCTGCCTGTGGTCCTGATCCATTCCAGCCTGAATCTGTGTGTTCCTGCCTCCAGCTCCCAACTGCTGCTGACTCCAGGATTCCAGCCTGGACTTTCCCAGGGCTGCCCTGCAGCCTCGGTGGTGATGTGAGAGTTACTGGGGGGAAGGGGGAGGAACGTGGTATCAATTTTCCTGTATATTTGTATATATTTAGTAATTTTTCCTTTTTATCATTACTGTTTCATTAAAGCTGTGCAGTTTAGTTTCCAACCCATAAGCCTCTCTCCCTTATTCTCTCTCCTTTCTTTATCAGGGAGGGAGATTAATAGAGAGCATCTGTTGTTCAGTTTAATTGCCAAGGGCAGTGTTAAACCCTGACAAACCCCCATTTTGCAGCACTTGAAAAAGCAGAGCTGGGACAAGCACCCTCTGCTCCCTTCAGCTACTCCACAGAGATCCTCTGCTCTGGGACAGCCTGTGTTGCCCAGGAATGATGTTGCTCACACTCTCTGGGTCCCTCCAGCCCCCAGTGCTGCAAGGAGCAAGCAATCCCACCACTGGTACCACAAACAACGTGTCACACTGTGAGGCAACAGCCCATGAGCTACCCAACACCAGCCACCCCAGGGGAGCTGAGAGGTGGAGGTGAGGTGCTGCCATACTTACCTCTGACACTGGCCAGCAGCAAGGTGAAGGTACAGAAAAAAAATGTCCACAGCAAAAGCTCCTTTCTTTGGGAACTCCCCAGCTTCACAAACCAAAACACGTGTCTTTGTGCTGAATGCACCTTCACAGGTTCTTTCTTCCACAGAAATTCTGACATCCTAAGCACCCTGCAGCAGTAAGCTGAAGTACACATATACATATTCACCACAAAAGCTGTGCCTCCTTTTTCTTGTGCCTGGCAATTTAATCTGCTTTTCCCTAGTACACATGAAGTGAAACAACAAACAACTGGTCACCATCCCCCCTTTTCTCCACATCACTCAGGATTTAAGAGGCCTCAGTCATATCACCCTCCATTGACACTGGGAGGACAGAGGAGCCCTTGGAGTGTATCCCTGTTCAAAGGCATGGAGTGGTTTTGATGGGAGTGCTCTTTCAGGAGAGAGCAACACCTGTCCTTCACCAGATTAACAACCATGGCTCCAGGTATCATTTCATTCAATCTCACAGAAGACAGATCTGCATGCACCCCTTCATGTGATGGAACAGGAGCTAATCCAACACAGCAGGTTTGTCGAGACAAGCCCTGAGGCAGCTCAGCCTGATAAGGCCTTCTCTCACAGAGAGAGGAAAAAACAGTTCTTTTCATCTGACAAGAGTACAGAGATGCTGCAGGATTCACCCAATGCCAGGCACAGGCTGGGCTGTGGGGGCAGGAGGAGCAACACGGGCTCACAGGAGATGCTGAAGCACCTCAGAGGACTCACACAGCCCCCAGCTGCCATCAGGGGACCAGTGGTGAAGGGACAGGAGAAGGCTGAGGAGACAGATGGCTTTTTGTTTGGAAAAAACTTGTTTTCTCCTCAGCTGGTTGCACCAGTGACCTCAAAACCAACAACCACTGGGCAGCTTCCAGGCTGTGGAGCTCAACACCCCACAGGCAGCTGCCTGCTGGAGAAATCCCCACATGGGAACCCCTGTGCATCCCTCCCTTCCCCAGGTAGTGAGAGCTCCCACAGCCAAGGGACTCACTTGGAGAAAGAGACCTCAAGGGGTTGTGGTACAGCCCCAGGGAAAAGAGATGGTAAATCTTTACATTACAAAATGTCAGCCTCCTCTTTCTTTTCCCCATCTCACAGAGAAATGCCACCAGCACAAAAGGTCTCAGCCATTAAATACTTCTCCACCCTTTGCACTGAACTAAGAGGCAAATAACATTTTATCATGGCACCTTTAGGAAGAAAACATTTGTGCTGAGGAATGAAATACCAGAGAAACCATCCACAACCCCTCCCTTCTTATGAGAGGTTTGCTCATTCACTCTATCTTTGGCTCTAGTCTTACAGGGGAGACAGCTTTCAGCCTGAGGAGAGCTAAAAATTGCCCTGCTGTGGATGTGCTGCTGAGAGTCATTTCTGAAGCTTTCCCTTCCTCCTCCACCAGGAGCTGGAGGAATTGGTGGCTCAGATCCAGTATGGCACAGAGCAAAAACATCACTGAATTTTTTCCTCCAACAGATGCCACACACACAGCTGAAAAACGGGGCAACAAAGTGCCTTTCTGTCACTCCTGGTGGCATATGGGATCAGTTCACCTGTTTGTTATTTTTTTGGCTCCCATCCTCATTTGCTCCCTGTTCTTCCAGTTCTTCATCCCAAACTCCTGCTGTAAAAGTGAGACCCAACAGTACAAATGACAGAGACTGAGCCTTTTGCTTGCTTTCTTCATGTTTACAAGTTTAACTTTGTTATCAGAAGTTAACAGAGGCACCAAACAACTGTTAAAGACATTTTAAAGCCTGACCTCCTCAGCTCAGGACTTGTGGATCCTGTTCTAACAAAGCTTATTTTTCTATAAAGTTTATTTATTTCAAGATAGACCATGTCTTTCTTATTACTAACCACAGAAGACTGACATTACCAACTCATGTGCATTGATCATGGCAAATCCCTGTTATTCAGATCAACAAGCAATTAATGCATTCCATTTTTGTCCTACAAAAGAGGAAAGCTGAGGCATTCAACCCTCCACACATCAAAGTGAACACATGACCACAGAAGGCACCTACTGCTGCACCTGTAACTTCAAAAACCCTGCAGCAGCTCAATAAATGCAAAAGCAAATAATGTGAGAGTTCCATCCCTGGGACAAGTGTTTCACCAGGTCACATCACATCCACATTCTGTGGAAATCACCCCCTGAGACTCAGCCTGGCAACAACCTCCACTTGTCAGCAAAGTTTATCATCATCTCACCTGAATGCCACTGTCAGAGAAAGTTTTCCTCTCAGCTCCACTTAACAGGGATCTCCTTTTCTCTCAGACTTAACCCTGTCCTGGGTTAAGGTCCAGGTCCATACCATGAGCTGGATCTCTCACCAAGGGGACAGACAGCCTTTGTGTGAGTGCAGAGCTGACCCCCAGCTAGGCTGAGTCCCCAGGAGCACCCAGAGCTGCAGCTCTCCCCTCTGTCACACCAGGCACTGCTGGGACCATCTGGGATGCTCCAAGTAGCCATGGCCACACAATAACCTCCTGCTCCCAGAAGGCACTGGCATCAGTAAACCAAACAAGCCATCCTAGCAGACATTTATTTATTGCCTTTATGACCACACCCAAGCCATACAAGATACTACTTCTGATCCCCAAGAGTGCCTCTGAGGAGGGAGAGTTTGGGATGCTAACTGTGGGGAAGATCTGTCAGACAGGCACTGCAGGGACAGACACCAAGCCCCAGCTGAGATCTGCACCACATGGCAGCTTGGAGAATCATAAGACCAGCTAAGGCATGGCCAGACACTATTTTAATTCAAGTATGCACAGAAGGAAGGAGGAAAAAAAAAGCTTTTAGTGATTTAAGAGGAGCATGACTGGTATTTTGTTAAAATAATTATAATAATATTTCGACAACTAACCAAACAAGAGCTCAGAACAAAGTTCTCTGGCATGAGTACCTATTTTCTCTTAAAAACATCAAATTGAAACATACTAGGAAAATAAAGATCATAATAAAAGCCTGAGATGTTAAGCATTTTATTTCTATGGTTCACTGCTTGGTAGAAAGCCATACTGCATAACCTCAGCAGGGATTTCCCAGAGTACCAGTAAATCTTGTTACTGAAAATAGAGAGAACAGGGGGAGAAATTTAAATCAAAGCTACCTTGTCAACTCTGTCACCTACAAGCTACATCCAGCTGCAGAGAAGCCCTTTTCCACATGAAAACTTTCCAAAATGGAAATACTCACCCACACACAGGATGTTGAAACAAAACCCATGATTAACTGACTTATTAACCAGCTGGTCAGGCAGACTGTCAAATCCTACGTGTCCGGAAAGCGGGACAGTACGACAGCCTTCACCCTGAAATACAAAGAAAGAGTTGTGTTATTTTCAAGCCAAATCCAGTTATCTGTTTGACCCCTAAACACCTCCCAAGTAGAGGTGTAAATACCTCCAACTGGACTGTCCAAGCAGAGGTTTGCACATACACTGTCAGCTGTACACTGTGAATTGTGTCAGTGTGCTTCCCTCTTCTCCCAACACAAATCCAGAAGGCACAAACAGAATGTTTCATTTGCCACACATCAGAGGGCAGCCCTGTCAGAAAAACATTAAATTGTGCAAAACACATACCCAAACACAGCTGCTGAAATGAAGAGGCAGCAAAACATTTGTTTCTTGAGAAATCATGTGGATTCTCAAGTCTCCATTTACACTAAAACCCAAAAGACTATTAATGATGCCTCTGCCTAGAAGACTCTTCAAACTCACTTAGTGTGATCTGTAAGTCACATGCACTTTATGTTTACAGCCACAATTATAGAAACTAGTCAGGAATGGTTAGGAAAACAGCAGTACCCACATGTAGTAACTGATCAGCCCAAACACTCTGCCTCTGCAAAGCTCAAGTGCTGCAGCACAGAAGTGGCAGAGAGCTGCCTTTGAGCAGTCAAACACAGCAATAGCTTCCACGTTGCTGGGAAGATGGAAGTCTCAGGCTGTGAAAAGGAGCTCATCCAAACCTGTCAAATGCCCATTAGCACCAGAAAATCAGGGATTGTAGAAGGAAGCTGCAAGGAAGATGCTGGCATGAGCAGGACATGAAAGGTGGCAGCTCTTCCCCAGCTCTGAGTGTTGCTCCCTGAGCTCTGGAGAACATCATTCAAAACTGGGAACTGAGCAGGAGAAAAAAAGCTGAGAAAAAGCATCCAAACCTGAGCTGCTCATAACCACCCAGCTCCATCAGGAGAGAGCCTGCAAAAAGGTGTGGGAGCAGAGGTCCTCAAACCTGCCTGCTGGGGGGCACGGTCTGCTCCTGCCCAGCCACCAAAACCACTTCATCAGAAGCTGCTCCCATGCCCTGCTCTCTCCCTTGTCTGACACCATGAACCCAACCTCCCTGGCCAGACATCTCCTTACTGGCCCGGGGAGCAGAAGGGCCAAGCTCCATCTCCTTCTGAGCTCCACACTCAGCACAGCCACTTGCTTCTGGAGGAGGGGTCAGAGATTTCCACCTGGCCATTGCAGAAAGGCCAACGTGGTTCTGAGATGCTCTGGGTTCCAAACCCAGAAGGCAGACAGCAATAAACTACATGCAGGGGCTGAACCTCAGAAATGGCACCATGCAGAATGGAGAGCTGGTGCTAACCCCACAAATTTCTGTCTACTGAGAAGTTCCCCTTTCTTCTTAGGAGAAATGTTTTTTAAAATAAATTTTAGTGTCACATGCAGAAAACTCCTCTCCCTCCTTTCAGGGACATCAACGGTTTGCAAGAAACACTACAGCCAAAAGGCAAAGGTTTATAGGGTGTAGCTGTTAACTTACTCTTTCAGCATCATGTTTTCACATATCCTGAAAGCCTGTTTATGGGGACAGGCTTTCTGGTTTTCCCTCTTCTGTTAATGGCACTGGTATTCTAGGCTAGGAAAACATCCCCAAGGAATGCATTTATTACAGCAGCCTGTCAGAGTCCAATTATTTGCCTTGTTACTGTTCTCCTGGCATGGTGTTTTTTTCCCCAATATGAGGCTCCAAATACACTTCAGCCATTAACCATATTTACCACCCTGTGATGTGTAAATATGTTTCCCCTTAGCCATATTTTGTGTATTAGGCTGACTCTTTCTGCCAAGATGTTCACCAAATATGGTGCTTTATTAATTCCTGAGCACCTTGCCTCCAAATGCTCATCAGGAAGGCACTCCAGTTCCCCAGCAGATTCTGGTTTTGCCTTCTGAGGCTGCAGCTCTGATGCCCAATAACTGACAAACAACTAAAGCAGAAGACAGGGTGACCATCAGGCACAGGGATTTTGTCATGACACACCTAAACTCTCCTTAACTGCTTTCACCATAATAAAATCCCAGCACCAGGGTATTTCATGGCAGTGTCTCATCTGCAGCAAGAACACTGTGGCCCCCAGTGAAGGACAGATGGGTGGACAGGGGACACAAAGGTGCAAGAGAGAACCACAGGCAAGATTCTTCCTAGGGAAGGAGAAAGATCAAGTGAATTTTTTTAAAACTCAGCTTTAAAACTGCACCATTGGAAGACTGTTTGAACACTACTCTCCCCAGGAAGCGTGGGTAGGAGTGTAGGCTCTTATTAAGAACAAATCTTCTCCTCATCACTAAATATAAGTGTGATCCAGATGGAATAAAATAAATGGTAGAAGTTAAGCCACTCCAGGCTGAAGGAGGAATTTGCCAGCGCACAGAATTCAGCCTGCAAGTCATTTCCTGTAGTGTCTTTTTCTAGTCACCTATGGTTTTATAATGCAGTTAAACCACAGTTCACAGCTGCTACAGGCCAGGAAACAAGTACTGCAAAACCTGATTTGCAGTCACAGCAGCTGAGCCTTCACATTAAGCAGGCAGACACGAGGTGCATTGCCTACTCTGGCTAAAAATCCAAACCCTGCTTTGCCAAAGCAGCAAGAGGTCAGTTGTGGTGAAGAAAAAAACCTAAGAAATAATGTTTTAAGGTCAAGCTGGATTTGACACACAAGAAAGCTGTCAGCAGTTACCAAACCTGTGGAGGGAAGAGAAACATTTTCTATCTGATCCACCAAGAAAGAGTGAGATTCACCAGTCCTCACTCACCAAGTGGTGCCTCTGAATCCAGAACATTGCTATATATAAACAGCACCACCATAAACAACATATGAACACAGTGATTAATCATCCTGCCTGTACATTAAATGTAGACTTGGATTACCTCGTTGAAAACTGAAGGATATGTTAAGCTTCAAAGCTTTTTTCTTGACAAAGCATTCAAGAGCTATCTTCCATTATTTGTCCTCAAAAACAACCTTTCAGGTCAAATTTGAAAGGTATAAAAAGAGGTACCAAGGTAAAAGGTCCAACTATTGCCTGTGTGAAGGCTTTTTTCACAAGCATCACTGAGTACTGGATGGCTGAGAGTCCCTCTGTATTCTCTGTTTTATAGTCAGCATCTTCTTGGAATAAAGACAGGATCTTTGGGAAGCCAGTAAGAACACTGGCACTGCACCAAAATACCAGATGCCTTTTTTTTTGTTCCCCCATACACAGGGAGTGACCTCCCCCAGGATAGAATGGGCTGTTGTTGCTCTGGAGGAAGGAAAGCATGTTTGCCACAAACAATATGAAAAGAGCAACATGTTCTCTTGCTGCATTAGCAGGCAGGGCTATTGCAGAGTGAAAGTAAGGAGCAGGCACTTGGAGAGGTTATTTTTTTTTTTTTTCCCTGTCTTGGGAGTATTTACAAACCTTTTGTAGGTGCACCACTGCTGCCTACACTAATTCTCATCAAGAACTATCAGAAATAGATGGGAAACACAAAGATGTTGTAGTAAATTACCCCAGGCCTCATGCACTGCACATTAAATATTAGTTTACGTAAAAGAGGCAAGATTTACACTCCAGGTGTTTGCATCACTCCAGGATCCTTAGGATTAAAAAAAAAAAAAAAAACTGGAGGAAAATCTTGCTGAATGTGCATATGTGCCTTGATCTACTTTACAGGACAAGCAGGTACAGAGCTGTCTGCTGCCAGCATCCTCAGAGCCCAACCAGGCCATTACCACTTTGTGGAGACAAAGCTGAGCATCCTCCTGAGACACACCATGGTGCTGCTCATTGCAAACGTCAGTGCTCCACATTCAGGACAATTTCTGGTGGCCTGGACTAAAGGAATAATAAAAAAAGACACCATGGCAAAGAAAAAGCCTCCACTTGGAGATACTGAGGCTAAGCACAGCAAATAAAAGATGCTACAGCTCTGAACCCAAGGGACACAGTGTCCAAATGAGGGTCTGTACAAGAAGAAAAGGCTCCCAAAGACTGCAGTACAACACTTCTGCATCTAATTGAGGAGTGCTCCTGTTCAAGACACTGAGAGCTGACATTTTGTACTTCCAGCACCATTTCCCACCTCTGCCCAGATGAGAATCACTTCAAACGTGGCCCTGGAAACACACTTTGAAGGATTTCCAACCAGCCACAACAGACACACTACCAACATCCCTCAAGGAAAAAAAAGCTCCCTGAGCCCCACCACCACTGCCAATGCTCAGAGCAATGCTCTGCAGCACCATAATGCCACGACCCAGAGGGTTAACTCCTATACCTGAAAAACTCCAGGACAAAAAGTCAAATATCAGATCACAAAGCAAGGCAGAACCTGGATTCAGGTTTCTACACCACAGTTTTTCACATCACCTTTAAGCCTCAACAACATCAGATCCCTTCTCTTGACCTCAATGTTATGGCATCCACCTCCCCAGACTGCATTTGGCTCAGGTTAAACTGCAAATTAGAGCAACACTTGTACCTACTACTTCTCACTTGTACAAATGTACACTCCTCTTATGCAATCACAAAATTATCCAGCAGACAGTACAGACACCCTCCATGAGATACATGCAAAGTGAGAATGTGCAGTGTAGATAAAGGCTCTGTCTTTTTCTTTGCTCAGTTGATACTGTTAGGATGAGTATAAAAAGAAAAAAAAAAAGGGGGGGAAAAAAAAGAGGGAGAGAAATAGATCTGAGTCAGTCATCACAGAAAGCAAGAAATGTCTCACCAAAGCTCCTGACCACTGAGCACCCTTTTCAGGCACACTGCATCATTCAGCCTTTCAACACTCACAAATGGTCAAGTGCTTCCAAAATCTCAAGTTCTGACAGCTCTGAAGATCACATTTTCTTTATGCCCTTGTCAAAGGGCTGCAGAATTGCTACACTGTTTGGATACGTTCCCAGGAGAAGCCTCCTCCAGCAATTAAAAAATACATTATCTCTATCAGCAGTCTTAATGATTTTTCTGGCCTGTATTAGAAAGACTGAGAGTTAGTGCCTGGCAAGCTGCACCCATCCTCCATCCATGGGGAGCAGCAGGGTGGACTCATCCCCCTGTGGGTCTCATGTTTAAATCCTGCAGAGAAGCCTCAGCTTGGCCATGACAGGACCACCCTCAGGGGAGGAGGGGGTTTCACTGACCATCTCCACAATAAACGTGGGGTCAGATGAAGGGTTTGCTGGGGCAGAGGCAGGGTGGTGACCCCAACTCCCCCACCTACCCAGCCCCAGCTCTCACACATGTTTATCACCTCTGCATCACCAGGCTGACAGCTCCTTGGATCACAGCCACAACCGGATGCCCGAGACCTGGGCTGACAAGTCTCTCTCTGGACAAAGACATTTTCACTTTGCAGCACACGAATTTCCTGTCCTTCTCACAGCTAGCCTTCCCTCTTCTCTTCAAAGAGAAGCTGTGCTGTATCATAATTCATTCCAGGCCACCAGCAGATGTCTGAAACTCCTGTACATTATCTTAGGAAAGCCTAACACTCAATTTCTGCAAAAGACAGGGGAGAAAGTGAGTCACTTTACATACTCTGGCAGTCACAGACAAGGCAATGGGTATGTCCAGGAGGAAGTAACATCATGAACTGGCAAAGAATGGCTACATCTACCTGTTCAACAAGACTGGGTCCATGCTAAAAACCTACTGCTTTGAAGACAAAACAGCAAGCATTCATCTCAAGTATTAACTCTGTACTACTGCATTGCCATGGAAGCTGGGAGGCCATCAAATCACAGACAAAAAGAAAAGCCCTTTTGCGTGCAAACACATTACAGATTCCTCTTTAGCTTTTCTCTAAGGAACACAGAGGTGGCTCAACTCCCTCTGCTCCTCTTCTGGATAATTCTCCGCAGGCACACGGGGACCTTTGTGCTGCACTTGGGAAAGAAGGCAGGCGAGGTGGCTAGGGAAGCAGGCGAGGTGGCTAGGGAAGCAGGCGAGGTGGCTAGGGAAGCAGGCGAGGTGGCTAGGGAGGCAGGCGAGGTGGCTAGGGAAGCAGGCGAGGTGGCTAGGGAGGCAGGCGAGGTGGCTAGGGAGGGAAGCAGGCGAATACCGGCGGCGGCAGATGTGCCCATGGGCAGCTGGCGACATCGCGGGGGAACCCTCGGGGACAAAATGCCACCGGGGGTGGGAAGCGGTGCCCGTGTTCGGTGCGGGCTCTCAGGGCTCCTCCGTGGCACACGGTGCCGGACCAGAGACCTTCCCCGCAGCGGGCACGGCGGATTCCCTGGGAGCAGAAAAGCATCCCCGGAGGGACGGGGATGCCAAGGAGCGCTTCTCCCACTACCGCACCCTCCCTGGCGAGGATGCCGCGGCCCAGGGCACGGGTACCGGCGGCCGCATCCCCAGTACGGGCGGCCCCGGGATGCGCTGNGGGTCTGAGGGGGGGGGACGGGGACACGAGAGGAGCGGGTTCGGAGCGGCGGAACCGCAGCCGCTGGACCCTTTCCTGCCCAGCCCGGGGGTGCCTGAGAGTCCCCGAGCAGTCCCTAACACAGGCACAAACGGGGTGGCCCTGTGGGCTCTGCACCACCAGTGCCCTCGTTCTCTCAAAGCACCTTGTTGTCCTCCGTGCGTTTTCCTCCTGGCACCGCAAGTGTTTGAAACCGTTCCCAAAGATCCCGTGGCTGCGTGGGTCAAGTGTTCTGCTTCCCCCAGCCCGCAGAAGCCACCAACAGCCAGTGACAAACCCCGGGAGGGCCGGGATAGGGAGCAAGGGGACAATTAGGTTCTCACCACCAGTCATTTGGGCTTTCTGGAATGGCTCCAGGCCCCAGAAAAACTGTTTCAAATGTCAGGAAAAAGGCAAAGCTGCTTCGAGAGCTGATGGCCACCCCCGGGCAGGACGGAGCAGGGCTAAATATGAAGGAAGGGAAGGAAAAAGGGTTGAAGGGGCTGGTGTGGCTCTCAGCTGCAAAGCCACCTGGTGGCACTTGAGGGGTGCTGTGGGTGTCTGAGGAGCCACGGCCATTGAGAGAAATAGGGCTGGGGCCTTTGGGGTCCGAGGAATTTGTCGATTCCTAACAAAATTTGGGTTCAAACCCCCGGTGTCTGGAGCTGTCACAAGCCCCAGACATGGAGCCTCGCTTGGAAGTGAAACGCAGCAAGAGAGGAAAGGCAAAGTGCTGTCATGCTGAAACATCAGGTGGCAAGAGACACAAAGCACCACCTGGGATGGGTGTCAAAGCATGAAGAGGCTCCTTGGGGCAGTAACCTCGGGATGGAGGAAGGGACAATCAGGCTACAGGCTTGCATTTTACCAAAAACCTCAAATATACAACCCCTCGGCGGCCACTCTCCCACTGTCGCTCAGTGGGGCTCCCAAAACTCCAAATGAATGGGAGTGGCAAAAATATGCCAAGAGTGACCACTGAAAACTTCTGCTGGCCCTAAGCCTCATATGGAACCCTACCCACAACACCACCAACAATTGGGCTATGGCTTTGCATTTTACCAAAAACTTTGAACATACCACCCCTCGGTGGCCACTCTCCCCGTTTGAGAACCATGGAGAAATATTGCAGTGTTGGGGGTCAGGGAGGTTTGGGAGGGAGGCTGTGAGGCATCTGCCCCAACAAGGCAGTGCTGATTTGATTGATGGCTTGGGACAGAAGTGTCCCTAGGAGCAGTTTTGTAGATTTAGACACTTCAGACACCCACTCTAACAGGGCTCAGCCCTAGGATGCTGTTGAGAACGCCAAGTCTGACTGCAGGTTTCCAATTAGTCCATCATTACTTCTTTGTAAATTTACAGCTCAAGCTGGGTGCCTCTGGACAGACCCCCAGCTCTCTATTATATCTGTTCCACTCAGCACCCCATCCCCAGGGCAAATCACTTAATTCTGGTCCGATGTCTCTTGATTTCTTACTGGTTTTCACCGTTGCTGGGCTGGCTGCCTTCTGAAGCCACTTCTGAAGTGACTTCTGCTTCGTCCTTATCTTCTTCTCTGTGGCTGTACCTGCTGGATTCAGGGAGCTCTGTGTTAGGCAGCATCAGTTTTATCAGTTTATGCTTGGTCAGCCCTTGTGTCCTAAGGCTTCAGCTCCTTTAGCTGCTAACACCACTAAATGAGGACCTAGAAGAAATCTGGGGAAGGGCTGTTCATGAGGATGTGTAGCAATAGGACAAGGGGCAATGTTCTTAAACTAGAGCAGGGTAGATTTAGACTGGATGTTAGGAAGGAGTTCTTCAGTGTGGGGGTGGTGAAACACTGGAACAGGGTGACCAGAGAGATGGTTGGGACCCCATCACTGGGGACATTCAGGGTCAGGCTTGATGGGCCTTTGACCAGCCTGATCTAGTTAAAGATGTCCCTGCTCACTGCAGGGATGAGATGACTTTTAAAGATCCCTTCCAACCCAATTAATTCTTTAATTCTATGATTCTATTCAGCGAGAAGAGTGGAATTAATTACATTTTTTCACTAACACCACCATGGGGCTGCCCAGGACCCCCCACCCCCTGCTGCACACCCCTTTGGCTTCCACTCTGCTGCTCTCCCTCTGTCACCCGAGGGGACGGACGGTCCGTGGCTGTGTGTGGCGCTGGTGGCAGCCGCGATCTGAGCAAAGGTCGCTGCACCGCCCCGGGGATCCAGCACCCAACCCTCCCGCAGCGCAGGGACAGTTCCTCCTTCACCCAACGCCGGGGCCGGAAGCGTGGAGGGAGGGAAAGCTGGGGAGTGGGAGCGGTACCGGTACCGGGGGACGGGCTGCAGGTCCCGGCATGGCCCGGAGGGAGCGGGAGCAGGGAGAGGAGCGGGGCTCGGCGGGACAGAGGGCAGCTGGCATCACCCGGGCTGTCTCCTTCCTGGAAGCTGCCCGGCCCCGAGCAGGGAGCCCATCCCGCAGCTCCCACCTCTGCCCGGCCACTCCAGGCAGCGGGGAGGGTTTCCATCCGCTGCAGAAGATGGGAAACAACAGGAACAGCAGCCGGGGCAGCCAGGGTGTGGGGAGCTGGAGTAGGACTCTGGGCAGGCTCTCCATCAGCCCTGGGAGTACCCGGAGAAAGGAGCTGAAGGAAATCCTCCTGCAGAGCAGCACCCCTGGCAGCACCATTCGGTTTGCCACCGCTCCGAAGGCATCCAACGACAGCAGCCTCCTTGCAGGGCAGCACCAAGAGCAGAAGCCAGAGCAGAGCCCCGAGGTGCTGTCCCTTGCCCTGGACCCTCTGGAGCACGAGTGGCTGCTGACAGTGGCTGAGGGTGATGTGGACAACATCATCAGGCTGCTGGACCTGGATCCCAGCCTGCTGAGCAGGAAAGACTTTGTGACGGGCTTCACCGCTCTCCACTGGCTTGCCAAGCATGGCCACCACGAGAGCTTCATCCAGGTCGTCTCTCATGCCCAGAAGAAGGGTTATCCCATCAACGTGAACATCCCCACGGCCAGCGGTGGGCTCACCCCCTTGCACCTGGCTGCCCTGCAGGGACACGAGCTGCTGATCAAAGTGCTGGTGGGAGCTTACGGGGCAGACACCCGCTGCAGGGACCACAACGGGCACAAGGCTTGGCAGTACCTGAGGGCAGACACCTCCAGGGAGCTGAAGGAGCTGGCGGGGGCCTTGGAGGAGGACTTGCAAGAGCTGTGCTCTCACAACACCAACAACAACTGTAAGTCATCCAGGGAGACCAGGGCAGGGCGGGACAGCGTGGATTCCTCCAGGACTGGGGGGAACACTCGGCACTCCTGGAGATGGTCAAGCCTCCGGGGCTTTGTCAGACAGGCATTTGCTTTCTTCCAAGAGTCCTGAAGCTCCCCTGAGCCATTCTCCTGCAAACCCCAGCTGAAGAGCAGCCAGAAGAGCCTGCAGGGAGCTGGGAACCTGGTGAGGGATGGAGCCCAAAATCCTGGCTAAGCATGGGAACACCTTGGGTACCCTGGATCTTCTGTGGTCTCTTGGGGCTCTTGATTTGAGCACATGTGGGGCAACCATGGCCATTGGGAGCACTGCCTGGGGACAGCAGGGTTTTTTTAACCCCACTCAGAGGGGTTTTGCCCACTGTGGATGGGGACTCTGCCACAGCCCAGCAGAGCTCCATGCTGGGGCTGATGTGAGGAGCTGCTGCTCCAACACTGGGGATGCTGCTTCCTCATGGGAGGTGGTGTTGGACACACTGGGGCTTGCTTGTCCTGGTCTGCCTGCAGACTGTGTGTGACTGTAGGTGGGTCACAGCAGCAACACAGTGACTTGGTTCTGCCCCCTCCATACGTGCCTCCTTTGGGTTGCTGTGTGTCTATGACAGATAAAGCTGTTTCTCTGTAAAATGAGATGGTGTGTCCAGTTTGCCAGGAGGCTGAGCCCAGAAAAGCCTTTCAAAGTGCAAGGCAAATCCCCCCTGTCCAGGGGACCCTGAGATGTTCAGTCCCACTGGAGATGGAGGAGGCAGGAGGGACCATCCAGTGAGGTGGCATGTGGTTTGCTCCTGCAGGGACTGGAGTCCAGGAGCAGCTCTGGAAAGATGATTCATTGCTGAAAATCATGGGGAAGGTATGAAGGCTGTGAGATTATCTTTGCTGCTACTGAGGTCATGCTCAAAAATGAAACTCTCTAGAAACATCCTCGCAGCAGCATAACCCTGCATGTATGTGCTGGTAACTGCATTACAAGGGCAAAGCCTCTGCCCATCTCTGTGTCTTGTTCACCAAATGGAGCTCTGCCCAGCTCATCTCAATTTGCTTTCCCATTCTTGAAGGCCTGACCTGCTTCATGGTATCTTCAGAAAAACAACGTCCCCTTCCTCTTTCTCATCAGCATGAGATGGTTTCTAGTCCCTTAAATAGCAGTCCCACTTGAGAAGTGACTCTCAGACAAAAACTGGAGAGTTTCTGTTCCCCAGTGCAGAGCAGCAGCACTTGCAGAGCCTCACTTTGGAGGGGGGTAGCATTTTTTTTTTTTTCCAGCAGCTCTTCCAGGGGTCTGGAATGCACCTTGCTGCATTAAGAGACACCAGTAACTCCCTTGGGGGAACTGGAGCCTGGGGGTTTCACAGAGCAGACCCTGTTTATATTCAGATTGTTCTCTGAAATGCTGCTGGGACACCAGAATAACCCAGTCTGCAGTGGACATGGAACACACATGGAACACATATGGAATACATGGAACAACAGCCTCCAGATGAGCAACCCAGTGACTGGGTAGTGTCCAGTCCAGGTGACTGGGTGTACACCTACATGTGTCTGGACATCTTTTAAATCCCTGGTGGTCAGCAGTGGAGACGTATAGAACGCTGGGAATGGATTTAATGCCTGATGCACACTAGTTCTGTAATGCTTTAACCTAACAGACTATGGAAACACAGCTCCTTCCAGAACTTCCCTGGCCACATCCGTGCCATGGGACAGCTGGATGGCTCCTGGCAAGTCTGCTCAGCACCAGCACAAACCCCATGGAAAGCACTTGATGTCCAAACACCTGCAAACTGTGGTTCTGGTAACCAAACCGCTGGTGATAAGACAGGTGGGTGTCACCCTGTCACAGCAGCACACTGCCAGAGAGAGGGTGTGGGATCTTACGTCCTCCTCTGAGTAAGGCACAGAGCAAACAGTGGGATGTCTCCTTGGCATTTGTACCTGTGGCTTAGTCACACTCCACCAGGAAACTTGGACTTCCAGGAAACCTGGAAACTTAACTGGGAAATGCTGTGCTGAAACACCACAACAACCTCATGGGGAGCTCCAGGCTGGGCACAGAGTGGCAGAAAGGGACCTGGGAGTCTGGATTGACAGGAAGCTGAACATGAGCCAGCAGTGTGCCCAGGTGGCCAAGAAGGCCAATGGCATCCTGGCCTGGATCAGGAACAGCGTGGCCAGCAGGTCCAAGGAGGTGATTCTGCCCCTGTACTCAGCCCTGGTGAGGCCACACCTCGAGTCCTGTGTCCAGTTCTGGGCCCCTCAGTTCAGGAAGGAGATTGAGGTGCTGGAGCAGGTCCAGAGAAGGGCAACCAGGCTGGTGAAGGGACTGGAGCACAGATCCTATGAGGAGAGGCTGAGGGAGCTGGGGCTGTTCAGCCTGGAGAAGAGGAGGCTCAGGGGAGACCTCATCACTCTCTACAACTCCCTGAAAGGAGGTTGGAGCCGGGGTGGGGTTGGTCTCTTTTCCCAGACAACTATCAGCAAGACAAGAGGACACAGTCTCAAGTTGTGCCAGGGGAGGTTTAGGTTGGATATTAGAAAGAATTTCTTTACGGAGAGGGTGATCAGACATTGGAATGGGCTGCCCAGGGAGGTGGTGGATTCTCCATCCCTGGAGATATTTAAAAAGAGACTGGATGTGGCACTCAGTGCCATGGGCTGGGAACTGCAGTGGTAGCGGATCAAGGGTTGGACTTGATGATCTCTGAGGTCCCTTCCAACCCAGCCTATTCTATGATTCTCTGACTTGCCTCCTCATGACACCAAACCCAACCCCCCCAAAGGCAGCTTTTTCCCCCCATCTTTTGGTTCAGGGTTTGAAGCTGTAATCTGCTTTGCTTTTGGTTTTTTTGTATTGGCTTTTTGGTTGTTTTTGTTTTTTTTTTTAAAGCAATTGATTTATAGCTCTCCTACTTGCTAGTAGAGGATAAGCTGCTACTGAGCATCTTCAGACAGCCCTTTTTTTGAGTCGCCAGGGACAGGAAGCAGAGGGCTGGGTTCAAAAGTGTTTCTTTCCCGATGCTATTTACACCCTCAGGAAACAGTGACAGCGTGTGCTGCCCCCCAAAGGCAGCTTTTCCCCCGTCTTTTGGTTATGGGTTTGAAGCTGCAATCTGCTCTGAGGCAAATTAGGCCTTCAGAAGGATCAATCCCAAAGCCCTGCTTCTCTGGGTGGTGTTACACTTCTCATCACCACCACCCCCCTGCAAGGCTGCCTCTCCACAGAGCAAAAAAAAACCAGAACTTCTGCAAATCTCAGCACCCTTCCTGCCCCAGACACCATGCCACTTCCAGTGACCCCCCTCTGCCTTGGGTGGTTTATTTCATACCTAGGGAGGGGCAGTTGGTTTGGAAATAAAGACACATTTAATAAAAATATTCAATGTACAATCAGCTTGAATGGCTTCTTGCTCAGAACACAAACACATTTCCACCAAAATGAATGGACTGTATTTTTTTTTTTCCTTAAAGCTGCTGTTGATGTCTCAGTTATGCATCTGCCCATTTCCAGAGATCCCTGATCCTCCTCACCACTCTCACAAGGAAGGAGGGGGCAGAGAGCTGCTACAGAAACCAGAGAGATCATTCAAACCCAGAGGTACCTGGTGCTGGAGGTAGATTTTGACCCAATTTTAATTTATACTACATTTATTTCCTGCTGTCCTTTTATGTCCAAGCTGAAAAGCAGACTCAGTTAAAAGGGGAAAAATCATACCAGTGCTTTTCCAAAACAGCTCCTTGGTAGAAGCTGCTTCCATGTAATAAAAATAGCACCAGATGACACTAATAGAATTCTCTAATAGGAATGAATCAATCTATTCCTTAGGAAAGCTTTCCCACAAATGCCATAGAGAAAATTCTTTCTTTCCATTCTAGAGTCCAAAAAGTTACATTTTTCTTCCCCAGCCAGGTCCTCATAGGCAGAATTTAAGAGTAACTCTGGGAGCAGCTTTGCCTGCCAGCTTGAAAAAACAAGAGATTTAAATAACCTCAGGGTAAAAGTGTTTGCAGTGCACGAGCCAACACTGGAACATCTTTGGCAATGCTGTTTGCTGCTTCCCCCTGGCAGTGAGTGGAAATCAGACTCTTAACAGACAGAAAAGAAGCTGAAGTGTCCTGAAGTTGGTAAAAACCCCAGCCTTGTTCCCCTTGTTCCCAGAAACCTCCAGCAGACCTTAGGAGACTGTCCTGACCTCTGAGCAAGGAATTTTTATTTGTAATGCATCTATGTGTGTATGCACATGCTGCTGCCCAGCATTATTTGCTACAAACTGTAACATGGAGGAGGTAAATCTATTTATCTTCAAGATGAAAAGCAGCAGCACGGGTGTGGCAGCCTGAAGCTTCCTCAGGAAGCTGCCACCCAGGAACTGCCCCACCATGGCAGGCTGAACCCCCAGAACAGTACCAGAGCCCCCTGCCCCCTGGCAGGATGGGCTTTGCTGCAACCACATCCAAGAAGAGCCTTTGGATACTGCCTGCTGCCCAGACTCAGCCCAGCTGGGCCACAAAGGGGAAAGGAGCAGCAGCATTTTTCAAACCTGCCTCTCAAAGATTTGTTTAAACTATTTCAGTTTGCCTAAAAATATTCTTTAAATTCAGTCCTCTAATTAGTTCTGTTTTTTTAAGAAAATGCTCTGCTTTGCTTTTAAAGGTTTACAGCAAGTGAAACTGAAATCCCAGCTTACTCCAGCTGCAAAGTGCTGGCAAGGTTTCTCACACCAGATGAGATGAGATTGCATTCCCAGTCACCTTAGTTTCTATTTTGCAGGAAATAATTTCAACCAAGTCATTCAGGTTTGTATTTATTAGTAAGCCTGTACACTGTCACTCATGATGTTGCCTGCAATGAGGAACACTAACAGAACACAGTCTTCATGTTTCAGATGAAAATTACTTCCAGATTTTCCCAGCTAACATTAAAGTCCCAGGCTAGCTCATAAAAAAACCCAAACCCTCAAACACTGGGGATCAGAGTCCAGCACTACAGGAGGAATGGTGTGGGGGTGGCTGTAGGGGGTGTTCCCATCTGACACAGAAAGACAGAAGTGTTATTAGAGCTCCCAGGAGATGGTCTCTCTTTACAAGCCCAGTTTGGTCCTTCTCCAGTGTCTCCTTTTGGAGTTGTACCTAAAACAAGAGCAGCATCAATTAGCAAAGCACACACCTGAGGACTGCAACCCCCTGGAGTCAGCCCAGCAGCAGAGGACTGACACCTTCCCTGCTGTGCTGACAAGCTGCCACTATCATCAGCTTCATTTCCACCATTTACTTTCCTCCATCACTGACCAACCAGCATCTTACTGCAGCAGAATCCAAATCTCAGAGTTAAGCTGCCTGGCATGTGGCTGTCCTAGCCCTGTGATCTTGTACTGAGTGTCCATCCTTTCATCACCCTGAAAACTGCCTCTTGAACACAGCTCCTGGGCCAGGGCAAGAAAAACCATTTTTGCTCAGCAGATGAAAGCAGAGCCCTCTTCCAGCAGAGCATGGTCACTACTCACTCAGATGTTTGTACCTGTTAAGAACAGAGGGTTTCACCACTGAGCAGGTGAAGCAGCAGACAGTGTTAACAGAGTTGCTCTCAGCAGGGGAATGGCAGTGCTCCCACAGGATGGAGCACTGGAATTGCAGCCTGCTTTACCCCACAGGGTGGCTAAGACCCATGACCCACATCCCTAAGTGCCACAGGATACAAATTCATCATTCTGCCCCATCACAAGTTCCAAAGTCCTGCAATCCAGCCAAGTCAGAACCCTGTTGTAAGCTGGCAGCTGGAAGAAGACAGGCTACTGTTTGGGGAGAACAATTCCCATTTTTCCTAGGAAAAAACAAGAACTGAACCTGGCTGTTCAGTGCTGCTTCACTGCCTGAGCCAGCCACTGCCACTGCCCCTCTCCTCACTACTTAGGACAAAAATGAGCTGGAAGAATCCTTTAAAAATGTGATACATGAGACAAAAAGCCACTGCACAGTGTGGCTGGAGTTGCTGAAGCTTTACAGCAGAAGGCTCAGATGCAAACCAGGTTCTGCATGCCACACATTTACCTTGTACTTGGCCAGATTCTCTCATGGCATTCTCCTAAGTACAATGCTTGAAAACCAACACAACACACCAGCAAAAAGGAATTGTTACTCATTCTGCAGTCACGTGCCAAGGATCTGATGTGATCAACCAGCTCTCCCCTACACCCAACAAGCCCTCTGCTCCCTAATGCTCCCTCTCTGTCTGTCAGACACCCATGCTCAGCCAGGTGAGCACACGGGAAGGCAGAGGGAGAGCTGGGAAAGAGAGAAGGGGAAGGACAGAAGCAGAGAGGTTACCAGGGTAAAAACTGCCCACAGGTTCAGTTCACACCTTCTGTTTCAAGGTGCCATCACCTCACACCTGTGGAAACTCGCAGAGTGCTGGAAGGAACCGAAGTGCCACCTGCAGAAGTGGCACAGGAACCCCCCACAGCCTCCTGACCCAGTGAGAGCTGTCCCTGCCCGTGGCAGGCGAGATGGAACCAGATGATGTTTAAGGTCCCTTCCAGCCCAAACCAGTCTGTAACTCAGTGACAGTGTCAGACGGAGCTGTGTGCCTGCACTGATACGCTTGTGTGGGGCTCAGGTCACTGAACTGCCCTTCAGAAAGGCTCTTACACCGCCAGCAGCTCCTCAGGAAGCAGCAGCCCAGCTCGTTACCTGATCTTATTGCCCGTTTTCATGCGGATCCATTGCGGGATCGGCCGGTTCTGCTTCTGCTTCTTGGCAAGGAAGCGTTTGATCTTGAACGTCTTGTGGGACGACTGGAAGAGAGAGCACCCATTAGCCCGGCACGGCACCTCTCGGGGGACAGCTCCACCGGGCCCGCCATGAGCCCGCGGGAGCGAGGAACCGGCACCACCCCCGCCGCCCAAACCGTGAGGCGGCCAAGTGGGCCGCAGGGCCTGGGCGGGCCGGGAAAGCTCTACCCGCCCCTCCCCCCTCCCC
>JAAWXA010000017.1:14580242-14598363 GCA_038090715.1 Florisuga fusca
GGGGGAGAGGCGGGCCCGGTGGGCACAGCGCCCCCTGGCGGCGCGGCGGTCTCAGAGAGGCGGGGCGGCCACACCAGTTTCTGCCAGTTTATTATCGGTTTGAAGTACAAAAGACTTATGGCTAAAATTCGCTAGCTTAAGGAGGAGCTGCTACTGGTGAAGGCTCTTTCCGGGCTGTAAAACAACACTTCAAGTTATGAGGGAAGATGAAGCAGTACCGAGAGGGGCAGCAGTTAGGAAATGTTTCAGAGAGTGCTGGAAAAGAATGGGATGCTCAAACCAGCTACATTTCATCAAAAATAAGCATTTCAACATAGGCAGACTTTACACGAGAATTTGTCAGAAAGTATTCCAATCTTAAGCCAGCTTATTCATACACTCCAACTTAAGTTACTTTATCCAGAGAACCACTGGAGAGGAAGGTCTCTCCTCCCTAACGTCACCTCTGCGGTGCCAGGCGACTCCTCTCCTGCTCCTGGCACCTCCACAACCCCATCTCTGTACCTGCCTGGTGCCAGACTGACACAATTCAGCTACCACTGCCTGGGGCAGGAGCACCACACAACACTGCAACACCTGTGTCCACTCTGGGCAGCTCCAAGCTCGCTCTTGCTCAAGTGCATTGAACTCTGGCTCCACAGCAAAGCTCTGGGTGTCACCTCCTCCTGACCACACGTGTTACCAGACTTAAGGCCATAAAGTCTTTTCTACTTTGCAAAGATTCTCTTCTCTGTTGTAGTCAGAGGCCGGGAAAAGAAATTCAAATAACTGAAAATACAATGAGAACACGTTTCAAATGCCCAATCTACCAACTGAGGTTCTTTAACCAGAAACATCCAACAGCACCACGCCCCCTCTGCTTCCTTGGTTCCTTCTTCGCTTGGAAGGCACTTCTGGGTTGCTTAGTACATGCTCTTTGGCTGCACAGACAGTCAGAACACATAAGGCTTGCATGCTGCTCACTCCTCCTCCTTCATGTTACTGTTCTCACTCTCTTGTTTCTTCTCAGCTCCCTGCTCTGTGGGCTTTGCAGCACTGTCCTCATACTGACACAGTCTGCTGCGGCTCCGGGCTCCTGGCTGGTACAGCTGCATTGCTGGGCGGTCCTGAAACAAACCACAACTGTTTAGACTCCTTCACAGCCCCCCCTCCCACACTGTCACAGTCATTATGGCATCAGCAATGCTAGAAATGGCACAAATTCTAACTTTTCCAGGTGTTCCGAGTTGGATTAAACGTCACTTCAACTGTCTCAAAGCAAGGCTGTCTCTGTTGTGAGCCAACATCCGTGTTCAGGTCACAAAGAACTCTGCACATAAGTGAAGTTATTTGTGAGGAGCTTCCTCTTGAGAGGAGGCCAGCTCACCCTCCCTCTGAGTAGGGGCCAACTTCAAAGCTTCCTTAAAACCCCAAGTTTCATTTGTTCCCACTAAGACCGTAAGTGACGTGGAAACCTTGCCTCTTGGTGCTGCAAAAACCATTTGCAAAATGCATAAAACTAAACTCAAACATCATTTCTTGAGCCTACTGGAAGAGGCTTTGAGTAACCTTGTCCAGAGGAGAGGAGTCCCTGCCCAAGGCAGGGAGGTTGGAGCAGGTGATCTCTAAGGTCCCTGCCAGCCTAAACCATTCTATGATGTCCTGCCACATTCTGCACAGAGCAGTCCTCTCCCTGGTTTGGAGGAACCTTTTCAAACACACTCCCAATCTGAGATGTGTTTTCAGGCATGCATAGCATCAGCATAGATACAGGTAGATCAATTTATGGAGCAAGTCAGCAAATGGAGAGGGATCATTGTCTTTACAATTTAGCCCATGGTATCTTGGCTTAACTCCTACACATTGGCCAAAAAAAAAAAAAAAATCACCAACAGTTTAGCAAAGTTTAGTGGACAAAGGGGGAAACTTTCTAGAAGTGGCAGAGTTTGTTACCAGAACAGGGAGAAGTTTCACCAGGGAAACCACATGGTTCTTTCCTTGAACTGCTTTTATCCCCAAAACCACAAGCTGGTCCTTATGAATCAAGACACGAACTGAAAGAAATCCAGCACCTTGTTTCTGATACGATCCCTCTTGATTGTATCCTCTTTTTTATCCTCTTTGGTTACTTTCTCAGATTTGTCCGTGCTGCTGGTAAAGTCTGTAAGATCACTTTTCTTTCCCTTTTCTCTCAGTAAGTCTCTCTCCTTTTTCACCTCTTCCTCTTTTCTTCTAAAAACCTTCTCTTTCTCAAAGCGCTCTTTCTGCCTCCGACGCTCCTCTTCTTGGCGCCTCAGTCTCTCCCTCTGTGCTCTCTCATATTCTCTGTCTCTTTCAAAATCTCTATCTCGGTCCCTGTAGTCCTTTACACACTCATCTTCCGATCTGTATAAAAACAAAACTGAAAATTAAGCTCAAAAGATTCATCAAACAGAGCCGGGAGATCAACGTAAAACGGGTGTAACTTTGCAACACGCAGACGACACACTGGCAGGTGCTAGGGAGCTTTTGGGAAGCTGCAATAACCTGAGTCATGCACCAGAGCCAGAGATGACACTGACTGCTAGCACTCACAGAGCTGGCAGAGTCTCCCCTGGCTTTGTAAAACACCTCAGTTTCTATCTCATCTCTATTTCTCACATGGCAGAACTGAGCTTTGTACAGACCACGGAGCTGCTGAGAATTACACCTCCCAAGGGTTTGGGAGGGACTAGGAACTGGAGTGCACCTCTCCTCTCACCAGGGTCAGAGATCTCTCATTGCAAGTGCTCCCAGCCTGCTGCAGGTCACCTACACCTGGGCTTCTTTTGAGAGTTCCTACTGCCAGTTGCAAAAAAAATATTAAAATTGTCCACCAGTGAAGAACTGTCAGGTAACACACAGCTTCCTGTGACCACGGGGATGTGCACTGCCACAAAGCACACACCCCACACCTCCTACCAGAAAAGTAATTTGAAAGGAGTTTCAAAACATGGTCATGGCAGAGCAGGCTAAGCCTCAGTACCATCAGGAAACAAGATATATATACATAGATATATTTATAGCAAGTACTAGAATACTTTTTTGCCTTCTCTTCTTTTGTCTCCCCATCAGATCGTTTGGCAGATGCACTACTCGCATTTTTTTCCTCCCTCAGAGTTTCTTTTTCCAGTTTCTTGGATTTTTCTTTTCTCTCCAAGTCTTTTTCATCTTTTTCAGGCTTCTTAAGTAGCTACAAAGAAAACAGAAGTCTCAACTAAAAAGCTCACTCTAATACATATTGTCTGGCACAACACCGAAATTGCATCAAAGGAACCACAGCCCAGTAAGAAATAAACATTAAGGAAGTAGCACTACTGCAAATTGTGGTATTCCTAAAAGCTGGAGTGTATGAGTAAGCATAATTCACACAGCAGACTAGGATTTTTCTCCTAAAACAGGCCAGTTTAGCTTAAAAATAGTCTCCATTCCATAGTGAATTCACAGTTCTGTTTACCACAGCATGTACAACAGTCACATGACAAAAGCTTTAAATATTCCTAGGAAGCAGTACAGCATGTAAACCTTTACAATGCCTAACATTGGCTGTTACAAAAAAAGTGGCAATTCACTAACACCAAGCTCATGAGATTCTTCACACAATACTCAAAGCACATTTTGAGAGACTGATATACAAATAATAGGGGAAAGGGAGTGTAACAGTTTATAATAAAGAACTGTTCTAGACCTTAATCTTTGGTTCTTCTTTTGATCTGTCTCTTTCTTTTTCTGGGCATCTGTCTACTTTCTTCAGTTTTTCTGCTTCTTTTCTCTTTCTTCTCTCCTCCTCTTTCCATTTTCTTCTTTCCTCTTCTCTTTGTCTTTTTCTTTCCAGTTCCCTCCTCCTCCTCTCCTCTCTTTTTTCTTCTCTCAGTCTCTGAATGTGTAAAAGCAAAGAGAAATAAGTGTGTCTCCACACCAGAAAACATCCCTTTAAGCCTAACAAGATACCTGGCCACAAAGTGATAAAGTATTTAATCACCAAGTAACTGACCTCAAAGCCATTCCTATTATAAAAGGAAAAAAAAAACCATCATCTTGATTGTTCTGTTGTGAACCTAAACATGTTACAGCAGCATTTTTTTCCCCAAGCATAAACCTTGATCCAAGCTGCCTGAAAAGACCCAAAGACAACACCAGCCTCAGCCTTTATCACTCTAGTCTTAATTAATCTGCCTCATCTGTGATTTTCTCCATCACTAAAGGTTACAATAGATTATGTGCTAGGAAAATGACCACCTCCAAGGAACTCAGTAATAACTGCATTAAAAATGAAAGCATTAAAATGGAATCAGGTTTGGCAGGGCATCAAGAGACACCTGACTGTGACCAGAACACACAGAGAGCACCACCAGAGTTCTTGTAGTTTGAGATATGTGAAACAAATGTTAACAAGTCAGTGGGGTCAAAAGCATCTTCAAAAGGAAGTGCAGAAAGGTGTCAGTGCACACACTGCAACACACACCCAAGCTATAAACAAGCAGATTGTATTTGCAAGCAATGAGAAGATTCTGGAGAGAGGTCTTACCTGTTTATTTTTCAAGAAGTTCAGTAAAGGAGTAGTCTTTTTAGCTAGGGAATATATAAAACAAGTGTAAACAATTTGCCTTATTTAATACTGCAACACCAACAACAAACCCCTATGTGAAATCCTTATGGATTATCCAGCCCCTCTCCTCTCACACACTGCAACAAGTATTCCAACACCAGCTGCCTCTGGACAATGGCGAATATTAGGATTCAATAAACTTCTTCAGGACATTAATATGACATCCAGTGCACCCATCTGTAGCAGGATATTCAGTCTGCATGATGCTTTGCCTGGATTCTTTCACTTGGAAAGAAATCCCTGTAACATGCTTAAAAACAAAGCATTTTTTTGTGGTATTTGACCCGACCACAGGACCTCTTTAACTTCTGCCTGCAGAAAACATCACTGCTCACAGCATTCCACCTTGAACATCACTGCATCTCACTGACAGGCAGCCCCTCCTCAGCCTTGTCTGGATAATAAACATCTGACCAGCAGTTTACAACCACAAGGAAGGTTAACATATAAAGCTTAAACCCAGAGAAGAATGCAGAGCACAGAAGCAAAATGAAATGCAGTGATAAGCACTAGCCTAAAGGTTTAACAAACACCAAGCAGACACACAAAAGAATTCAGCCTCCTCCAGGTTGAGAAATCACAGCTTCAAATTAGACCACATGCATCTCTCTCTGCTCTAGGAAAATGTAACTGCAGCACACAGATTTCCATACCTATTAGCTCTTTGTTTCTTGCCTCTATTTCCTCCAACAAAGTTTCAGGAGTGGAGGTTAATTTTTCATCATCTGCACTGTAACTTTCCAAAAACTTCTTGTACTCTGGATCTACAGGGGAGGGGGAGGAAAAAAAAAAAAAAAAAGGGGGGAAAAAAAGAAAAGACATACTGTAGCAAAGAAAGCATTTGCATTGCTCACTGCTGGAGGTCTGGGTGAGACTGGAGTAAGTCATGCTGTTTGTGTGTCACCTTCTCACAAGCTGACAGCTCTCAAATGAGCTGCTGCATTATGCTTGCTCAGGGCAATCCTATCTAATAGATTTACAGCTGGCAAAGCAGTGCTAATAAGCTTCACATGTAATTAAGCAAACATTCTCTTGATAAACTACAGTGTCACAATAAAAACATTCAATTCAAATTGCTTCTAGGACTTTCAAGCCTACAGGTGCAAGACAAAGGAGCAAACTGTTATACCATCTTCAATAGTTCCAGTTTTGGCATCCTTTTTCTTACTCTTCTTTTTTGCAGCTTTTTGGAAAGGGGCAAACTCAACTATGGCAGCATATTCCTGACCTGTTAAGAGGAGAGGGGAAAAATACATTAAAATAGAGATGGAAAAGACACAAAATAGAGCACATTGCCCATGTCTAAAGCAGGAAGTTAAGCCTCACAGGATGTATGCAGTACCAGAAAGGACTGCTGGGACAGCACAAAAACATCCTTGCATTTTGAAAGCCATTTAATAAGACAAGACTTTAGAGAGAGCAGAATTCATGATGTAAATACTCTCACTGTGTTAATAGAACCATAATCTTGTTGCAGACTCACAACAAGAAGGCAACCCTAGGTTTAAGGCTGCCTGTCACTGCCAGCTCAGCCACACAGATACACCACACAGGAAATACCCTCAGCCTCACAACATCACTCATTGTGCAAGCAGAAGAAAACATTCTAAGAAAATGCAACTGAGGCAAAGCTCAACTTTTGGCAAAACACAATAGAGTGTAGCACATCACAGGCAGGCTTTAAAGCTCTCTCTCCTGACAAGAATGCTGCATTTACAGCTGCATAAATCCCACCTTGCTGCTGGGCATGGCAAACACTGTGTGCTGTGACACTGTGGCTGGAAAGATTCAGGAGTTACTGCAGCCTGACATGCAACCCTCCTGAACAAGGAAGAATCTCATGCACACACAGAACACCTGGCTGGCTGAAAGGTAAAACCTGCACATGGTTCAAGGTGAAACCTTGGAATCACTGGTTTGGGTCGGGAGGCACCTTGAGCATCATCCAGTTCCAACCCCCCTGCATGGGCAGGGACACCTCCCACCAGCCCAGGCTGCTCCAAGCCCCATCCAGCCTGGCCTGCAGCACTTCCAGGGATGGGGCAGCCACAGTTTCCCTGGGCAGCCTGTGCCAGTGAGAATTTCTTATTAATACCTAATATGAATCTCCCCTCTTTCAGCTTCCAACCATTCTCCCTTGTCTTATCACTCCAGGCCCTTGGAAAGTCCCTCTCCAGCTTTCCTGGAGCCCTTCAGGTACTAGAAAGCTGCTATAAAGTCTCCCAAGAGCCTGCTGAAGCCAACAGGAAGATTCTTGTTAAAGCATTTGATAAATATGTAAATTTAAGGCCTACTGTTGAGAAACCAGCAGCTTGTAGTGCCACCCAACAGTTTCAAAATGCAAAATTAGAAGAGATGTACTAAAATCTCAACTTGTATTTAGAAAAAAGGTAAGTGGAGTCTAAACGTTGGGATGTCTAACCAATTAATTAAACAAAATATTCGTTTCCTACAGAGGAATGTCCCCACAGAGCAGTCACTTTCATGACTTAAGACTGCAAGGAACAAGCTGCTCCTTTTACTGAGTCAAGGTGACAGCTGAGAAATGGAAAAAGCAATAATCTGAATTAAAAACTGGCAAATAAAAACAAGTGTGAGAGGCGTACAGAAGAGGTGAGGGAAGCAGCAGAGGGTGGCATCATTAACCTCAGCTTCATTGGGTTGGGAGAGTGAAATCAACTACCCAGTTCCACTTTTCAGACTTTATCCTCAGGCATGACACTGCAAGGATGCACCTCAGCAATGCAGCAGCTGCTTTCTGATACCACAACTGCCCCAACACACCAACACCAGAGAGAAACACCCAAAACCAATCCCCACGGGTTTCCACGAAGCACGGGAGATTCCCTTTGCCCTTTGGAACACTGCCTGGCGTTGATGTGAGGAGGCACTAGAGCCTCCCAGCAGACGGGCAGTGTCAGGCTGGGCTGTCACACCCACACCGGGCACCGGGGGGCACCGGGACAGACGGGGAGAGGCAGCCCAGAGCCTTCACTCGCCTTTGTGATCCACAAACACGTAGCCGTCAAAGCGGTCCCTGAAGAGGACGATGTCTTCCTGGTTTTTGAAGTTGATGTAGGCTCTGGAGAACATGTGAGGGTACAAGCTGCGGAGAGACGAGACCAGAGAGTGACTGACCGGGCAGCGGCGGAGCCTCCCGGGGTCCCGATGAGGAAACCGGGGGGTGGGGGGAGGGTGTCCGGAGGGGTGGGGGGGGTGTCCGGCGGCCCTACCTGGAGTCGTTGGCGAAGAACTCGAAGTAGTCGTGCTCGGGGAGGGGCTGGAGGTGCTCCTNCGCGACTGCGCCTCACGGGGCCACGAGACGCGCCCCGGGCCGAGCCCCCGCCTGCCCCGGCCCCGCCGGACTACAGCTCCCGGCATGCGTCGGGACTTCCGGACTACAACGCCCGGCATGCACCGGGACCGTAGAACTACAGCTTTCTGCATGCACCGGGACAGCCGGACTTCAACCCCCGGCATTCACCGCGAGCATAGAACTAGTTTGCTGCATGCACCGGGACACCGGACCACAGCTTCCTGCATGCACCGGGACACCGGACTACAGATCCCTGCATGCACCAGGACACCGGACTACAGATCCCGGCATGCACCGGGACCGCAGAACTACAGTTTCCTCCATGCGCCGGGAATCGCCGGACTACAACTCCCGGCGTGCACCGGGACTTCTGGACTACATCTCCCGGCATGCCCTGTGTCCCGGCGGCGCGGCGGGGCAGTGCGGAGGTGCCCGCAGGGATCCCGGAGCGGCAGCGGGATGTGGTACGAGATCCTGCCCGGTATGGCCATCATGGGCGTCTGCCTCAGCATCCCCGGCCTCTCCACCGTCTTCATGCACCGCTTGTCCAACGGCGGCAAGGTCAGCGCGGGGCGGGGTCACCGGGCCGCATAGGCNTAGGCCCCTACGGGCTGCTCCAGCCCATAGCTGATGGAATCAAGCTGTTCATTAAAGAGCCCATCCGCCCATCAACATCCTCTCCCCTCCCTTTCCCTCAGGACCCTTCCTGCTGAGATCCCCCTCTCCTTGGCACCCATCCCCTTCTCCTTGGCACCCATCCCCTTCTTCTTGGCACCCATCCCCTTCTCCTTGGCACCCATCCCATCCCCTCCCGGCCTCCCCGCTCCCCCGCTCCTTCCCTCAGGGAGCCCCTTCCCCGGGCTCCGTGTCACCCGGCGCCGTGGTGCCCGCAGGAGAAGCGGATCGCCCGGTTCCCCTACCAGTGGGCGCTGATGGAGCGGGACAGGCGGATCTCGGGGGTCAACAAGTACTACGTCTCCAAGGCAGGTGCTCCGGGATTTATTTGGGCAGAAAATCGGGAGCCGTGGGCTGCTCCCCCCATCCCCGGGGGTGGCCGGGGGTTCCCACAGCCTCTGAGCTGGGCACTGGGGGCACTGGGAGCTTCTGGAGCTCGCTCGTAGCTGCCCTCTCTCTGGGAATCTGCATTTTAGGATTTTTGTTAATTAGGACTTGGGTGTTGCAGAAGCAAACCTGTATTAAGTCTCAGCTCGATGGGGTGCTGAGACATATCACATAAACAATAATATTAGAAAGGTTGGACCAGATGATCACTGAGGTTCCTTCCAACCTGACATTCTATGATTTTCAGCTCTGCCTTCTTGTAAAGCAGCAGTGAGAATGGCAAAGACACAGCTGATACTCTTTCTTTTTCAGGGCCTGGAGAACATAGACTAAGGTGGCAGCATTTTGAAGAACCCCCACACCTATACAAAGTGATTTAACTCTTTAATAAAGATGTGCACTTAACTCAGCTCCTGTGTCTGTGTTGCTGTGAGGGGTTGACCCCAGCTGGATACTGGGTGCCCACTAAAACTTCTCTTACCACTCCACTCCTCAGCAATTACCATCATAACCAGAACAGACTTGACTTGGGGAAATTAGCTTAACTTGTTACCAATTAAATCAGAGTAGGGTGATGAGAAATAAAAACAAATCTTAAGCTACTTTCCTCCCTTCTTCCCAGGCTCAACTTCACTCAACAATTTTCTCTACCTCCTCACAGTGGCCCAGGGGGAGAGGGAGTTGGGGCTGTGGTCAGTTCATCACATTTTGTCTCTGTTGCTCCTTCCTCCTCACACTCTTCCCCTGCTCCAGCCATGGGATCCCTCCCATGGGAGACATTCCATGAGCTGCTCCAGCCATGGGATCCCTCCCATGGGAGACATTCCATGAGCTGCTCCAGCCATGGGTCCCTCCCACAGGGTGCAGTCCTTCAGGAACAGACTGCTCCAGCCTGGGTCCCCTCTGGGGTCACAAGTCCTGCCAGCAAACCTGCTCCAGGATGGGCTCCTCTTTCCTCGTGTCCTCCCAGGAGTCTGCTCCAGCACAAGCTTCCTGTGGGGTCACAGCCTCCCTCAAGCACCCACAGCTCCCTTGAAGGAGGAGGATAGAGAGAAGTTTGCTTTCAGCTGGGAGGGAATCCAACACACCTTTTACAGGCTCACAGAGGGCCATAAACCCACAATTGCTTGTGCTGCACTTGCTGAACTGCCTCACTTGAAGATGTGAAGTTAAACCAGTTCACAGGTGATATTCTAACTGGGGCAACATCCCCTGAGAGGATGGAGGGAGCGTCAGCAATGGAGTGGGAAGCACTAAATAAAGCAGAAACTGAAGATGTCAGGGGCCAAGTAAAGGGGTAAAATCGTGAGGTATTTGGGGGGTGGTGGGCAGTGCAGTGATTCCCCCAGATGCTGCAAGAAAAACTGAAGAGATGGAAATGCCCCAGACAAGGAAGGAGTGAAGAAATTACTGGGAACTTTAGGATTTTGCAGGAAGCAGGTACTGGTGTTTCCTCTAATTTCCTGTCCATTGTGCTCATGCCTACAGAAAGGGAAACCCTGGGAGGGGGTGAAGTGACCAGGAAGATGTGGTCAAAACCCAGGTGAAGAATTAAACCTGTCATTCACTGGGACCAGCACACTCCCCTGACCCTATTGCAGCCAAACGGGTTTTTACTGGTCCTGCTGCTCCAAACTGGTCCTGATGGGCCAAAGGGACCTTTCTGCTGCTGGAGTTTGGAAAAAAAAAAAAAAACAAACAGCAAAACAGAAGGACACCGGGGAGGAATTTCCCCTCCCCGAAGGCATCCAGGAGCCCCATGGCAACGCCAAGCAAACATTCCTGGGATCACTGGGTACCGAGGGCAGGGGAATCACGCCGGGAGAGGGGGAAAAGGACAGCCCAGGGACACTGCCAGGGACCCAGCACGGGTGCCGGGTCCGGATAGAGCCACTGGCTGGGCCAGGGGAGGTGACAGAGGGACAGGAGCTGCTCTGGGCAGTGAGTGGAGCTGAGCAGAGGGCAGGAAGGGAGCAGGGGGGGCAGAGAGGGGGTCACAGCTCTTCCTGCTGTCTCTGGAGAATCCCTCTCCAGCTGGGCCTGAAGTTCCTCAGATGGGTCCATGGGTCCAGCTGTCTCTTACATGTTTGTGTGTTTCTGAAGGTGAAGACAACAGACAAGGGGGTGGAAAAAGCTGCCAGTGAGGAGAAAACCTGACATTCTGATGGAAAACGGGAGAAGCAGTGCAGAGGAACGCCTTCCAGAGCAGGAGGAAGAAGAGAAAGGTAGGGTGTCTGCTCTATTTGCACGTGTCAGGGTCTTCCCAGAAGGATTTAGCAGCATTGTATCTGTTTTAGAAACGGAGTATGTCATCAAAGATATTCAGTGGACCACAGGTGAAGACTTCACAGTAGAGAGAGGACAGGAGCAGATTGGAGAGCTGATTTCTGTGAGTGACAACTTCACCCTCTCAGTCAGGTCACACCTTCTCCCTGCTGAGGGGTGTGAAAAATGAAAGGGGAGCAGCACCACGGCTCCTTTTTTTAGGAGCTCCCTCCAGTCACCTCTGCTAGAGAGGGAATGTCAGTGCCACCTTCCTGTCCTGCAGACATGGGAGGTTCACGAGAGCTGGCTTCACTGGTCAGAATTCCTTCGGGAAGAGGAACTGAAGGACAGCAAGAGGTACCACTACAGGGTGTGCTGGAGCGTGCCAACACGCAGAAAACCCATCCCACGAGCAACAGCAAGCATCTTCTTTGTTATAGAGATCTCCCAAACTAAACCTGCTGTAAGCACTCAGAAACAGCATGCAGCAATCCCTGAAGGGACAGGAGTCTGGGGAGTTCCTGAGGCAGGGAAACACCAGGGCAGTGGAGAGACCAGCCAGGAGCCCCAGGTCTCAGGAGAGAGGCTGAGGAGGCCTGGGCATTGCCAGAGCAGTGGGAGGAAATTGAGGCATGGGGAAACTAGCAGTCAGCTGCTGAGGGGAGCAGAGCACAAAGCCAGAGGCTGGTTTGGTTTCCAAATTGTGAAGACTGGCAGAAACATGACAGAGAATCTGGCAGGATCACACATCTGCTTTCCTGCTGATACATCTTTAAGCAACAGCAACTGCTTTGGGCAGCTGTAAGAAGGGCTGAGCAGGGGCAGGTTAAGGAAGTTAGGGAAGTGTAAAAGTGAGGAACCTTGTGGGCTGAGATAAAAATATCTCAGTGATTAAAAAGAAAAAAAAAAATGCAAAGGAAAAATAACCATGAGAGAGAAAAATAAAAACTAAGACAAGCAGTGCAATTTCCCACCACAAAGCAACCTGGTCCCCGAGCACTGTCTCCCCCAGATACCTCTCCCCTAGTTTTGTTGCTGAGCATGACATCTCATGGTCTGGGATGTCCCCTTGGTCACTTGGGCTCAGCTGTCCCTGCTCTGTCCCCTCCCACCCTCTTGTGCACCCCCAGCCTGGTGGGGGGTGTGAGGAGCAGGAAAGGCCTGGGCTCTGGGCCAGCACTGCTCAGCAGTGACAGAACCAGTCCTGTGTCCTCACTGTCCTCAGCACAAATCCAAACCACAGCCCCAGAGCAGCTACCATGAAGAAATACTCAGCCAAAACCACCACAACAGCTCACAGACACAGGCCAGAAATCTTCTATCTTAGCTCAAGGTTAAAACTCTACCCTCTGAGTCTTTGCCTTCATGAGCCTCACAGAGGCTTTAAACCAAAATTATTCCAGTCTGTATCAGAAACATTGTGCAAGCACACAGGTTATTTTTCAAGAAGTAGAGAGCAGTTCTCACCTAATTAGTGTCTGCTTTTTGAGGTGCTGGATGTGAACTCTGTCCTGTTTCTCCTCTCTCTCAGACCTCACCTGTGGAGGTGTTCTTCACTCTGGAGTCCAGCAGGCTGATCCACAGGTAAATGTCATTACTCTTCTTCCACCACTAACACAACTTGGGAGCTTCTAGCAAGCTTCCCTATGCCAAAAACAAACAGGGAGGAGATGGATGTAAGGAAGCTTGCAGTAATAGCAGAGAGGTGGAGGAAGCTGTCAAAACCTTGCTTTGCAAAACTTGCTTATCATGAGCTTCACTCCAACACACAGATGGACAGGCACCCCATGGGCTGTCTCCATAAAGCATTTGTCCTGGGATTACACAGGTACAGGTGGTGGTGTCTTGTTTTCAGCAAACAGGCTTGCCCTGTGAGTAACAGCCTGCTGGCCAAACTTGGATATTATGCAATATGTAATATTATTCTTTCCATCCACCCTGTTTTTATTCTATCCTCCAGGCCAGAACAGTGTCGGTTTAGAGAAAAGTGGCTTAAGGACATCATTGAAAATAAACTAATCCTCATGGAAAGATCTAATTGCCAATGAACAGCTCCAACTCACCATCACCATCTCTTGGTATTTTGTGGAGAATGGCTCTTCCTTATCAGCATTTCTGCTTTGTGGATACATTAAAATCTGTGCAAAATCAACTGCAGCCTGACCTGGCAGCTGGCTTTACAGGATGGTTCCTTGGGGGAATGGGAGGGTGTGTCAGGACAGAACCAAATTCCAGAGTGTAAACGGGAAGAGGCAGCTGGGCTGGATGGGCTGCTTGTGAACACCAAGTCTGCAGAACTCCAGGGCAAATGTTACAGGATTTTTATTTTCTTTATACAAATATACAAGGTATCTCTGCTGCCGAAACTACAACACAGAGATTTAAGAATTTCCTCTGGAAAACACCTGTTTTTTAAAAGCATTTGAGAACAAGAAGGCTGAAGGGGGGGATGTTTGGAAACATGCAGTTGACTCACAGACAACCACCACAGAAGTAGGCCTCTGAGTGCAGAATTTAAAAGACAGCCACGTAATGCTGCTGAAACAGAACAAATTAAAATACTGCAGGAGTTAAAATAAAGTTTTAATCTAGAACACTTCCATAGACAAAGAAAAAAAATTTCAAATCAACTGAAAGATACATCCTTGCTACCACCTGTGCAAGCCCAGGGGTTCCAATCACTGCTCCCCACTGCTCTGGTACCTATGTATAACATAGGAGAAAAAGAAGCAAGCAACTTGAGCTCTTCACCACAGGCTATGGTGGTGTAGATCTGACCCTGCAGTCACTATTACTTTACACCCCAATTGCTGTCTGCTTGCTTTAAAGTAACTGAAGCCCAGCTGTATTAAATTACAAACTCATTCCTATTTACAAGTCTAGTTTGAACCACAAACCAAACTCAACTCCTCTGAGAACAAAAAACAAATCTAGAATACATGAAAAAATACTTAAGTGGATAGTCTTAGGTCTTAAACAGGAACTTGGGAGCAGTTTTGTTTTTGCTAGTTACTGGTAGTTTGCTTATGATGGCCAGACTGCTCTTATTAGCCAAAATAAATGGAAAAATCACACTTATCAGCATCAGGTATCAAACCCCTCCCATGGAATCTTCCCTCTTGTGTGATTCAAAGTGAGCACAGAACACTGGCAGGTCTCATCTTCCCAGCCTGTTCCTGCCTTCCCTGAAGCCTTTCACTCTCCAGGGATACCTTGTAGGTGGCTCAAGGAATCATTCAGGAAAACCTGACAACAGTAACCCTGTTTCTTTGATACAAGCAATGCACACCCCCCAGGTTCAGCCTTGCTGGGTGAAAGGCGCCGCAGCACTCGCCGCTTTTTCCAAACTACCTCCCGTGCAGGTCTGCAGCTGCTTGGCAGCTGAAATAAAAAATTATTTCTCCTCTTTGCCCTTAGTCTTTCTGTAGACCATCTCTCGAAAGCTTGCAAGGATCTTATTCTCTCTCTTCCTCCTCTCCTCCTGGTTGAAGGATGCCAGAGCTCTCTTCTCATCCGCGCTGTAGATCTGGTTCTCCTTCCGCAGGCGCACGGCTTCCATCCGGCGGTGCCTGGGGAGCAGAGGATGGTGCAGGGATGGGACACCCACCACAGCTTCCCTCCACCTCCCACACCTCCCACCGTCTTGAGGGGATTATAAATAAAGATATCCACACTAAAGAATCTGAGCTGCACACAAACCTTCCCAGGAAGGAGCCTTGCAGAGCAAGAAACTGACTTCTGGAGGTGTCAGTGCTCAGGTAGTGAGCTGGAAGATTCACCCACCCCAGAGTGTCAGACAAAGGTGAAGTGAGATCCTTGTTGGATTCATAGAGAAAAAAGTGCAGCCAGCATCTCACACTTCGATTTGTCTCCTGCAAAGAGCTAGCATGTCACCCCTGCTGTCCAAACAGACCACCTCTGAGCCACCCGACACAAGCATCTCCTCATTTCAAACAGAAGTTACAAGTGTATTTACTGCAACTGATTTTTTTGCTCCTGAGGAGAAAGTGTCCTCAAAAAATCCTCACCATCTACTTATAGCAACAGGGAGTTTGTTATTTATCACTGCAAGCACACACAGCACCTTCTGTGCTTGCAACCAGAGCCTGAAAGCAATCTTCCTACCAACCAACAGAGGAAGAAGCTCTGAAGCAGAGGAACTGAAATTTGAGTTTCACTCAAATATAACCATCAAGTAACCCATACCTGCTGCCACTCATGACATAACCAGAGCTCTCAAATGATGCAATCTCTTCACTGGTCAAACCGATTTCACCTCTCCGGGGGATCCGTTTTCCTGCTTTCACATACTCTGCCATTGCTGCACCTTCACCAGGCAGGAGGGCATGCCCATAGCTTGAAAAACAAACAACAATCAGGGATTTCAGACAGTCTGATACACAGAGCCTGAGATAAACATTCAGCTTCCCTGCCTGCTTCTTGCATTTTTAAGCATTTTCTTACTTTTTCTTCCCTGTGGCTAACACTAGTAACACCACCTGAAATAACCAGTTGAATCTACTCTGATTAAATGGCAACAAAGGTCCTTCTGGCTTGACTGAGTTGATCCAAGTAAGAGCTGGCTACTCACTTCAGAGGCCTGTCATCCTGAGATGCATGAGTTTTTGGAGCTTCTGGGCCAATCAAACTATCAGCTTCTGAATTTCCTGCAACAATAAGATAACGAGGAAGATCAATATTGCACCCATTGCTCTTTGTTATCAGAACAGTTACACAAGCCACAGACACCTAAGAAAGAGTTCACAAAAAGGACAAAGGACACCAAGAAGTTGCAATCCAAGTTTAAGGTCAGGTGAACCTACTTGATCTCTCAATCCAGAGATCTTCCCCTTGAATTGTTTCGTCATCAGAATCTTCACTACTTGAATCACTGGATTCCTTCCTGCTCTTCTTATTTTTCCTTTTCTTATATTTCTTCCTGTGATCAAGTCAAAGACAATGTGCTTTACATTTACCACAATTTAAGATGAAAGAAAGTGCTTGGAATCATCCTCCAGTCACTAGCTTCTCAGTCACCTGCCCCTGTGGGAAGGCTGTCTGGCTGCTGAGAGGTTGCTGTGTCATTAGAAAATGTCTTGCAGCAAACAAAGACAACAGACACACTTTTATGCCCTTTATGGCATCACAAAGTGCCTCCCTAAGTTTGCAGTGAGTCCTCTATGCTGCATGGTTCTGTAGGTTTAAAGAAAATCCATAAAATTAAGATTATTTGACAGGATCTGTAGCCCTGATTTCAGGAGCTCTCAGCTTTCCTCACTGCTAACACAGTGGTGGTGCCCTCTAGTCAAAAGCAGGTAGAATTACACAGGACAACCTGTAAACTTACTTTCTGCTCTTTTTTTTCTTCTTCTTGCTTTTCTTTTTATCTTCATCTGAAAAAAAGCATATGGATTATAAAAAAAGAAATTATTAGCTATAAACTATGTAGTTTACTGCACTCCCTCCAGCAGAATGTCTCAGAACACAGCTTCTCAGAGGTGATTTGTTTAAGTACCAAAAAACACTGAGGAAATTTCAGCAGAAAGCTGCCTGCAGCTCTGCTCGACACCAGAACATTCCAAATGTTACTGGCACCTGATGCCCACTGGATGTGACATTCTGAATTCCTCCTTCCTGAGGCCAGACCACAGGCACTCAAGGAAAAAGCCCCTGGGAGACAGCAGATGGATGCTGCAGCTCTCTCTGGAACCTGAGAAGGTTTTAAGTGTGCAGCCAAAGCCATCAGCACAGCTCTGTGCCCAGAGGAGCAGGAGATGAGCAGCACACACACACAGACAACCCCAGCCCCTCCTTCCTCACCACTGGAGTTCTGCTCAGACTCCGATTCGCTGTCGCTGTCCTCAGAATGTTTCCTGTGTTTTCTTTTGGATGCCTTCCGCTTTTTCTTCTTTCTTTTCTTCTTCTTTTTCTTCTTTTCCTCTGGAATATTTTTTAAGGATAACATTAGATGACAGACAGAGATGATCTCTCTCCACGTGCATTTCCTGATACCCCCAAAGCAATGCTCTCCTTTGAGCAGAGCCCACGGGTCAGAGTCACTGAACCTCCTGCAAGGTGCAGCAGCAGATTTGAGACTCCCACGGCCTCTCATTTTTGAAACAAAGCCAAAACAGAATACCTTCTGAGCTGGAATCTGAGGAACTGCTCTTGGATTTTGCCTCCTCATCTTCTACCGGTGTATGCTCATCAGAACTGAACAAAGATAAAAGTTTGCTCTTAAAAATCTGTTTTGTAGTCAAAGGTCCAAACATACACTCATGACAAAACCCTTGTGCAGACTGGGAGTAAATTCTTGTCAGAGGACAAACTGTTACACAACTAATTTGCAGCGTGGGAATTGCTTTCAGAACCACAACACAAAGCTCACCTGACCCACAACAAATCATGCCCTGCACAGCTGCCATACTGGGAATATTTGGGAAAAAGAAAAGCAATGATCCCATCATTGTGATTCAGAACCAAACAGACACAACATGATTTGTTGCAGGGATAAGAAAACTTTGTAAATTCAACTGAGATACAACCAGCATCATAAGGACCAGAAGGAAAGCAGAAAGAATGTGCCTTACTCGGGGTCAGGAACCTTTGGTGACAGTCCCCAGACTTCAGGTGCTCCCAGTTCTCCGATTCTCTCTCTCTCATTGAGCCTCCTGTAAGGCAAACACCTCACTGACCCCCGGCTGCTGCTCCCAGCACAACCCCCCCGTACGCCTCCTGCAACAGCCACCGTCAGGCGCAGAAACAACCCGAGAGGCCGGCGGCAAACCCCGCACTGCAGGCCCAGCCCTCCTCCCCCCGGGACCCGCCGACCCTCCCGTCCCCGGCAGCCCGGTTCCCCCGAGCCGGGGGGG
>JAAWXA010000017.1:15201378-15452220 GCA_038090715.1 Florisuga fusca
AGGTGGATTCTTAGGAACAGCTTCATCAGGATTGAAAGTTTCAGAAGTTTCAGTGTGTTACACTTGATGAACCCCAAGGACAGTCTTCAGGCTGCAAGGACAGCACTGGGGGTGCAGCCAGAAGGCAGTGGTGTCACACAAACCAGTGAAGGTCTTGGTGAGCTTTTATAGACTACTTGGTTGTAGCACTGGGAAGGAAAAGAATATAATTCAACTCTCAGAGTCCCAAACTGAGAGCTTGAGTGTGCATTTTTAATCTTCAAAGGAATAGGTTTGGTATAGGTAATCAAGATGTGCCTTGGACTCCCCAATGTTGTTATTACAAAGATGCTGTGAAGACTGATTTCTGGGTCAGTTGGAAGCATTCAGCCTTCTGAATAAGAAAGGTATTTCCTCTTATGTGGAACATATGCACCTATGTACTGCACATTTTTTTAAGATGTGAGAAGCCTCAAAATAAAATTAAAAATTTTTCCTCCATGTCCCATTTGTAATCTAATGACTTGGAGTCCAGTCTGATATCCACTGATGTCAGCAAGGGCTTCTTATAAAATGTGTGTGGGACCAGAATTTCATCTCAAGGTTACGTCTCTATATTTCCAAGCTTAATGGTTTACTGACCTTGAGGCAGTCTGTGAACTTTGAAAAATGCTGTTGCTACAACAAACATTCAGTTTCCCTTCGGCTTGAGGAGCCCAAGTGGTCTCATATGTTCTAAAACCTCCTTAATTCAGCACAAGCCTTTTGATGAACACCAACTAAATTGAGAGCCATCTTCCTTGCCGAACCAATTTTGGAAATGGTAGTTATGTTTTGTCATCAAAAATGAACGTTGCTGACGGATATGAGAAGTGCTGTCAGCTGATCTTGGCGTTTTTAGCTTACAGATACAGTTCCGAGAAAATTATTTTCATGTATCTATTTTAGAAGATCACTATCAGCTCATTTGAAATTTATCATAATCAAGGCAAATATGAGTGTAAAGTTATGGGGACTCTGCTATTTGCTATTATTTAATGGCTCTTTGGAGAACTACAGGAATAAGCTCTTATGAAAGAGCTGGTATGTATATTGCACACTGAAAATATGCCGAAATCAGTTGACTTTTGGTTCATTACTGTGCAAAGCATGGAAAAGGCATTCACTGAGAACAAGGAAAACAGCTGGGTTTTGGTCTTGCTTGAAATACAAATCTCAGCATTTAGGAAGTTCCCAATGTGATCTGCAATGTGAAACAGTTGGTTTAGCTTGAGTGAAGCTCGTGCTGCAGTCGAGGAGGTTGTGGCCTGAGCTCAAACAGCAGAATGGATCTGGAGGACATGACCAGACTCACCTAGTTCTGTGCCTATCTGGAGTCATGTCCATCACAGCCTGACATTTCCTTGGCTCTGACAGTAGGTCTGCAGGGGTATTTCTCAGGATGCTAATTGTCACTGACTTGAGTTTTCATGGAGGGTTCTGGAACAATACCTGCTTTTTTTTCTGAATTAGTTTCATCCTCTGAATTACGCTGCCATCTCCAAGCCTCTTTTTCTTAGCAAGGCAGGGTGCTTTTTCCAAAAATCATACGTAAACTGAACTGTTGGAGCAACAGCACTGGGCTGGTGATTATCATTTTATCAGCACACAGATTTGCTGTTGACTGCTGACTGAACAGGAGCTGAGAGTGGTCCTGGTCCTGGCACTCTAAGCCATATTTTACAGCTAGTCAAGGTATTTACAACAGTGCAGCACACTAAGGTGACATCTTTCAGCATTCTTCAGCAAAAAAAGAACAGAGCATGTGGAATGAAGGGTCAAATGCTGAGCAGAGGTAAAGAAATGGGAAGGTAACTTCTAGCAAGTTCTATATGGGAGACAAATGATGCAGAAATGATGCAGGGTCCAGGAGATGCATATCTTGAAAAACAGTTTTAATTATGGTCCGTTTCATACAGAATTAGAAAAATGCCCTGTCTCCTTCCTTTCCACAGATATTTTGACGCTTCATGTATTCCTTAAGGCCAAACTCCTCACAGAAAACTTTGTGTCATCTACTTAGAAGTTGAATTTGGCTCTCATGGCAAAGCCAAATCACAAATTTCATGTATATTTAGGCATAAGGGGCTGTGTGATGCTGGATGGAATGGGGTGGCCCTTATGGTATGAATAAGCTTGCAGTGAAAACATACCCTCTGGTGCTGCTGTCATTGGATTTCACCTTTGACAGCAGAATTTTTCCCTAAAGAATAATAGAAACAAGTGCTTTCCAAAAGATTTCCAGCATGTCGCTTTTCATATATACTTAATACTTCAAAACCTCATAACAGCACTCCAGAAATTTACAGCACCAAGGAGCCCTATTTAGCTATGCCTTTCCATTAATCTGCCTTTTTTTTTTTTCCCTTCAACAGCATAATTATGTTAGAATAAAGGAAAGCAAGTGTGTATTCATGGTCCAATTTAACAGGCTCCAATACTTTACTGAAGCACTGCAGTGGATTCGTTGTTGTTAATTATTATACAAGATTATATTGCAAATAACAACAATATATCAAAGTAATGTGGCAGGTCTGCCCTGCAACACAAAAGCAAGAAATTTCAGAGTTAAATCGAAAATTATGTGTTTGCATTTCCTCCTTAACTCACTATATCCCACTTAAAGTATTACAGCCCCAAAGAAACCTTGTGTAGGACTGGCCACTTAGCTCAGCCTTTTGATAACTGTGTATTAACAAGAATAAACTGACAATTCGGAATTGTCTTGCTTTTAGAGATTTGACTAACTGGTTAATCACCATAAAAGTAATTACAGAGTTAGATGATACTCAGAGTCAGTATCATAACCTAGGCTCACTAGGCAGAGCTACTGTTTCTAAAAAAAAAGTGATTTTTATGTGAACGGGTTTCAAGGTAGGACTATAAAGTGATCTCTCAGCCAATGTGCCCCTTTCTCTCACTTTTTTCTTCTTCAAAAAAAACCCCAGACTGGAAATAACCCCATCTCTTTTATTTTATGCTTTCTGATGTATGAAAACCAAACAGCTTATGAGATATTTTAAATTTAAAATATCTAGTTCTGACCTGTTGTTCCCTAGCCTCCCTTGCACCTCCACACTGTGGATTTGTAGGAACAAACCAGGCTATTAACTTTATTCAAAATCCATTGAAGTCAATAGAATGATGCTTAATGAATGTAATGGGGTTTAGATTAAACTCTAGGCTACTGCATCACAAGTACCTAGGAAATAGTGTCTGACTCATGGAAAGGAAGGATTTGACTTGATTTACATCTATAATTTGCAATTCTTATGATACTTAAATTATTATCCAAGATTGAGCATCCAGTTATGGTTTGGTGTTTTAAACAGTTCTCTGAAATAGCAGAGAGAGAACAATCATATTTGATATCCCTAATATTTAGAAAACAATATAAAAGATAACAATTTAAAAGGAAAAAAATCTTTCAAGATTTCTTTTCATAATTTGAAGCAAGAAAAATCACAGTGCTTCTTTTCTTGGTTAATTTTGCACTTTTGAAACGTGCTTCTTCAGGGGGTATAAAGGCAACTAAGCTAAACAATAAAACCAAATTTTAATTCGAGATTACAGAAGGAAATTTCTGCCTAAAATTTCATCTTAAGAGATGCCCAAGAGTCTGCTATGTAGTTCCTAAACAATACACATGGAAGGGTGAAAAGAATGAAATCAAATTTAAAGCTCATTCACTTGTGTGCAGGCCTTGATTACACCAAATGATAACTGCATTTACATTGCAGAAAAATCAAGTAAGAGTCTGTCTATCCTGCTCCACAGTAGAATTTATTTCACTGATCCAGGGTGCTTTATCCTGGGTGAGGATTTGGTCCAATATGTTTTGAAATGCAGCAGTAAGGAGAGGGGGGCTATGGACACCAGATAGATGAGGGGCTCTTCCTTGGCTTTGTCTGAGTCAGTTACACTGTGGAGTTTGCTGAAGTCTTTTGTATATAAAACACAGAGTTTTGTCAACTGAAAAAGGATGCTCTACCATCATCATAGGCTAGACAAAGGTCCCAAAAATATAGATTCAGTGATAGCAGTGATCTTACGTTCACGTTAGTGCTTGAATATTTAGTTATTATTGAGGGCTTATGAGGACACAACAGCTCTCAAAATAGGATTCTAGCAGTTTGTATGTTCAAGAGCAGTTTCCAAGATAAACTGACACTAAGCCAACACTTGCCAGATGAGAATGAATAAACGTCTCTCTTCCTAAAAATCAGGTCTGGGGACTCCTTGGGACTCATGGACTACTTCAGCAGAGGCTGTAAAAGGTCATTAAGAAGAGTAAATCTGTTACCAGTTGACTTCCATGTGCTACATAAGGACCACTGCAGATCTACTGGAAGATCCTTAAGACTCTTCAAATTTATATAAGGTGAGAATTGCTATTACAAAACCCTCCTGCAACTGTTTTTTCACTCTTTATGGCTTCTGTTGTGCTGTAAGAGCAAATAGTCATTCAGTTTTATACTGTAATTATCAAGATCCAGCAAAATTGCTACAAGGCACAACTTACAAAGCCAAACAACTTTTAATTAGGAATGGAAGTTTCACAAAGCAGGGGAACACTTCTGTTAACATTGGCTATATTGTTAATATCAGATCTTTTCAAACAAGCCCCTGAGTTTCCAAAGGATTTGCTTGTCTCCTCAAACACTGAAGATTATCAGAACTACGTTGTATTTTTCATGTGCATGTAAGTGCACAACTGAAGTCATCTTTGTACTCTCAGTTAATCCCACTGAAATCAATAAAATAAATCGTGTTAGGTGAAATTCATCTCTGTGCAGATGGACCATGCAAGTCCTTAACAATAGGACAAAATATTATTTAAAGACTCTGTATTAGATCTTTAGTATGCAGGGATCAAAATCTCCAGCCTGTGGGTTAGACTGTGATGTTGCCATAGGATCTTCCTATGTTTTTTCTCTATTGCCTTCTCAGATTCCAGACTGTCTGTAAATTCCCTATACTGACAGTTTGCTAGCAACTTTGGAGTTTTTCTCCCATTTATTGTCTTGTTAGACCTTGAGATGCTGTTGCAATTGGTTGGTAGGTTAGGTAGGTCTCTAAGTCAGAAGGTAAAAAAAGGTCTTAAAGTAGAGCTGCTCATTCTTACCATACATGCTTTATGCATCTATTTCTTCTAAGGAAATATGTTTTTTGTGGAAGTTGCACAGGGAAATCTTCTCACATTCAAGGTGATGATCTTTGGGTAGTGGTTTAGTAAGGAGAGACCAACACTCCACAGATAAAATATTCCCCAGGACTAAGGAAGACACAACTTAAAGCTCCTTTTCAGTCTAATTTTCCTCACATATTAACTAATACCTTATTTATATAAATCAAACGAGTGCTTAAAAAAAAAAAAGAAGAAAAAAAAAAGAAAAAAAAGGGAGTTGATTCCATGCCCTAGTGCTGCAAAGGCTCGCTTGAGAAGTGGAGCATGTTCTTTGAAACCAGCAGAGAACTGAACCAGAATTTTATGCATAATTATTAAAACTTCGTAGCTTCCAGACTGATGGCTTAAGGGAGGGTAGAGTATCTGATCAAGTAGGACAGAGCAAATCTGAAATCCTTAAAACTGAAGTGAAAAACATTGATTCTTTTTGTCAAAACAACAATTTCTAAGAATCTATATGCTCATTTGTAAAAACATTTTCATTAAAAGATGCTGCTGCAGGTTTGAACTGAGATGAGGTGAGTTACAGTAATATACAAACACAGACTAAGAGGAAAAAAGACTTTTGATGGGCAAACAATCATCTGAAGTGATTATTCACTGCTTAGGGCTAAAAGAGATTGTCGTTAAGAAGAATATATTTCAGTAATTATATACAGAAATTAAATAATCAGTGGTCAGATCTTGCTCAGTTGAAGTGGATAGGAACTGGAAATGACTGCCAAGGTTGCTTGAGAACTGTAGTCATGGGTATAAAATGAAGAGAGAGAGAGGATTCACTTTATTAAAAGTATGTAGGGGATACCATTACTTTTTTATTTGATTTACTGTTTCCTTAAGTAATAAATATAGATGAGCACAGCAAAGGAACAGGTTTAAATAAGAACTGCAGGGCTGTGTTACGCCAGCAGTGCCTGGTGTACATTTAATCAGAAAGCAGAAGGTTACATAAATTGTTTCTGACATTATGGGACTATAATAACACTACATTTCCACCAGCCCCACAGCTCTTAGAAGAATTAGAAGCATGTATCCTGAAGGTACCACAAACCCAAGAAAAATGATGAAATTTGTACATGCTGACTGTTTCCACATTTGTGTCTTAGTTGTGCAATTGTAAAATATATAGGTTATTACCTTAACAGTTCATGTTCCATTCTGATAAAAGTTGCTGCATGAATTTGCTTCTTCTACCTGAAGCTGAATTAGACTCCAGTAATGGAGCAGGGACTTTTATTTATCCATAAGTTTCCTCTTTGACCCTGTTCCTATACAAATCCTGATCATCCTTCCATTGGAACATATTCCAGTGTGTCAGACCATATTAATTGGCCAGGATGTATTGGGTAAAATCCCAGCTCTGATGAGAGTGGTAATAAACCTATCAGACATTTCTGCAGCTCCAGGATTTCACCTGTGAACTGTTCTTGGAAAAAACGACGAACAACAAATCAATGATTCAGGTAGGCTCCAATCCTGTCTCTAATGCCAACCAGTATGAAACTTTTCAGAGAATTGTTTATATATATAAATATACTGTATATAGATATACTGTAAAGTCTCATCATGCTGAAGAATAGATCTTTCTGAATATTAAGCAGCTTTTTACTAGTTAGTCCAATGCTTTTACTTGCTAATTCACATAAAATTTGAAACTTTAAAAAACAATTACTTTTGCCAAGAATACAATGTATGACAGCTTTATAGATTAGCAATAAACTGTGTAGCAGAATATTTCTGCTAAACTGTCTTTTAATTTCATTTTATGTTTCTGTCATTGCATGGTAATGAAAGTTAAACAGGAGTGCTTCAATAGTTTGTTCTGTGCCCACTCATAATATAATCAGATCTTAACTACACATCTTTTGACCTGTTGTCCAAATGTATGGACTCTTTCTATCTCTAGTTTCATCTTCTCCCTGAATCCATTTTCATCTTTGTTTCTGTCTCTCCCTACTATCTACTAGTTGACTGTTATAGAATTAAGCAGTTTAGTGAACCAAAAGCACAGAATCACAAAATTATTGAGGCTGGAAAAGACCTCTGAGATCATTAAGTCCAGCCTATGACTTAACACTGACATTAAATTTAAAATGCTGACATTAAATTTAGTTAAATATGTTCCTTTTGTTTATGAAGAAATAACTATTTTTTTAAAAAGAGGCCTAAGACACAACCAGTAATACATTTATTTGCAATTATAACCTGCTTTGCTTGGTACTGGGAGAAGCACAATGATTTCTAGAAACTTACTGACTAAGCTTCTCTCTTGCAATTAGAAATAAGAAGCACAAAATAGATAAAGTCATCTTAGTGCAGTTAAGAGTGAGGCTTGAGTCACAGTATCCTGGTGTAGATTTTGACATGACTTTCTGCTCAAACTGTGGGTTTAGCCTAGTCACATCAGAAAGCTCAATGAGAACAGCGTGTCCCAAATTCCATAGCATTTTTCTAATCCAGTATCAAACATTACAATGAGAACACATTATCTAATTATGAATAATTATCTTCTCCTTCTCAGGTAGATTGTACTAAGAATTCTCTAGTGTCCCAGAATACCATAAATTATCTAAACATGATGCTTTGATTATCCTGCAATAATAATTGTGTTTAGTATAGGGCAGGACTGGGAGAGCATCTGATATGACCTCAGTTACCATGGAATTAATTAACTCAAGTCACTGAGACATCCCGAGCAAAGTATGTAAACTATCTGCATGGCATTAATATCCACATAAAGCCAACTCATCTCCTACCATTTTGTCCTAGGAGACTGAGTTTGTTGTAAGATAAACTGAGATGGGGTCTCTTTGGGTCTGTATGGGATGGCTGCTGTACCATTTGTATCTGCAAATAGTACCAGGAAACTAATTGCCTAAGCAAAAAGCAAAGTGTGTTTTGAAAATGCTAATAACAATAATAATAATAATGTGTATTAGGGGCTTCAGGAGGAAAAATGTGTTTTTCTCTGCTAGCAGATATATTTTGGATTACAGCAACACTCTCCATTTTGAGATGAGGCCATGAAGCACCATTGGAGATGAGTTACCCACCTACCAGCAGTGTAGGAGAATGAGATTCTGACACATGCCACCTTCATTCACTGATATTTTCTCTCTTCTCTTGTCCTAACATCTATAATGTTAAACGCAATTTCCTGTAATTTTTTCAGACAATCATCAGCTGTCAGTGAGGCAGGTGGCAGTCAGCCTGGAAGGCACAGCTGCAGGGCTGCTGGAGAAAACTTTATGAAAGCAAGTGAACAGTAAGAAAGTAGAGCCACTAGGAAAGGAGAAAATAAAAGGAAAGAAAAAAAAAAAAATTCTTGGTGGAGAATATGTTAGAAATGGGTTGGAGGCAGGCAGAGTGGGGAAAGATAAGTAGTTTGCAACACAAAAAAAGAATTATTTGTGTATAGGAACCTACTTTTCACAACTATCCTGAATGTCTAAACTTCATGTATCTGTCTGTAGCTTTTCAGATCTGCTATGCTTACCTAACAATACTTGAGAGAAGTGTACTCTACAGTAATGCTGGGCTGTTTTTCATGATGAGCTGGGCCAGTTGGTTTCCTTCAATTTTAAGTTCCCCTGTCTGTAAGAGAATACAATCATGCTTCGTGGGGCTGTTTAAAGGAATTCACAGTTAATATTTGTAGAGTGCTTTCAGCCTGTAGAGTGCTACAGATGAAGATGGCCTTTATACTCCACCTATTGCTACAGACAATTTATTTAAATTGAGAGCTAAAACGACAACTGCTATCTCAATCTAAACGAGGAACATTACCAGCCAGAACTGGAACAGACTCCATCTTCAGGGCATGATTCTCATAAAGGAACACAGAACATGGAGCTATCAATGCATGCACCTGTGAGTGAGCAGGAGTTACACCTATTCTGCTAAAGGCATATGTTACAACCTCTTGCATCATCAGTGTGATGCCCTCTTCTTCAAGTGTGCCTGTGGCTTCCTTTGAGAGTGGTAGCTTGAATCTCTGATGTTGTTCATGGGCATATGTGCAGTAATCTGCCACTATCTTAGGTCTAACATGAAAGTTAGTATCTTATATGACACTGCAGCCAGTAGCACCAGTTGATTACTTTGCAAATGCAAAGCCAACTGCTTTTGATATTATCCCTAACTCAACATAGATCCAAAGAAAAAAAAAAAAAAAAAAAAAAAGTAGGGACCTGCCAAAATCAGAGAAAAAAGAAACATTAAGAACAATCTTCCTTGAGCCTAGAAGATGGACTAGGTAACCTAGTATCTCTTTTCTGTCTTCATTTTGCAGTTTTGTGAGCCTCAAAGCAGCAAAAAGAGGGAAGAGCTGCGGGATCTATAAAGTGAGGTGTCAAGATCAAGCTCCCCAGAAGAACCAAGCTTCAAGCAGAAGCACAACAGCTCCCCAGGGATGTGCAGGCCAGGGGTACATCACGGCTGGTGCTCAGCCAAGAGGTGGGTAGCAGAGAGCTACTCGGATGTCCGAGGCTCACCCCACGCCTTGTGAGGGGGACACGCAGCATCTGACAGAGATGTTCCCCATCTTTTTCCCAGCGTTAGGGATGACACAGGGAGACTTTGTTGGCTTGCCTTCCTTAAGAGGAGGTTGGGAAGGACCTAATACTCCCTTGTGCGGGATAAACTCGTCCTTGTCTGTCTCCGCTTCAAGGCACTTGTGGGCGGATGAATGCGGGAGCCTCCCCCCTTCAGGCGTTAGCACTCGGGGGAGGGATGGGGAGAACGCGGGCGCAGGGCACGCAGCTCCTCTGGGAGAGCGCATCGCCCCTTCCCGCTCCTCGCCGGCTGCCCTGTGGCCATTTCCAGCCTTCTCCCCTCGGGAGGAGCCGTGGGGCCTGGACCCCGCACCTCGGGCTCCGTCCTCCGCCCGCCGAGGGGCAGGCCCGGCGGTACCGACTGCCCTGGTCCTTATGGGGGAACCCCTCGCCCCCCGGTCCTGAGGAACCTCTGCCGCTTTTCGGCCCCCGGCCCTGAGCCCCCTGCACCGCCCGCCTTCCCTTGCCGGCAGGACCCCGACCGCATCCCCCCTCAANGGAGGGGGACCATCCTCCGCACTACCTCCGCCAGCATCGCCACCACCATTGACACTACTCCGAGCCTCCAGTTGCTCCCATGCCTGTGCCGCCGGTTTCGTTTTAGGGGCTGAACTGCAGGGGCTGAAGAAAATGGGGCAGAGCGCGCCCCGGACCCTCTTGCTGCTGCTGGCGGGGCTGCTGGGGGAGGCTCTGGCAGGGTTCCCCAACACCATCAGTATAGGTAAGCACCGCGACCCGCACCTTCCCCCGCCAGCCGAGGGGAAGTTGTGCGCAGGGGGAGCGGGGGGGCAGCCCGGGAGCCGCCGGGAAGGAGCGCAGGGGCCCCGGCTGCTCTGGGGGGACAGCCCCGCTCCGGGGAGAGGCTGAGAGGGGCGGCGGGGCTGTGAGCGGTGCCGGGCTGGCCGTTCCCCTTAGGAGGATTTGGTCGGTGCTCATGCGGAATCGTGCCCTGGAGCAGCGCATCCCGTTGGAGCAAATGATGTGAGAGAGTGACGGCGTGAATCTGTACCGACGTGCCCTGATCCTGGGGCCGAAAGAGCCGTGAGGCTGAGGGCGTGCGAGTGAAACTTGGGGTTTTTCCCTGCTTTTCCCTTGGAGCAGCGCTCAGCTCTGCGTGTTCTCCGCCAGACCGTGTGAAACCGCACGTTTGTCACGCCGCCGGTGTTCCCGGCAAATAACTCTGGAGAGGCGTTATCTGGGTAGTCAATAGAGATCATTTAGGAGCCGCAGTTCCCTAGGTTTGACTTTTAAATCGGGGGGAAGGGGGGGCACCCGTTTGTAAGTGACCTGGTTTTCAAGGTGCACCTGCAGCTCCCAGTGACTCCCGATAGCTCAGGAGGCACCTGGGTGTGATGTGTGGCTCCCACAGCCTAACTTTGGACTTGGAGTATGTATTTCACGTACATGCTCTGTCAGAATTCTCTGCTCAGGCTCAGCCTCCTCCTGTTCGTTCTTTCCTGAGATGTGCAGTATGCAAATGTAACTTACAGCCACTGTTTCTCCTCAAAATTCATTCTGAAATACCTTTTTTCTTTCTTTCTTTCTTGTTTGTTTTTTTTTTTCTCCATCCTAGGTGGACTTTTCATGAGGAACACTGTTCAGGAGCACAGTGCATTTCGATTTGCCGTGCAGTTATACAACACAAACCAAAATACCACAGAAAAGCCCTTCCATTTGAATTATCATGTAGATCACTTGGACTCCTCAAACAGTTTTTCAGTGACAAATGCTTGTAAGTAAATACGTGCTTTTTTAAAAAAAGTATTTGCAATCTGTTAGGTTAGTTTCTCCCTGCTAGCCTAGTGTTCTTGTTCATAGAATATAGTGCAACAAATGTGTGCACTGACATGAGGGTTAGTTGATTTGCAGCGTTATATGGTTGAATAATACCTTAGGGAAAGTTCTCTCACCACTTCTTTTCACCCCTATAGTTCTGTTTTCCAGAAAAAACATCCATGTAATTTATATAGCAGTGCTGTGCAGCTGTGATCAGTGAAGTGCTGCTGTAGTAGCATCCCTTTTCTGTATAGGCTATAACCTAGCCATGAAAACCAGCATAATTTGCAAATAATACCATGTAGGAATAAAACAGAAACAGCTGTTTACAAGTGACCTTGAGGGGACAAAGCCAGAGTGGCTTAGTTCTCTCCTCTGCCTTGAAATACTCTGTTGTTTTCTTCCAGTGAAAGTCCTGTTAAAAGCTGAGGAGACTGTAAACTGACAGATACTGCTAGAGCTGAGAGGAGAGAAAATGGAATCAGAATGCTTAATGTCATGAGAAATTGCTCTGCACAGCCAGTTCATACATATAACTTGAGCCTTTATTAACAGAAGCAGCAGAATAGACTTTGAGTAGTGTTAACGTGGTGTTAAAATGCAAAATCTCTTTCTGAAAGACTGCTGCGTGTTCTGCATTTAAACAAGCATTCCTTTACCCATAGTAGTTCCTGAATATTGGTTTTATGGTTGCAGCCAAACTCAGCGTGTACGGTTTTTATTGTAAACCTTTGAAAGTGAGTGGAGTCCTTTTGCAAGGTGCTTGCATGCATTTTGCAATATGCAGAGATGCATTTGTAGATGATTTTAAGGACCTCCTAAGGCGGGGTTGCTAACTTTGTGTCATGAACAGGATTCCTGTTCCCCTACTCACAGTATAAAATGTTGACATTGAGGAAGAATTGTGCTAGAATCATGAAGTATCGGAGTAGGAAAAACTAGGGTCTCTCATTTTAAAATAATTTTATCTTTTGAATATCATACTTCTTCAACTTTTTGCTTGTTTGGGACAGGATAGTTTTTACAATCCTGTCCCACACTCTATAGTCAGAAGGCTAGCCAAGGATATGTTTTATTCTTCTATCAGTTCAGGTATTTTCTGAGAAAGTTTGTGGTTAGAAAATAGATAATATTTGGATAAATTTTAGATTGCTATTCTAACATATCCCCCATGTGACTGCTTCTTGCTAGTGCAGCGTTAACACTTTTTAAAGGACTTTGAATTAGGGCCCTTAAAACTTTTGCAAGGGGCTTAATTATACAATATCCAATAAAAATATTTGTTAAAGTGGAAAAAAAATGGTCAATAAAAGCACGTCTGTACTTTGCATCATATTGTACTAATCCTCTCCAGCCCAAATGGCTTTCACAACAAATATCAGACTAATAATGCTTAATCAGTGTAATCCCTTCAAGAGGCTGTATCTGAAACATAGTTTCCTAAGTATCAATTATATGGATTTAAACTAAATACGTTAAACTGCTTGGGTGATTAATTATTAATTGTTTTTCAAAAGTTCTACCAGCCCTTCTTTACGGATCCCACCAAGACAAGCAAACCACATGCTTGTTCAGAGGCAGTCAATGTATTATTTAGTCAGTGTGCTTCTCATCTTCTGACATCTAATGATTTCTGTCATTGCTAGGTGAAAGCTGTGGCCATTTTTAAAAGATGAGCTGGTTTTCTTTAGTATAGGGCTGCATGTTCCAACACACATATTACCAGTGCAGTAAAACTGGGAAAACTTAAATCTCTGGAGAAGCTGTGGACCAGAGAATACCAATCTAAGGTAACCTATTTAAAAATAGAAGGTGTGAAAAAAGAAACAGAAGAAAGAAAATGAAAAGGTGACCTTCTTCATAGCTATGTCAGCCATCTGGTAATACTGTTGACAGGGAAAGAATACAGTGTGCCCAAGTCACCAGTCATATAAGTCTCAATAGCTCAAAATAAAAAAAAAAATATGGAGAAACAGTTTCTCTTTTGGATCTGGAAGGAATTGTCTTTGAAAGTCAGAATGCTCATCCAGATTCTGTGTTAGGATGGACTAATAGCTCCTCACACTACCTGGTTAACATATAAAACATCCAGTCTGAGTACCCTTGATCACATCCTCACTTCCCAGTGGAGTGGCAGATCATTTCACCGTGCTGCCATATCCATGAAGGAATTCACCATTTTTATTTCTCCTGGAGATAAGTATAAATTCTCCCCAGTGCTGTCACACAGTCGTTTGATCAATATTTGCAATTGGCAGGGATCCATAGGAGAGAAACCTGCAGTGTCTCAGACTGCCTTCACTGTAGAGGGGAGACTGTGACTGACTTGAGTGGGATGGGTGAAGGAACTGAAGGGAAACGGGAGAAAATAGCATCAGTAGCTTGAGCCTAGTGCCTATATTGGTCAGTAGCTGTAAAATCATTCTGGGTTGCTTTGATTTATATGATAGTGGCTGTAGTAAGTGTTCATGTGTGCAGGAACTGAGGGAGGCTTTGCTCAGGAAAGACTTATGTTCTTACTGTACAGCTGCACATCCCACTTGCTGCAATCTGGTGCATTCCAGAGGCAGGAGGAAAAAAAAAAGAAAAAATACTGAAGAAACCTCATGAGCCAGAGATAAAAAAGCCCACCTCTGGTAGGGCTGACTTGGCAGTATCCCAACGTGGGAGCAAACTCGTTTAGAATCAGAAGAAAATTCCTGCCCTAAGCCCCTCCCTCTCCTTCCTTTTTTGGTTAAATGATGCATAATCTGATTCATGGACATGTATTCCCTGCTTCACTGCTGGCACTGAGCCCCTCTCTGTACGTTTAATTTACACACATGTATGCAGTGTTCATCCACTCTGTATTTATCTGTTCATTTAGCTGTATGATATCTTATCAGAGAGCAAATGCTAACACAGATGAAAATTCCAGTGTAATTAAAGGTGAATTGAAGTTTATTGCTTGGCTCTGGGGGGATTTATTGCATCTTTTAAAATGTGCTGCTTTTTGCCATCAGACAAACCAGAAAGGAAGTTAACTTGAGCTGTGAATGAATAGCATGAAGTAAACCAGGGATGTTGTATTTTCTTCCAAGATGCTCATGTAGAGAGCAAGCTGGCTTTTTTTCAGAATAGTAACATGCATATAACGACTCCAGTGTAGAAATTCCTCATTGAAGAGTCTTCTGTGCTTTCCTTATAACCTCTGAAGAAGGATGTTAGTGTTAATGTTGAATTATGCCTACCGTTCTGTAGATCATATTCCCTGGAAATAATCCACGTATGTCTTTCTGCTCTGCACTTGTAGTGCACTATACTAACACTGCTCTAGCCTCTGCAGTGTCAGCTCATTAGCACACAGATCTCATATTCCCTCTCTGCACTGTCATTGCAAAAAATTGCTGTTGTACACCTTTACAGCCAACGAATGTGCACTTGTGTTGTGTGCAATTTTTAAGAAATATTTAGAAAAGTAAACTCAATCTTAGACGTAGCCCCCATGGACTTTCTTAAAAAAAAAAAAAAAGCATTAGTTTTCATTAAAATCTGTTGATCGTGTAATGATAGTGGTGGGATGTGTATGGGTGAAAAGGGGCTGTGATTGCAGAATCTAATTAATCTACAGGCAGATTTCCTTTCTCAGCTAAACCTAACCTGTCAGCTGCAAATTCTTGTCTCATTAATTTTTTCTGAGTCATTTCTCATACATCTTCTGAACCCAGAAGGTTTTTTCTATGTTACCAAACATTGATATGTAGTGGTTTTTCCACGGGCACTTTTTCTTTTAGAGACAAACAGAAAAAAAAAAAAGAGAGTAGATACAATGACATGCTTACCTTAAGTTGCTAGAATTCTTTAAGTGATTGTATGGACACTTTCTGATTTTAGGCTTTCTTAGAAAATGTTTCTTTAGCATCCTTGCAGCGTTTAATGCTTAAAATGCAGCTTGGAAGATTTTAATGGGAAAAAGTGCCTATTTGTTCTTGTATGAACATTGCAGAAAATGATACTACATGGTTAGTAGCAGACCATTTTTCCAGTTTAACTCTTTCACCCTTTCCCAAAGCACAGATGCATCTATAAATGCTCCCATGCATGCTCACTGGCACACGTGCACACGCACACACTTTTTCCTTAGGTGCTGCTCAGCGTTTCTTTTTGCCAGTGGGCAGATAATTTGCTTCCCTTGCATCTATGTACTTTTTGGCCAGCTGGGAAAGGATGCTGATGCTGCAAGTGGTCAGCTCCCTTCTGCCAGAAGCATGAGCATGTCTTGCTGAAAGTCTTGCCAAGTTTGGGCCATGTATTGGTGGCTTTGCATGAGTAGAGAACACAGGGTAGGTGCCTCACCCTCCTGATAAGGATTGCGTTGTGTTTTCTCTTCTTCTGTGCTGAAACACCTGGAAATTACCTTTCCACACAACTCTGTTCATTACAGAGCCCTAGAAATGCCTTTTATGCTGTGGAACATGCTCTAGTGTTGTGTTACTGCTATGTGACAGATGTCTGTAGTTTAGGGGTCACAGCTTTTGGAATGTTGGGGTAGGTCATAAGGTGAATGGTGTGTCCCAAGTAGAGGTTGTTTCCACTTTGTGGCAGGACAGATGATTTGTCATTAAGCTGAACGTGACAGCAGGAGGAACCATGCTGCTTTCAAGTGTGTCTTACTATTTCTTAAATTAGTCTTAAAATACGCTCACTCTCTTTTCTCTCCTCCTCTGCTATGTACACAGCATTTACATACTGTTCATGGATGTTAGGGTTCCGTTTGACTTGCTCTGGAGAGATGGAAAAAAAATCTGATATGAATGCATGCGCTTTTTTTGAGAAACTCTGAATTCACCAAATGAATGAAGGGTAAAGCACAATGAAGAGCATCATTAACTTGTTCAGTTTTGGAAAGATTTTATGCAGATCCAGAGATGAAATTTCTCACTTTTCCTATATAGCATTGAGCTTGGAGGACCCAGGAGAGTGTTGGCATGGACTGTTGGTTGGAAAGCTAATGACTAACTACACATTCCAATAAAATGTGTAGCAGCTGGAGTTTATCTCTAGGAGGAAATGAAGATGCCATGATAGGAAACAAGCATGTGACAGTATCTTTTAACGATAACAAAAAAAGAGTTTTGTTGAAGGCTGACTAGGGAGCTTGTCCAAAAGCCACTGAAAACTGTGGGTTTCTTTCCTCTGGGTTTGCTGTGCTCAGTGTCTGGGAGGTGGGAGGCCGTTCTACTGCAAGTGTAGGACTGTTATGCAAGAAGGTGTGAAATGAAGGAGCTGATGTGTCATTAATGATTCTTTACTGTCACAATCCAGCCATTTAACATTTTTCCCTTTAAAGTACATATTTTGTCATTACCAATTTTGGAATGCTAATTTTGATTTAGTAAGGCATCCTTAAAATGTTTTAGGACGTGTTATTTTTAAAGCGACAAATAGTTTGGTTTCAGAGTTTGCTTTCAAAGCAAGCCAAACCACGAAATTGAAAACCCATATTCATTTATTGGAGGAAGGTTGGTTTTGCTGAATTTACATTTGGCATTTAAGTTTCCAGTACTTTCTATGCTGCTGTGAAGTGCAGATCCCTGGAAGGCCACGGGACCCCCCTTCACGGGGAGCTCCTAAGACAGCCTAAAAATTCAATGCCTCTTGTTGTCAGGTTTGCTTGGGGGGGGGCAGTCAAAACATAGAAATAGCAAAATAATTAATCTGGATCATCACTGCAATGAAGCAATTTCCAGTTTGGGGCCATGGGGATTCTTTTTTTCTTCTAAACCTGTATGGGTTACAGTTCCTGGCAAAGGTCTGCTTCCCTCCATTAAGTCACCCGCTGTATCTTATTGTTGATCTTCAAGAATATCAGATGCCCCAGAAACCTCAAACTCCTCTTGGAGTTTTTCACGTGCAGTCATCTGATGAAGACTCCAAAGCAGACACTCCTGTTCAGCTGTTTGTAGTGGCTGTGATGGGGACACAAGTAGCTACCACACAGCCTCACAGCCCCTGCTCTGGCCTGGCTGGATCAAGGACTTTGGAGATATTCCTGTAGCACCAGAAATGCAAAATTAATTAATGAGTCCATAGCTATCTGTCAAACATTTAAAGGCAGTGCATGCCTTTTTAGTAAATCTTACCAAGATGTAATTATTAAGGGTAAAACTATCAGATTACCCAGAACAAGCTGGGGATGGGGTTTCTGTGTAAAGAGAAGGGTGGATGCAGGAAGGATGTCACTGCATCCATCCAGCAGCCACTTCTGCATAACCTCCTCTGGTGTCTGAGGCACTGGGTCAGTTTTATCATCTTAATTGCTTCTGAAATAGCAAGTGGCAATGTGCAGCCCTCACACACACTGCACAGGAGGCACAGGAGCCCTTATGTGTGAGGATCAACCTGCGAGGACCAGTGCTGTGAATAACTTTCCCAGGCACTTGTAAAAAGGGTGAATTGCTCTCCTAGAATTAGATAATAGCCCATCTGAGCACTCTTCTGCTGGAATGGAGTGACCTATCTGGTCACTTGTGTGTCATTATTTTGGTTATTTCAGGGATGCAGTTTTCTAGTTTGGTTTGGGGTTTTTTAACACAATTTACAACAGACTCACTTTCAGACCACGCGTAAGTTACTGGATTGTATTTGGGTCCTTGGTCCTGCCCTTGTGTTTGGCTTGTATTTGTTGGAGTTTATTAACATGTGCTGTTAGAAATTCTGATCAAGAATCTTTTTGATGCAGGGCTGCATAGTGACTTCGCTGCGTTGAAGCTTTAAAATGATATGCAGGGACCTGTGAAGGGCATATCCAGTCTCTGATGGTATATACTCCATGCATACTTACTTCATTCCATGTATACTTAATTATTTTCACACCTCTTTCTCCTGGACTGATGTGTCTAATGGTGTTTGATGAACCATTTGTTGTTATGTCACATGCAAACATCAAGTGTTTGGGCCCAGCCCATGTGGTAAAGGGAAACAGTGGTAACTTGGGAAACTGTGGAGTCTTCTAATGGCTCTTAGTATGATTTGGAGAAGTCATTTTGTACCTTTGGTAACACAGTTTTGCTCTCACTTATACCAGGGTAATACAATTTACCTGTGTCAGACAGGTATTGCAGGGCTGCTTGCAGTGAAAAACTTGGAGAGCTTTGGCTTTTTCATTTTATTGATCAATTCTTCCACTTCTTGTCCTAAAAAGCAAACAAGCAAATAACAAGAAAGAAAAAATCTTTTTTATAAATATGGTCCACACTCTTCCAGCACAGCACGTGCCCCAATCTTGCCTACCTGACCCACACTGAGACTGCTTATTTGAGAGGTGGGAGAAAGAGGCATCTTTACTTGAATCAGTGGTGCCTGTGGATTTTTCTCAGTGAAGTCTATAGAACACCCTGTAATCATTATCTCCCAGCTGCCAGCTTTTCCAAGAGATGTGAGGGATATGCCAGGGATTGTTGCCTTACATGATTCCTTTGTCTGATTTCCATTCCAGAGGTTTTAGCCTGAGATAGGTGCTGCAGCTCAGTTAGTGATCATGGTTCAGGTCTTTAGAATCACAGGGCTGCTTCATCGGGACACACATTGTGACTGGTCCTCAAACCCTCTGTGGATGCTGAATTCCTGAGAACTTCTTGGTGGTTGTTGTTGTTGTTGCATTTGTGGGAGTTTATTTGTGAGAGAGAGGTGCAGGGGGAGAGGTGGCTTGGGGAGAAGTGTCAACTGCAAAGTTTTTTCAGGTGATGAACTTTCTGTGGCCTCTCTATTGCAGAACATGGTGAGAACATGGGCTTTACCCATCACAGGTAATCTTGTCATCATCACTTGTGTCATCAAGTTTGATTCTAGTGAAGTCTGATAGTCAGAAGACTCAAGTTCATGTGCATTCTTTTTCCCAGAAGTTTGATGAGAGCTATTTAGTGTCCATTGATTTGCAAAGGATTGACCCTGGGTCTAACCCTGCATTGAATCAAAACTGTTAGGGGGATTCTAAATTGTCTAGCAGGTTTTATGTACTCAAACATCTTTCTCCAAAGTGTTTGTGCAGCAGACAGGTAGCATCTTCAGAGAGGCTTTACTGCCATCACGTAGGATGTCAAAAGGAGTTGGACCTAAGGGAATGCTGAATTGAGTGTGCAGTCACCATAATACCTGCTATCCTACTTTGAATTTTCTTTTAAAGATGTTGCTTTTTGTGCCTATTTACCAATGACTTCTTCATGAATATAAAAGAATACTAAAGAGAAAAAATACACTGTCACCCTGTGCCAACTAATCCTATTTCTTTCCTGTTTCAGCCATGTCAGCAGGGTGATTCTCATGACTAATGGCAGTTTTCATATATTTATATCAAATGTCTTGGCAGCTCAGACTGAGTTCCTTTGTAGAGCCATTATCTCACTGCTGTGCATCCCAGAAAAGGATTGTGTGTCCCAAAATATCATGCTACATGACTTCAGAACCACATAGGACTGGAAATGATAGGAGCTTTGTGATTTACTCATCTGTCATTTCACATGTAGTTCCAAGAAAGTTTTAAATATTAGATTGGGATCACAAGTTAGGGAATTAAAAAGAAAGGCTTTTACAGTAGTTTCAGACTTTAAAAAATGGCTCGGTTTTGGTTGAAGCCAGATGTTTTGGTTTGGAAATAATGATTTCTGTGGTCCGTACGTGTTGGTTTTTTCCTTGACTGAAACAATTTGCTGAAGCCTGTCTGAGTTAGCACGATGTTTCTGCAGACATAAATCTTTTTCAATGTAAAACACCTGTACTGTCCAATTTTTATAATGACATATAGATGATGAATGTTGAAAAAAAAAAAAAGTATGTCTTGGAAGAAGCTGTCTGCATGTTTCAGGGTATATAGTTCAAGTTGCTTGTGATGGATTTTATAGATAGACAATTTTTGTCAGTAAAAGTATGTCTAACTTGTCTACACACCATCTCTAGGCAACTTTATTACCTGGAGGGGCAGTGAGATAAGCCCCAAACTGATCAAAATGAGGCCAGTTAACCCTCCTGAAGTTTTCCTCTAGTCCAGTTTGGTGCTCCAGGTGTAGAAGTTGCCTTGTTTAAAGCATGACTCACTATAGCTCTACTACATGTGTAGTAACTCTAGTGATGGAGTTTGCTTCTACAACCACAATGCTCTCTTTCAAAGTTGTGCATTCATCTGCATCAGATTTGCTGTGCTGCCAGTTGTTGTGTGCTATATAACACACAAAAAAATTGCAAGTAGTGATACGTAGTTGTGCATATCTGCAGTGACCACCAGGACCTAAATGTTTTAGTACTTCATTGTTCTGCCCTAAGAGAAAGTAATAAAATTTTTTAAAGTCTCTTTGTATCCCATTAGATAAATTCAAGCAGTAAAGATACATCATGGAGTCTTCCTCTGGTCTAATTTACACTGGGGTGAATTTAGAGGAGCTCTGCAGGAGTTTGAAGAAGTGAAGACAGTAAAGGGTAGAAACACACTGTTCCCTCATGGGGTATTCTTGACTTTAGGCCTCTGGATAAGTGGGGGATGTGGGTCCAGGACAGCCAGTGGGTTGGAGAGAGACTCAGAGCATCTTAATCAGCAGCACACCTCTCCTCCAGGACTACTCAGCTTGACTTCAACAACTAACTGAATACCCCCCTGTGGAGTGTTGCATATACTTCCTCTTGGAACTTTGGGAAATTTAACAAAACGTTCATGTTCAGCAGTAGGAAGTATCTCTTTATAAATGATGCTGGGTATCTCTGAAGTATCTCTAATAGATTGTAAAGCAGAATCTGCCAAGGCAAGATTTGGTTTTTCAATTGAAACAAAATAATGTAAATCAAATTGTCTCCGGTGGAAAGTGCTGACCTTGTATTTAACAGGAGTTGCTTACACTATCTCTGCTTCCAGATTTTTTTTTCTCTTTCATTCCACATACGTATTTTTGTAGCTGTGAACCTTTCACTAATTTTTCTTCTCCCTGTCCATCAGTTTATGATTTTAGAATTCTTGTATGAATACAGGCTGTGTGGCATTCTTCATAAAGACCAGAGATTCTTTTGTGGAATTTAACGCGTTGTGTCTCGTTTGTGCTTGTGTAGATAGTAATAGTTCTGATCAAAAAACATGAAACCTTTCTCTGAGTTGCTCTAGAGGTAATTCAGGAACAGATCCTGGCAAAGCAGGGTCTTTTGGCTGCATCATGAAGCTAGTATTTTAAAATATTTCTGTCTGTAAAAGCACCCTGTTATTTTTCATGAATAGTGAATCTATTGTGAGTAGGGGTGCTGCTAACTCCTGCATCCTGGTCAGGTTCCAGCTTGGATCATTGTCAGCGTAAATTAGATATTCTCCTGGAAGCTTTATTCAGATAAATTATCTGCACTTCCTGTCTTAAATTCTTACTGTGTTTTTCTACAGTGCCAGCCCCTGTTTCACATAAGATGCATTTGAGATTTGAGATGAGGCAATCTCTGCGTACACTGGAGGATACAGTTTGATATTAAAGTGTATTTTCCTTGTGGGCTTCTCTGAAAAGATTTTATGCTTCTTTGGGTAGTGTCTGGAGATTCCCTGTGTTAATAAGAATTGTTTTGTTAATTGATTCGAGTCTGCTGTTCTGGAATAGTCTGCCTTAATCAGGATCTTCACGTGAATTTAGAAGTGGAATCTTTCCAGACAAAATTTCAAGCAGGAGTAATATGATTTCTCCTCTCTACTGTGTGGTCTCTAAAAATGCTTGTATCAGCTCTGTGTAGTTCTTGCGTATGCTGAGTCGAGTTCAGTCTATTGCAACATTCCCTGAAAGGGGATTAACATCTTCTTGGAAATAACTTCATCAAAAATGATTATTAATTGTGTTTTCAAGAAGCCTGGGTGAAGCTATGTGTGAAATACGGATCTGTCATTTCAGTTCCTCAGAAATCCAGCTGTGTACATGGAGCAGATTTGCCAAAAGTGTCAGAAAGCTCCGAAGGCAGGAGACTGTGGGTGTGGGGAGGGCAAGGGCAGTGCAAGATTCTCCCCCTGCTCTCCTGCCTGCCTCATTCCTGGATGAAAGATTCTATAGAAGTGTGAAGCATGAAGATCAAACCTCCTGGATAATCTGGACTGTGACTTTCTTTGTTCTGCATGGCAGAGAAGAGCCTGCAGTTCAGCCACTGCTGCCACCTCCTCTGCTGAGCCTGCCAGCACCAGGGTCAATTAGTGCCAACAGCAGGAGTGAGTCCACTTAGAACTGTTCATTTGAGCTCTCTTTGTGGACTTTAGGTTAATAGCAGTGTACACTGCTACCTAATCACTTACCTGAGATGGAGAGGCTTTCTATTAACCAGTTTAGCCACGCTCCTGCTGAGTTTGATTGGGGTGGTTTTTGTGGCGGTGTCCAGCTTTAAATCTCTGCGAGAAGTGTGTTCTGTTGTGCTGTGATGACTGTAGTTCAAGTGTGCAGAGATTTATTGCCAATATTGAATAAAAAGTAGCAACTTGAAAATATCAATGGTCAAAGCAATAAATATCTGCAGCTTGATAAATTCACCCATTCTTTAAAAGCTGGTTTTTCTTTATGGATGTCCTGCAGACAGTTTTACTTCAACAGTATCACCAAGGCTTTCATTTTAAGCCAGCTTATGACTTTCTGTTAGCAAAGGCAACTGCCTCATTTCTCAGAGGTATGGAAGCACCAACTGGGTTCTGAGCTTCCCTGTGTTTCCCCTGGAAAAGGAGTGTTCTCCTTCTGTAGAAGTTGGTGGCCATTAGTCCTTTTGCTGTTGGCCATTATGCCAGAAACATCCCACTGAAGTGCTTTCTGGCTGTGCCAATGGACCATCATACTATACTAGCAATAATACTGTAAATTGATTAATGCTACAGCTTGGAGATTAATGTAATTGCCAGGAGGTAATTTTTCGGAGCAGCAGGCTTTAAAACTGAAAAGTGATTGTGGCTTTAGATGCAACAATGTGACTTTTTAAACTTGGTCCAGCAGAGGTTTGATTGCTTGGGGGTAGGCACAAACACTGTTGCTTCCTGCTCACTTCTTTCAGAGGGTTTGGGAATTTCTGCAGAGCTCATCTGGTGGCATTTCTGTGGAGCACTTAGACTGTTTGAAGGAGCTGAGGTGGTAGCTTTGGCTCGCATTTGTGGTATCCTCAAGAAAGAAATTGCTGCAGTCCAGTGGCGTGTTGAGCTCTCTGCAGTGATGTCTCATGGCAGCACAAATCCTGCCTGGAAGCAGATGAGTGGCAACCTCTAGATCCTTGAGAGAACTGATCATTCATTTGTTTTCCCTTGAGTACACACTAGGCACCTTGTGATTCCTAACCTGTGAAATAGGGTGGAAAATTTAACAATAATTCCCAATGGTTTGGAAGTTTTCCTGCAGGGGCAGGATGTATGTTCAGAGCCAGTGACCCACAGATCTGCAGGCTCACAGGCTGGGCAGCTGTGGTGATGCTGTGCTAGCCCACAGCCTTGCGAGGCTGCCAGGGAGAGGGAATAACTTCAACCACAGCAATTTGATCTTTTTTTCAGTTTAGGGCTTTGGAAGTTTTCTTCGGGATCTGTACTCTGCAGAGATGCCTTTTTCCCGTTAGTAAACTGTCTTTATTCCCTTACCCAGTCTCTGTTCTTGCCTTATGTTGATAGATAGGAGCAGATAGACCATAATTATATATATTAAAAAAATAAATAAGAGGTATTTCACTTCCCAGAGACAGCAAGCAGCCCTGTGAATGGCGCCTTCTGTTCCCCGTCTGCCTGGGTTCACCTCACACCCGTCAGCCTCAAGCGTTAGTCTCATTTACATTGAGCTCCTAGGTTTATTTGGCTCTCAAAAACTCTTTTGAAAGTGGGAAAATTTCACACTGAAGTAGTTAAAAATCCTAAACCTGCTCACGTTTCTTCAGAAGTGACATGAGGTATTCCTGGGGTAGGTTTACGTGGATCACTGGAGATTTCTCTGCTTCCACTTTGGCTTTTGAGATGGTTACAAGTCCTTGAGACTGTGTGTGTTTCCTGCAGAGCTGGAACTGATAAGACACTGGAGGGATCCTGGGTGCTTTTGGTGGAGCCTTCATATAAATACAATAACAGGGTGAATAAAAAACTAACAGTATAATTCTTCAGCGTTTCTTCCATTTCTTGAAGCCTGCCATGCCTTGTGCAGTGATACGAGACTTCTGCAGCTCTCCGTGATGAACCCCCTAAAACAAATAACTGAGATTAGTATTATTTATAGATAACCACAGAGATCATTCATTCCTCTCGAGCTGTTTATTTTTGGGCAGCCCAGTGAAACTGATGAAATTGCTGGTTGTCTAAAATGCTCCTGCCAGTTGTTTGAATGAACGATATTGATTATAGTTACAGGACTATTCATCTCACACTGGCACACGTACAATACATGTATTATAAAAATGTTGTCTCTGTTGACAGCTGAGCTGTGAAATGGCTCACTGAATTACACATCCTTATAGGTAGTGTATACAAGACTTCAAATCCTAGTTCAAAAGTATTAAAAGTTACTAGATAGGAACACAGAACAGAGTCAGACACTCTGAAAAGTATTGTAGTATCTTCATTAGAAACAACCTATTAACAATTCTATGTTGAGATGAGCTGACTCAATGAAACCCCACTGAGTGTTAGCTGGTCTAAATGATCTTCTGCTGTCAAGGTGGAGAAAACAATTCTATTACATGAGTAAAGGATTTCTTAGAAGGTGCAGATTCAAAAGACACCATTTAAATCCATTACCACAGATTTGTTTTACAGTTAAAGAAAATCTTGAGGCAAGCCCTGTTTTCAGTGCATACAGTAGCAGACTTGTGGCTTCCTAGCAAATAACTTCATCTTTCTGATATATATTCTTTTTAATTTAAAACAACCACGCAGCTATGTTAGGATTGTGTTAGTCTACACTTACCCTCAAAAGTTTTCCATCCTTCATTCTGTTGCTTCCTTAATGGTGTGTATCCCAGTTGCCTGGGTTGCTCCATCACATCACTTTTACTGTGGGATTCACTGAAGAGAAGCTCAGCAGATGGCCCTTTGGCGGCAGCTTCTGTCCATTCATTGGAACAATCTGTTGTTCAAACTCAAAATGGTTGAGAACAACCCCCAGAAGTTGAAATAAAAGCCCTCTCACATGTTAGAGGGTGTGATTTTTCATCGACGCTTTGCTATAGATTTCAAGGATTCATATATTTTAAAACTATGATGATTAAATAAAGATTAGATAGATTTTCAGCTACCGCACTTTAAGATTTCCTTTTGTCTTGCTCTGTAGTCGTGAGAGATCAAAAATAGATTAAAGTGCTCAGAACATAATTTTTTTTTAAGTTTTACTAAAGCTTACTTGATTATATCTGGGTGTGTTTTGACATACATCAGTAATTGCAGCAAACTTATTAAATAAATGCACTGAAGGTTTCATAAAATATTTAAGTACAGGTCATTGCTGGACAGATTTCTAACATGCCTGACACAAGTGGAAGGAAACAGATTCCCATCACCGTGGCTCTTAAAATTATATTTAAGAGGCCTCTTTGGCAATATAGTGGATAGAAATCTTTACAAATTTGTACATTGTTCAGTTGCCAAAGGTTAATGTTCTTCAGCTTGTGTTACCTCTGATAGCTTTCAAACGGAATATTTTTTGTTCATAATTTCAATTTTCCACAGCATAAACTATCAGATTTCCTGAATAGGAAAATCTTTTTTTTTCTCTTGTTCTTTCTTCTTTTTCCTTCGTAGTCCAAGATTTTTTGCTTACCAATAAGTAATACATTTGTAACCATGAAAAAGCTTCATTTGAGCATCTCTGGTCATTGGTTTTTCAGATCCTAGCAAGCCACCTTTTGTCTCTTTGCTTCTCTCTGCTCCACACTTCTGCTTCCTTTCCTTTGGGTCAGTCTCTGCAATGAAGCACTTGTAATATAACCACATTAATTGATGGTGGTTTTATTTTTAAATCCTTCCTCTAAAAATTTAGTCTCCTCTTATAAGACTTGCTCATCCTCCATAAAGGTGGATGAGTTAGTGGAATAAATATCCTCCACATTTCTAGGAGAACAGACACCCCCACCCTCATGCTGTCAGTGTAGGGAGATGGATTCTATTGATACCATCAGTGGTGCAGTGGCTGACAAGATACAATAGCAAGGATGAAACACTACCTAGGGCACTTGGCAGAATTTGGGTTCTCTTCAGCTGGGAATGGCTTTGCTTAATTGTTACCAAACTTCCCCTTCTGAAAGGATTCATCAGAGCAGCACAAGCTGAGGAGTTGTGTTGGCTGAACTTGTTCCTGCTGCTCACTAAATGCAAGCAGTAGGTGTGCCCCTCGCCTCTAATTAAAGTATGGATACAAGTTGGACTATTCAGCTGCAGCATCAAGTTATTCAAGAAGCTAAGTTGGGGGTTGAAAAGCAGGTGTTTTTGCTTGGTACATATTCTCAATACCTTCCCTTTTCTGGCTTCTTTGGCAGGAAGCATTGCTTGAGGGTGAAAAAAAATGTGCAGTGGGGAATCTCTCTTGTTTTCTTTTTTCTTTTCTAATTTGTGATATTTTCTACTGTCATCTTCAGAGCAAGAAGGTAAAATTTCCTGGGAATCCTAAGGAAAGGCCCTCCCTAAGTGCTATTTCCTCATACTTCTGTGGAGCTCCAATATGACTGATTCTGTCCTGCTTGTCTTTATAAGATTCAGGATCAGTTATGGTATTAGGGATTACAGTGATGGTTATCTGGATTCTGAATAAAACAATAGCAGAGGAGGAAATAGGGAAGGGGAATATTGTCATTTGAAAGAATGCTTGTGTATGGCTTGTGGTGAAAAGTCTTTTGTATGTTATTCTTCAGTATTCTGTGCACTTCCCCATAAATCCATGAATTTATCAACTGCTTGTTGGAGAACTCAGATGTTGAATTGGTCACTGATGTCCAAACTTGCTTTTCTTTCAGCAGTCTGCTCAGCTGCATAAAGTGCTGACTGGAGGTTGTTTTTCAAGCCCCTACTTTGTTCTTCCTTAGAAGCAGCATCTGTTGCAAAAGCCATTGAGCCACTCTGTGGTCTCCACCATCATCTTCCATTAGAAGTCAGTCAAATGTTTGCTTCAGGATGTTTGGGTATTTTTTGTCTTTTAAGAGTGTGAGATTGTGAGGACTTGCTTAGCTTAAATAACTGATTATTTTTCTGATGTAGTTAATCACAAGCCCAAGTTTCTCACCTGAACAATCTATGGTCAGCTATTCAAGTAGCTTCTTTTCCTAATCTTAGGCAACAATTTAACTTTTTAAACATAAAACCCCCGATTATGCTGCTTTAGAGGAAGAACCCTTACCTTCTGAATCTTGTTTACTCTTGTGGTTGATTTTCCATATTTTAAAAAAGTTGTGATTTTTTTTCTTTCAGACCAAACTTCTTTTTATTCTTCTCCACTGTAACCGTCTCATGGGTTAACTGTACCACTCCTCTTTGTGCAGACAGCATCTGTTTATATCAAGGACAAAAAATTTTAAATTTTATATACAGCAGCAGCATTGTGTGATATTACTGTAATCATCAACGTTTCTTAATAAACCACAGAAGAATATGATCGTTTGATTCCTGAGAAGAGTCTCACAGAGGTGAGATAAGTCGTATGGAGTGAGATGAGTTTCTCACTCGCTCCCCCCTGGTGTTGCAAAACTGATATTCAGAAACAAATCTTTTAGGAGAATAATTCCATTATCTTGCATTTCCCACATTGCTGTCTCTAATTAGCTGACTGTTCTTTGGATTCTCTCCCTCATTTGGGAAGTCTGAATGGATTCTATAAATACAGCAGTTTGAGAGAGAAACTTAAGGCTTCTCAGCAGATGACAGCTCTGTGATTAGTTTCACTTTATTGGCTTGACCCAGCACATTCATTCTGCTTAGCTGAAGTCATGAAGATCCTTAATATAATTGTTCTTACTTACCATTCATTTTAACCATCCTTTTGGTAAAAGAAAATATTTTTATTGTGGAAGTTTGCTGGTTTCTCGTTATTCCCTTGTAATTTACTCCACAGTATGTTTTTATTCAAAGCTAATTGTGTGATAGCAGAGTATTTTTTGTTTGAGAAGAGTCTGGGGGACTGGGAGGCATGGAGGAAAGAGGGGACCAAGTAAGTGAAAGAAGGCCACAGTTCAGGATAGTATCTAGAGAAAAGAGAGTTAAATTGCACTTCTTTCTAACATGAAATTGCTTCAAAGTCCTTCCTTCTAAAGCACAACCTTGGTGTGTTTGCTTGTGCTGTTCTGAAAGATACTCAATTACTGTGTTATGGGTAGGTTTTATGAAAGGGAAGTTTTCTTTTTGAAGAACAGGGATTTAGATTATACTTGCTTCTCTTGGGACTGTTGTGTAGTATATACCCAGATACTACTGAATTACCCTGCTTCTGTCAGTCTCTTTCTATTCCCCTAGATCCTCAACAAAATAAGAGGACAGATTCCCAGTAATATGATTCCTTCAGAACAGAGGAGGCTCCTATCAGCTGCCCACCATCTGAATCCATCAAAACCCCAAGAATTTTGATGAGACAAAAGGTTTTTACCAAGTATAGGTTAAAACAGAATAAAATCCCAGAGGTTCTGTTCTGAAAGACATACTGTGAATTTATGGATTACATATACGCTGTGTAAAACTGTCTTTCCTGCTGTCCTGAAACTGCCTTAAAAATGATCTTTAAAAACTGATTCTGTATCCCACTGAGAATGGGGCAAAACCTTCCAATACAGTGACTCAAATCCAGGTTGCTTTCCTTAATAAAATGCCTTCAATAGGATTTAATTTAAAAGTAGTTGCACTAAGCTGTGGAAAAAAAAAATAAAAAAGAGAGAGCCAGTGGGGTGGTTTTATTTAGTCTCAAATTATTTGGATAGTTACAGAAAAACCTGGGAATTTTCAATTCATGGGGTTCATTTGGTTTGTTTCATGTGGTTTCTGTAGGTCTCAAGACTTTTTGAAATATTGGACTGACAGTGCTTAACAGCCTCACTACCTTTGCATTTCTGACATGTTTTTTGCAGACTTCTCTTGGTTTAGTGGAGAATATAGGGGTCAGTAGCTTGCTATATGTCTGTACAGTAAATTCAGGGCTCACAACCTTGCCCATAAGCAGAAAGGATATTACAAGTGTATTACTCTAATGAGAAAGGTTAGAAACAAATTGGAGTATTTCAGAATGCTTTGCATTTACTTACTGCAGATTCAACAGTGAGTTTAGCCCCGGAGGCAAAGAATAGCATAATGGAAGGACTCAAATGCCTGTTTTTCTTTTATTAGGTGATTTCTGTACAACAGGAGGTAAGAAATATTGTCTGGGCTTCTTTGGGAAGCTTGGAAGAGCTGATGAATTCATCAGTCCTTTTTATGTAGCACTGCTGGAGGATTTAAATCTTCATGTCTTAAATTTATTAAATTATTATGAGAAAGTCATTCTATTGTTATCAAATTCATTTTTCTTAGGCAAGTTTCTGTGCTATTTTTGTTATAAAAAGGTATTGTCTCACTGATAACATTGCCAGTGGGAAGGAGGACTTGGACTGACTCACGTAAATGGAAAATATACAAAGAAATTTAAAGTACAAAGAAGTCTTCTATGCCTATAACTGACATTTCTTGGGAAATGAGGTCTCTTATGCCTTCTATACAGAGATACTTCATTTAGTCCATTAATCTATCTGTAAAGCTTTATTACCTGAGTTCACCAAATAAATCTATTCCAAGGCCTAAAAAATTTTCAAGTCCAAAAAGAATCTGTTGATGGGCCACCTTAAAGAGTTTGACACTATTAGAGAGTCTGTTTGAAAATCAGCCTAAGAAAATTCAGTAACAGTAGCCTTGCATTAGCTCTGTATAATGTATTAGTTTAAACACACACAAAGACACATTACCATAGTCCTTTCTGTTGTCTGCTGTGTTGATAGGCAGTGCAGAGTTATACAAGAGCTATATATGTGTGTGTGTGTCTGCAGAGAGAGGGATTGATTTTCTGTTTTGGAACCTGGGTTTCTGATGAGCTGCTTTATGCTGAATTGTATGAATGCTTTTCATGCTGACTATTCCACTGGTTTTAACAAAAGAAAAATATTCGTTTTAAATTTGAACAAATTGGCAGTGACATTTGCAACTTAAAATTCAGTGAAACCTTGAAGTGGTGAGTGAATTTATAAGAAATTAGTAAAGCAAAAATTTAATATGTTCCTATTTGGTAGACAAGTGTGATTACTTTAAGGCTCTATTTACAATCCCTAACTGGAGTCACATATCACTTTCTATTCTGTTTTGCATAGCAGGATGATTTTTTTTTTTTAAAGCTTATTAGAAAGGGAGCTAGAAAATTAATCTTGTTCATTGAGTTCATGAAACATTCTCCCATGGCTTTGTGCTTGTTTGTGAGTAAGGGCTTCTCTACCCACAGAGCCCAGTTGTGTCCTCCAGAACTGACAGAGTTTCTCCCAGTTTGTTACCTCTCAGTAAGATCCTTCCTATCCTTAGCACAGCTTTGTTCAGTGGTGCTGGCCCTGCAAACAGATGACCAGCAATGGGAACAACCCTCCAGGGTGATGATGATCTCCTGGAAAGAGCTGATCCTGAAGCTTACTGCAGAGCATCAATACAGCCATGGGAGAACTTCCCTAAAGACAGAGAAATTTATTGCCACCTATCATCCAAAGTGCTGCAGTTAAGCTGTTGTGTGCTGGTAAGTTGCTAGAGAGACTGTCATAGGGATACACACTGCCATTTTAAAGCTGTTTCTCCCAGCTTTGTACTGATCTGGGTATTGAACTGTTGTGTTTGAGACTGGTGAGACTCATCTGCTTGTTCCTTGGCTGAGCAATATCCCCTAAAATCTGCTTATAGTATGGCAAGGATTGATTAAACCAGAGCTGTGGGAAGTTCACTGAAGTGACTTGCTGAGGAAAGGATCCATAGTGCATTGCTCCTTAGAAAATCATCCTTATTTTATGCCATAAGGACTCGAGTTTTTTTTTCCATGACCAGAAAAGGCTTTGATAGTGCTGAGGTTCTTTTGTTGGTTTGGACTTCCCCTGCCTCAGTTTTCTTCTCCCTTCTAAATTTAGACTGGTTTTGCAGGATGCTTGGAATATGTTGGTGTTAGCAAGCAAGGTGTTAGCAGATTTAGTGATTCAAGAGGAAAGCCAGAGAGGAGACTTGTTTGGATGCTACTAATAAATGCTTCTATTACAGAGGGTCTCAGGTGCTAAGACATCTCTGCAGATAGAGTTGAGGAATGAGTTGGAAAGTAGGCCTGATACAGATGATTGAAGAGTATGTTGAAAAAGTATTTATTTCCATTTATTTCAACAAGTTTGCTTAAATACTTATTTATATTCAAAGAAACGTTGTATATATTCAGGCTTATGTTTGAAATACAGTACAAGCTATTAAATTAATCCAGGCACCAAAACCTCATAATGTTAAAATCTCAGAAGTTTGCAGTGAGGTGCAACCGTTCTCATTTTCTGACAACTCTACTAGCAAGTTGGAGAGTGAGGAGAAAGGACTGTTCTTTGAAGTCATCAATTTGCAGCTGTTTTCCTTCTAGGAGAGATTTTAATAGATGTTAGTAGAGCACTGTGGAAGTGCCATGGTGTATGTCACACTAAATCATGTGAATGCCCCTGTTACAGGTGGAATTTAATGCATCACTGATGGGGACCTCCTACCAGAGTGAGCTTCTCTGTGATTTGACTCTTATCTCTGGTTCAGTGGCTTGTGCACAGACTTCAGTCTGTGTCTGTTGATGAAACCACCTAAACCTGTGCTTAAATTTATGCACACAGATTTGGGATCTAGGACATTTAGTAAAACCTTGCTGGTGTCAGTGAAGCAGTTCTGGAGGAAGGTTGGACCAAGCTGTGGTTCTTCAGGTGTATGTGGCTCTAGAGGAATTCAGCTGCCACTGTCTCATGACACACTAGGTTTCTGATGAGGATTTCTTGGACCTCTAAAGCAGAACCAATAGGGTGCTGCTTTGGCTTGGGTATGAGGGATTTAGCTGAAGGAAGAGTCCCAGGTGTCTGTCACCATCACACGTAGCCTTGCAGAACAGTCTCGTGCTGTTGCTGATGATTAACAGGGTTGTTCTCTGCTTATGAATGTAGCAGGGTCTCACAGAGCAGAGAGAAGCAATGGATTTGCACCTGGTTAACATTTCACCACGCAGCTGTCTGAGAGCAGACTTTGAATGAGTATTCAAAGCTAAAATAATCTGCCCGAATCCTCTGAGATTAATAAATAATTTCAAACTAGGCCTGTCTCACTTGGCCCCCCCCCTCCCTCTTCCTCCAAAAGGGCAGTAGTCAGTTCAGAATTAGCATATAGCAATGTGACTTTTCTTTCACAATCAAGCTTTTGCTGTGGCTTTTCCAACAATTTTGGCTTCCACATTATTCAGCTGTGTACCAGACAGCTCTTTTGTTATGGGCCAATTAACCCAGCTTGATAAATAGTGATTATGCATAATTTATACAGAATAATATTCTTGTTCCCTGTAAGTAAGACACTGACTTAGTGGAGGGTACCAGTCTGTGAATTACTGCTGGATGTGATTGTGAAAGTCCAGGAGGCTGGTAGAAAGAAGGACTATTTGGACTGTAAGGCAGAGAGAAATGGGACCAAGAATAAAGCTAGATGGTACTTTTGTTTTTTTGTAAGGGGAGTTGGGATTTTGATTTTGCAGTTCTGTAGTTTGCTCCTTCAGTGTACTGGATAGGCCTCTTAGTTTGAGTCCAGCTCACTGAAGTCCTTGGAAGCTTCTCCAGTGACATTGGTGGGTACTTGACTGGGAATCTGCAAATGATTTCCATGGCTGCTGTAGCAAGGTTTTTGCAGTCATTCTGTTTCCTCTTCTGGATTAACTGATACAAGTCTCTCAGACCAATAAGCTGACAGCAGGGGGACACAAGGAATGGGTGAGGATTTTATAGCCCCTGAACCTTGAGGAAAGAGGGGGAGGAGATGTGGAAATGTCCACTGGTCCAAGATGGACTCGCAGCAACAACGCTTGCTGGAATACTGTTGCAGAGCCTCCAGAAAAATGTTAGGGTTAGGTTGTTTTGGGTAAACTGAGCTGTCCATCAGTCAGCATCATGCTCTGCATACACAGAGCCAACTGGAAACCCTCTGGAGCTGGAGGCTGCTTGGACAGCTGCTGTTTTGGCAATCCCATCCCCTTTCTCCTGAGACAACCTGAATCCTGGCCTTTAGCTCCTGGTGAATTTTACCCAGTTCAGTGATTCCAGATGTGTTTGCCATTTTGCCTCTTCTGCCTTACCCTCTGGAATATATTGCCACAGGCCTATAAATGGCACCACCTCAGTGGGCTCAGCTCATCTTTCATCACACTGCCAGAGCCTTGTTTTGATTTATTGCCTTTCACCGCAGTGGCCCAGAATGAAGTCAACTTCTGAAATCACTTAGGGAAGGATCTGCTGAACAAGCATACATTTAATAATATGCCTCTGCCTGTTCACTTCCATCATACTGGGATGTTCCAATGAAATAAGAAATCCCTTCAGAAGATGGGAGTGCTGGAGATAGCTGCTGCTGTTCCACAGCTTGAGGCACAACATTGCCTTTAACTGCTGTGCTTTGATTCAGCCCAATGTTCTGCTTGGCTTCCTCATCTGGGAAATGCTGCCAGTTTCTGATGGATGTGGTGTATTTATTTTTTCTCCATACCACAAGGTTCTTGCTTTTCTCTTAACCAGGTGTTTAAAATGTTGATGAAATAGGTCACCTCCAAAGATGGTGACAGTAGCTACATAGATACTGCCTGGTCCACCACATCTTGTTGAATTCACATTAAAAATACTTTTTTAGAACATATCTTTTTTTTTTCCAAGACAGAGTGCTTAATGGCTTGTGGAACTCCTATTACTTTGAATAATAGTATAGAAACATTCACAATTTTATGTTAAACTATTAAAAGTTACTATGTGTTTATTAGAATATGCATATTAGTATATTGGCTGCCTGTAATAAATGGCTGGTGAATTTCCTTGTGTTTTATAACTGAATAACTTGTGAAAGATTAGGGCTTTTCCTATTTTACTTCTGACAGTTTTTAGAAAAACTGCCTCAGAATATCAGAAATCTAGTTAAAATCCAAAATGATCACAGCATGCTGGCATAACATAGCAGCTTAAAATGAAAAACATTTCAAAGGGTGCAACAGATGGGAACAAGTTATTTAACTCAAGCGTGTGTTCCAGCTTTGTGTTGCGTGCACTGTGTCCGTGTTTCTGCAGAGATTTGTCACAAAACAGGAGCTGGAGGCCCAAGTGTGAAGACCACAAAGAGTGTTTGCTGTGAATGTATTCAGACTCTCCTGGGGAAAAATTTGCCAGGACCTCCTGCTCCCTCACAGGGGTGTTAGCTTATTTTCCACCCTTCAGGGAGAAAAGACTGTGTGTCTAGGATAAACTTAGACTCTTCTCAGAAGGCAAAACCTCAATGAACTGCTTTACATCCACTCTTTAAGTCCTCCTGAGGAGGAGTGCCTTGTTGAGGCCAATACCTCAGCTCTTAAGCATCCAGGATGCTGGAGCTGCCCCTCAGGAGCAGTGTTGGCATTGCCATGCTGCTGTTGCTGGCAAGGTGTTGATTACCCTGGAGAGGCTGAGCACAAACATCTCTTCCTCAGAGCACAAAAGGCCAGGTACTGATGGATTTCCATTTCTTTGTAACAGTGAGTTTAATTGTCTGCAAAGAGCAGCATCTTCCTGCTCCTTCTTCTATTATCAACTTTGGTGTCAGGAGCAACATAGGCATAAGTGGAATTGCTCACAAATAACACAAAGCCACAGTATTTAACTTTGAGCTCTGCAGCAGTGTTACAAAGTCTTCTTTCTAAGAGCTTTTTTCCTGGAGTTTTTTTGGGTTTGTGGTTTTGTTTTGTTTTTTTTTTAAATTGGATGGTGTGTACTTGATGTCTCCTCCTAAAGTAATTCTCCCTTCTGAGCAGCTTGTGGTGGGATCAGGATGCAGCATGGTCTCTTTAACAGCAGAAGATCATGTGTAGCCAGGATGGGCTTAAAACCAGAAAGTTTGGCTATAATTTGTGGTGCCTGATCTGAGACATCTTGTAGAGACTCAAAACTAATGTAAAGATATGTAAAGAAAATGCAGTGTTCTGATCAGCATATACTTAACCATAGTCCTTAAATACCTTACATTTTTTCAGTTGGTCTCCAGAAAAATAAGTTGATGTGTGTGGCATATATAGATATACATATATATATATATCTTCTCTCATCTTTAATACATTTTAAGCTTTAAAGCTCTCTTTTGCTTGACTCAGACTCAGAGTGCTCTTCAAATTGAGTCCTGATAATCTGATTCATAGCCTTTCAAAAAGGAATATTCTCACATACCTTTGATTCCGTGGGGTTTGTTGTTGTTTTTTTTTAATTGCTGTGTAATACTAAACAAAATCTTTTTATAATTTGGACTTACTGATAAGAGACTGACTCTTTTCGTGGAAACTAGGTGGATTGACTTGTGGGTTTTCTCCACCATCAGAAATGTGTTGTAAATAGAGATTCTGAGTGGCAGGTTGGGGGTTTTTTTGTTGTTTTCCTTTTTAATGAAAAGTGAAATAGGTGTTATGATTTGGTAGGCCCGCAGGACAAAGTGTGAATTTTGTTCTTGAGTTTCATCAAGGTTCCACAAAATTTATTTACTTCAGTTTTGTGGCCAGTAACATGAACACAGAGGTATCTCAGACTCTGTGTAGTCTTAGGTTTGTTAGGAGCTTGGGGACAAGTAGGTAAGAGCAGCACAAGTAGCCCTGAGTGTTCCAAGCCACTTGGGCCACCTGTAGTAAGTTCTCTGCCTAGAAGAGCCCCTTTCAGAAAGCTGAGAATGACTGTTTCAGGACAGTCAAGGTCATGTTCAGCCTGACTTCAGGTCTGCCTGCCAGTTTGCTGCTCAAGGATGTTTTCCTTATTGACATTTAAAATATGTTAGCTAGGTGTTTTTAAATACCAAGGCTTTTATTTGCATGTACATCAAACTGGTAGTTTGGGGGCAGAGTGGTTTTGGTCTTGGTTTAATTTTTTTCTAAGTTACACTAATGGACAAAGTACATCAGACCTGAATGAACTTCAGCTACCTTTCTCTGAGTGCTTTCTGAAACTGTACCTTTCATCATCCTTTCTGTCTAAAAGCATCTGACTTCAGGTATTCTTTGATGCTTTCTTTCACGTGAGCAGTCATTGCAGGTCTCAGCAGGCACCTATTGGCATCAGGGTGTGCATGAGACTTTGTGCTGCTGGTTCCTACTAGCACTGGAACAGCCTAAGTGCCCTATTTTTATTGTTGCAAGCTGGCATTTTTCATATGCTCATAAAATTCACACAAATGTTTCAGTGGGAAGAGAAGATCCAGCATGTAGGAAATTCATGTTCGCTGTTAGGGTTTTATTTGACTGCAGTGGTATATATATAAAGGCCAAAATGAGTAAAGTTTAATGAGTCAAGTCATGTATGTCATAAATAATTGAGCACAGTGAAGGAAACCAAGGTTGTGGCAATGTATTTGTGCAGCACCCAGCACCCACGAGCTGTAAGTTGGATGAGGGTTTCCAAGTCATCCTGAAAAATGGATAAGAAATAAATGTGTAAATTCAATAATGTGTAGTGGAGCTGGGAACACAGTGACAAAAGTCATCCTGAACTGGATCTTGACCTGAGAATTTTTAGGAATGCTTGGTTCTAGATATTTCTTTTGGATTGTTTTGCAGTAAATGGTATGAATGGAATCATCTTTACTCCTTTCATTTGCACTTTAATAATCTTCCCCTCCCAGTGCTTGAAAATACTGGGTTTATTTTACAGGATCTTCTAAAAAGAAATGCAAACTGAAGGAAGTGTATGTATTTGAAGAAGATGCTGTAGATACAATGAAGCAAGCTGGGTAGTTCTTCATAAAAAGAATTAGACAAAACACACTGCAGTTACATCACTGGGAAAACTGGTGCCATAAATGAAGCAACAAAAGTAAATCATAGTTTTGTTTTGTTTTGTGCTATGCTGTGAGGTTTTAGGGTTGGATTCTTTTATTTTGAGGGGATTTTCTTGGTAAAGGCAAATTTTATTTTAGGTAGAATAAGACGTGATGTTATAGCCAATATCTCAGGGTATTTGTGTCTGGGTCCAAGTTATAATTTCCTTGTTTCCCTTCTACCTCCAAGAATGCTCTATTAACTGTTTCAGTAATGGATGTTTTCAGAAATGCTTCTTGTCTCATCTGAATTTTAAACAGCACAGAGGAATGATTTCTTCATGACACAATCCAGTGTCTTAACAATTTAAATTTAAAAGCTACATTTATTTGCCATAGGTAAATGCAGTTCATTTTGCTTTTAATTCTAATACGATGAGATTGTGTTTAAAGGAAGCTCTTGAGCCTGATTGCCTGGATCCCCCAAAAAACATCTCATTCTGCATTCAGGGGCACTGCTGTGCTGATGTCCTCAGCATCAGGGAAGAGAGACTGTGTCTTTTTCTTCAGAATATGAAAATGAAAGGGCAAGAAAGGCAGAGGCTTTGTTGGGCCCTCTAAGAGCTTGCATGCTTACTGTGTGAAGTGACCTTAATGATAACCCTGGCATTATTACTGCAAGGAAGTCATAGGATGGAGCTTTGGATAGGAAATAGCAACTGCTCTGAGATTCACTGTGTATTATAAAGCAGTCCCATTAGTCTGTTGGCAGAGGCTGGCAGTGAGAATTGTCTGGAATCCAAGACAATTGGCAGAAGAAAGTGGAGGGAATAAAATTATTTCACAGCTGAGGGAAAGAGAGAAAACACAACTGAGGAACTGGAATGAGCAAAAATGTCAGGTGTGGTTGGGCTCCTTTCCTCCCCAAGAGCTGGATGGTGTCAGTAAGGGCTTCACAGTGCCCCCTGATAGAGGTTAATTTTCTTTATAAGAAGTTGATGTGAGCAAAGGGGAAATTACTTGTCCATACAGACAGGGATGAAGAAGGAGTTGTGTCTGAGGTATTGTAACCTCCAACCCCTGACTCCAAAACTACCAACTACACCCCTGGGCAGAAGTGCAGTGGTTGCCATGCTGGGGACAATCCTGCTGGCTTCTCCAAGCCAGGCATTGATGATACCATCTTGGAGGAATGATGTCTTGAGATCCATCCATTAACATACTTCTTTTGTTAGCTTTATACATCTCTGCTTTAAACAAGCAAAATCCAAACCTACTTGTAAATGTTCCTAGAAGCAATTTGGTTGTTTACAGTAAGGAACTGAAAGTAAAAATAAAAATTAATAAATAAATAGGTGTCAGAGAAGTTTTTACTTTACCTTCCAGGCAATAGAAAGTAGAAATGTCAGAGCCTGTACAACCTTGCTGTGTCAGGAATACTCACAGTCACTAAGAGGTAGAAGAGCTAAATACCATTAGAAAGCAAAAAACACATTTTAAAAAGACACAAAACATCTAATAACTTGTGTGAAATGGGGCATCTTTGGAGATTATGGCCTGAAGCCTTCCTGGGGCCTCAGTGAAAAAGAAAAAAAATCACATCTGGTTAATTTTAGCAAGTTTCTGTGGTGGGGCTGACTTGACTGGAGGGAGAATGGAACTGTGAGTAAAACAGAAGGCTTGGGTTTGCTGAGTTCCACTGACATTTAGGTTGGCTCAGCTGCTATTCAGTACAGAAACAAAGATTTTATTTATTTGAGTTTGGGGTTTAGTTTGTTTGTTTGTTGATTTGTTTGTTTGTTTGTTTTTATAGCAAATTCTGCTTCTCCTGTGATCACTCTGGCTCTGAGCATTTTCCTTCCTCATCAGGAAACACCACTCTGTCATGACCTCAAAGTTCTTTATCTTCTCTTGACATGCCTGAACATCCACAAGCTTCTGTCATAGCATCCCTTCCTCTTCTGAAAATTTTGGGCATGTGGCTGACTCTGAGACCAAGCCCTGAGCCTCCATTAATACAGATTCACCAGGCACCTAATGCCAAAATAATGGCTTCTGTTTCCCTGTTGGATAACAACTCCTGCTCAGGACCTCTGCCCCTTTTTGTGGAGGTTACAGCTTTGTCAGGTCAGGTTATAAAGCAACTTGGTTATGTGCTGTCCTTGGAAACAGATGCACATCCACGTATTTATGATTATAACAGGGCTATTTCATCAGGGTATATCTCAGCAAAAAAAAAAAAAAATTGTTGCTTGCTTTTTTTTTTTTTTTTTTTTTTTTTTTAAGAATGATGTTGCATCAGTTCCAAATCACTTCTTTAACAGCCAAAGTATGTGTTTGACCATCTGCATTTTTAAAATAGGGAAAAACAAACAGAAATCAACAGTGATTAATTAAGGAAAAATACCAAAATTCTTACTCAAACATGAGGATTGTTCTGATTGCCTGCAGAAAGTAATTTGTAAAAAGAGCTTAGAGCTAAGGTATAGATAGCCTTTTTAAAATTTTGCCTATGGCCCAGTGGTGGTAGAATAATGTTGTAATTAAAATTAATGTGATTGCATGTTTGCTTTTTGGAAAAGAAGTAACATTATGGCTGTGGGTTCATGGATGTTCAAGTAGCTTCATCTGTTCACATAGGAGATTAGGTCACAAACTAAACAAAAGACCTAATGCTGGAAAATTGTAAGACAATTGTGAGTTTAAAAGTAGAAATGAACAGTGAGGACAAAGATAATTGGTCTTTTAGCTTCTCCTTATAAAAACAATGGTTTATTTGCCTTTTAAATGGGCCAGTAAAATTGAATTGACACCCTACATGTCGTGCATGCAGAATAGACAGTCAAGAAGAAGCAGCGATGAGAAATAGGCAGAGAAGCTTAAGAGATGAAGATTTTGTAAAACCAATAAAAGACATAGTCTGAAAACATGGACAGTCTTAAAGATCTGCAGTGAATACAAAGCTGAATCAGAGGAAATAAGTCTGGGCAGGGAAGTGTACTTATTAGAAGATAATGTTAGTGATCCTCCAAAATTTATAGGGGAAAAAAAAAAGCTAGGAAAGGTCAAATCAGCTTTCACCTGTGCTGGGATGCTCTGTGCAGGCAGCAGCTCCATGTTGGCTGCTTGGGGTCATGTTCACAGATGGATTTTTAGTTTTCTTTCTCAGATTACTGAGAAATGGAGAATGGACTCTTTGCCTAAATGAGGCAATGAAAATAATTGCACCTTCAGTGCTTTAAAATAGCCATGCAAGCCAGAAGTTTGTCCACAGGACAAAGACCTTGAACCATTTTCAAACTCTTGACCAAAGGGCTTGGGTGCTGTATCTCTTAGGACAGGAGAGAGCACAAACCCAACTAGGTCTCAGCTGGTTCCCAGCACCGTGCTGGGAGGAACTGGTCCGTGCTGGAGCTGACCTGGAGCACTGGACTTCTTCCTTCTTTTCACTCCATAGGGTCAGGATACTCCAGTCTTAATAAGGTCTCATCTCCATTACAGTCCTACACTTAGACAGCTTTCTGAGCATCCTTGTGAATCCTTTTTCAGATACAGGATTGAGTCACAGTTCTAAAGTGTTCCTGAGCCTTATACTTTGTAGCTGATAAGAAACAACTGGCAAACCCAGGATTGTTTGAAATACTCTGGGTTTTTGGGGTCAGGAGACATTTGAGAATACGTTTTGTTTGCATTGCAAGAAGGGATGTTTCCTGGAATAATTGTTCTTCTCTCCTTTCTCTGCAGTACAGAATCTACATAAAGAACTAGTAAACTAGGCCAATAATAAATATGTAAAAGCCTGATCTCAGAGGTATGAACTCAGTGGATGTGAGGACACCCAGCTCTGCTAGCCCCACTTCAGTGATTATTCCCATGGAGTTAGAGGGTTTACATGCCATTGAAATGATTTGGAGACTGCCAGACTTTCTAGTGTCTTTATTTTCCCCTTTTTTCACCTCTAATGTAGTGCCTTTTATTTGTTACTTCAGCAGATAATTTTTATTGTAGCTTTTCTACTTTATATCCTGCTGGTATATAGTTTAACAAAATGCCTTTTGAAATAGTGTATTTAATTCCTCAGTCATGCCTCTGGGAATAAATTCTTGCTGTATTATAACTCCTTTTATATCTTTTCTCTACTGTGGCTGAGACCTTCCACAGACTTTTCTTTCAGAAATCACTACTTCTTATTCCCTCTCTGTGCCTCATGTGCATCTCTTTCAGCTGTGTTTGCTGCTGGTATCCGTGTCTGGTCATGCTGGCCCTAAACTCTTCTAAAAAAATCCTTAAGAGAATTTATATTTTTCCATCTGGAACTGCAGTAAGAAAATAGAATTTTCACACCTGACTACTTATTCCAGGTGTTACCCATGATGCTGTGTCAATGAGCTGATATGATGAAGAATCCTTTTTAGACTTACTTTAGCAGGCTTTAGTGATTCTGAATGGTAGCATTTATGGTAGGAAATGTTCCATGATGGTACTTTCAGAAGTAACAATGCTGTATATTTCTGTGTAAATGTCATGTCTTCTTTACTGGTAATTACTTCCCCTTGCATTTTGCTAAGTTAAGTGTGCAGCATTTTGGCAAAAGTGGTTAATGGGCCTAGCTGAAAATTGTTAAATCCGGTTCTTGACAAACAAAATTGTCAATCTTGAATGAACGTTTTCCTGGGAAACTTATTTTCGTTACAAATGGGACTTGCTCATCCCAGTCCAGCAATGCTTCTATTTAGAAGTGCTACTTCAGTGTGTATTTCAGTTGTACCATTTTGAGTATGGACCACAGGCCCAGCATCTCACATCTCAGGCTCCCTCAGCATCTCTGCTGCAGTCTCCTTCCATGAGGAGAACCCAGGGCCATAAGGAGTTTACTCTGTTCCTTCAGGGCTGAACAACAGAGAAACTCTTTTCCCTGCAACTCCCATGAAGCTAACATTTATAAATTGAAATACTTCCATTTTTGTCCAAAATGATCATTGTTCAGTTCATTGTTTCTCCAGATGAGTACCTGTGAAACACAACACCTTTCACTACATTGTGGTTATTTTCTGGTACAAGATGTGTTTGTCAGGACACCAGAATGGTTAATGACTGAAAGGCTTCAGAGTAAGTGATATCCATTTTGCTCCCATGAAGCAACAATGTGTTCCTCATTTGTGTGGTTATTAGTGAGCCCAACACTCTCCAAATTGCTTCTGAAACATTTAACACTTAGCTGAAAAGCCAACAATTCATCACTGGAAAAGACCACATCCAGATCTCATACAGAGATTTCAGAGTTGTGGACTCCAAGTGAATAAAGCATCCAGATTTCTTTGAAGCAGGTCTGATTCAAGGTGGGAAACTAAAGAAAACTGCATCTTAATGTTTTGACTTTTAGGCAGACCTGACATTTTTTTACATAGCTGCTAAAAGAGCTCTCAAGGTGCTACTCAAGGGAGGGAAGGTATTTTACAGACAAGCAATGTAATTTCATGTTTGTTTTTAAAGAATTTTTTTTAAGAATAGTGGATTGTAACAACACAGTAGGACAAATCACAATCAAAAGTATGCTCAGGCTAGTATAATGGTGACAAAGTTGGTACAATTCACAGCTAAATTGAAATTACTATATGTAAAATCTTGTAAATTCATTCCACCTACTGCATCATATGGAGTGATTTCAGTATTGCTTAGAAACTTTACTTAAAATTACACCTTGAAAGATTGTTTGCATTCATTATTTGACAGGTTTTAACACTCCTGTTTGGCTTTGTTAGTCTGTTCACAGTTTTCCAGAGGAGTTTATGCCATCTTTGGATTCTATGACCAGATGTCAATGAACACACTGACTTCATTTTGTGGAGCCCTTCACACATCCTTCATCACACCCAGCTTCCCAACAGATGCAGATGTGCAATTTGTCATCCAGATGCGGCCAGCATTGAAAGGAGCCATCTTGAGTCTCTTGACTTATTATAAGTGGGAAAAGTTTGTGTACCTCTACGACACGGAACGGGGTAAGCACCATCATTTTAAGTGATTTTTCTACTAACTTGCTGTATTGCCAGAATCAATATGTGCAGCCCATCCCAATTTTCTTCTGGATGCAGGCAGCACATTCTGATGGTCCTAGAAAACAGGGTTGTTCTGAAGAAGACAAAATGAATGGATAAATGAAAAGAAGGCATCTTCATGTTAGTGGTCATTTACAAAGAGATTGTCTGGAGGATAATGGTAGCACTGTAAGCATTAAATTTGGAACACCTGGTTTCCATGGAACCACAGACTCCACACTTGCCAGTGGTTTTGAGCCCTTGCAAAATATCTAAAGTCAGCACTATGAAGGAGGCTGTTAAGCAAGACCTTGCCCTTTGCATGACATTGCAAATCCCACACCACTTTACATAAATGCTCTTTTCTCCTGTCACTGGACAAATATAATCCATGTGAAGATATCCTCTGGAGATGTCTTGGCATCAACAATCATCTAAGAATATAATGTATAAGACTTGTTAGGGCTCTGGTGCATTGAAGGTGCTCTAGATATGTCACATGGATATCCAGTGGTGAATTCAGATACATGACAAGAATGACAAGATGTGTGTTTTACTAAATGAAAACATACTAAAACCAGTGTTTTCACACTTAAGCCCATTGCTAACTACAGGCAAATCCTGCCTAAGCACCAAAAATCATTTTCTGTGAGGAATCCTGCATATTTCTCTGTAGCAGCTGTTGCCACCTTCTCTGAGTGGTACAGAATTTGGTTGCAGATTTTACCTGGTTTGCATTTTTTGCATCAGATAGATGTGCTGCTGCCATTCTCATTGATTTGGTGATTAACAGGTCTGAGACCTTCAGATCAAAGGGGTCTGGATAGAGCCAAAGCAGCTTCAGTGCCATTCCCTGGTTCCTATGACAGAGTTCTGGTACCCTAGGCTACTGTATGGTGAAAAAGATGAAGTGCTCAGTGGCTGTGCTTTTCACAGTGAAGATTCATAGCATCACCCAACTAAGGACATACTGTATGGTGAAATAAAATAATTTTTAGTCTGGTTTAGGTGAATGCCAAAAGCTGAGAGTTATAGTTGAGTGGTTTGGAGGACTTAGGTATTTCTATTGTTGAAAAAAGCTAGCAATGAGATCAAGTAGGAAAGTGTGGAGATGTTAAGAGTGCCATTAGTTTTAAAATCTTTTAAAACTACCACCCAAACATCCATATTTTTGATAGTTCGCTTTTAAATGAAAGCTCCTGTGAATATGCCATTTGGTTGAGTAGGAAAGGTTTGATATGCCAAATGTGATGAAACTTGCAGCATGTGATAAAGTAAAATGTCCTGTGTTCCAGGACTGATGAAACTTACCACGATTGAACCTAATGAAGTTTGCTTTGGAAAGAGATGCATCAGTCATCCAAGATCCAAATAAGAAATTTGGCACTTTGGACTGGAAAAAGCATCAAAAGCAGCAGGAGTTTTACCAGAACTTGTGTAACAGAAGTCATGAGGGAAAATGTACTGACTTAGACTTACATTTTCTACAGTTCTCAGTGTATACAATCTTTAGGTAGACACAAGCCTAATCGTGAGCTTATTCTGATGACTGATCTCTCTGGAACAGTCTAGGCTGTGTCTAGGTTTCATTTTGCCTTGTTCATACCAAGGTTAAAACCCAGCTCTGGCTGGTGAAATTAGCCCCAGAGATCTGTGTGTTAAGGATGGAAGAGACATCAGTGCCTAAAGGTAGCTTGCTGATTGGGTTTGAGGGGTTTGGGATAATCTTACCACATCTTATCTTTCCTTCCTATGCACATATCCTCATTTCCTGTTGTCTGAGGACATATTTCCTATCAGCTGAAGCAGGAACAGCAATGTAAAGTTTATTGTATTCAATTACTGCTGGTTTAGTTAGGTTAAAACAAAGTTGGTAGCAGCCTTACCAGAGCTATATTTGCTGTATTCTTCCAACATGAAAACAAACAAGAAGCTTCATGTAGGTGGGAGACGCAGGGCAATTAGGTACTGAGAAATAGACAGATTTTTTTGTTTGATGAGCAGCAATCATGGATGATGGCACCTTTGGCATTCCCAGTGTGCTGCCAAATTTCTTGTGCTGTGCCTTCTAGATACAAAAAAACATCCCCAGAGGTTGAACACTCATCATGGTGAATGAGTCCCTGGGTGGGGTAGTGAGTAGGCTGTGCATGTTGATGCCATTTGAAATGAAACCACCAGAGCTGTCAGAGGTTTTAGTAATTCCTCTCTTAGATACTTGACTGCTTGGGGCACAAGCACTGGAGACAGAAGGTGTTCAGCAGTTTACCATCAATTCCTGAAATAAACTATTTAAATGCTGCCTTCCTATTAGGATTATTATCTCCCTGGTTTGTTCTGACACTCTGAGGAATGGCAAAACACGAGACAACTCTTTTGTATATTTAGTAGCAGCTATGGACTTAATTGTTGTTGCAAGTAGTTTTACAGTGTTCTGGTGAAGCAAATCACTGCCATATATTAAACATTTGCATTTATGTACATAAATACTGCAGCATATTACAGATTCCATACACAACTGAACAAACTTTTTTGTGGTTTTATACTGCTTGTTGATCTACTTTGGTTTAATCTTAGGAGAATAGAGAATCAGCTTTATAAAACTGGCTTCCTTAAGCAGTGGCTTTTTTTTCTTCTTTGCCATCAAATCATATAATCACATGGTTTCCCCCTCAATGACATCAGGCACAGTATTGTGATGTTTGGCCCCTGCAAGGGAGCCAAAAGATAAATCTGAAACAATTGGCGATGAAGTTAAAATCTACAATTACATAGCTAGGTGGTGAAGCTTTCAATCCAGTGAGTTAGTGTGTATGTTTTATATGTTTATATTTCTAAGTACATTATATTCTGTTGCTATGAGATGACTGGATATTGCAGATTGTGCTCTCAAATGTATATTTATGTGCAGGCACAAAATTTAGTTTCTTAAAAACAGCTAAAGCTCACAGGAAGAAAATTAAATATGAGATTTATGAATTCCAGCAGCAAGAATTACATCTGATCATTGTTTATTTCGCTTGCTGGACTTATTTTTTCTGTGAAGAAGCTGAAATTTAAGAGAAATATCAAATTGCATGTTGTTCTTCTAGAACCAGGAGAGAAAATAATCATACTTTGTGGAGAGTAATGATGCTGCAAGGGGAAGAAAGGACGTTCATTAAGCAGTCTATGGAAGAAACAGGCATATGTTCTTTCCATGCCACATGCTTTTATTTCATGTAAAAAGGAAATTCAGGGTTGAGTTCTGTTTGTATTAATCCACATCAGTAAGTTGACTTTGCTGGTTGCTGTGATGCATGCAAAATATCTGATTAATTATGTGGTGCTAACTGCCTTGGTAGGCTTCTCTGCAGTAGAACTAAGACTAATTAAGGTAATGTCAGAATGAAATGAGATGAGGTTACATACAGAAATCTATTAAGGATTTGGGTGGCACTTGTCAGGAAAGTCACCTTTTGCATCTCATGCTGAGGATTAAGTTTCATCAAAAACCTCAGGTTTCTTTCACAGAATGTCTTTGGTTGGAAGAGACCTTCATGATCATCCAGCCCAACCTTTGTCCAGCAGAAATAAATTTCCAGCCTTTAGGTCTCTTTCTGCTCTTGCTTTGCTTTACTGTAAATTAGATGTTATTCCACTGGAGTCAGTGAACTGGAAGAACACAGGTGTGAATGTGGGAACTTCTGGGTTCCATAGTCACCTTAGCTTTGCCTGGAAGGGGGGAGTACTTCTCATTTAATTGTAAAAATGGTCTGGTAGATTGTAATACCAAACTCGAGTTTATTTAAATTTCCATAATGATCCTTAAGTAACATTTCAGTTTCTTTTTGCCTAAGAAGCACTGTTTAGTAAAGATAGCTCACTTTCCATCTGTCAGTACAACACAGGCCTTTTCTCCTACGTTACTTTGATTTGTCATACCTGCTGTGCTCAAAGACATTGATTCCTGTCATGTAGATCATTGAAACAAAATCACACCAAGTGATTTCTGTGATATGTGCATCAAGCTTCTTCCTCTTCCTTCAGATCACAGGAGTCATCACAGGACAGGAAAGTGACTTTGGGTAGTGTCTGCCTGCACTATGGGAGCACAGTTTAGGCAGAGGTACAGACAGATCACAGTCTTTATGGCTTTGTAACCAAATACCTCTCTAAATCTGAAAATCATCTGCCACTTGCTTTTGATTTAGTCCGTAAGGAGGAGGTATCTTGTGATACCTAAAATCAAGATAAAAAAGAAATTTTGGTAAATTATTGCTGTCTAATGTTATGTTTTTTTAAAATTGGTTAACACTTGCTAGGTAAAAGCTGAGGCATGGAAGTGTTCCTCTAAAGCCCCATCTTATGTAGCTAAGCAGCACTGAAAATACCTATTTTAAAAGTAATTACATCTTCAAATTTTGCTGCCACAGAAACAAAAAAAAAAACCTGACCTGAACATAACAGGTAGGTAAGGATACAGAAGGCCTGCAAATAGTTTCAGAAAATATAACTTGTTAAATCTCTCTTAAATATAAAACCCTGTTGCATGAAGAAATGTAAGGTAAAGAGTCCAAAAAAAAATTTAAAAATTTTTTAAAAATTTAAAAAAAAGAGGTACCACTGTAAGTTTTGGGTACAAGGCAATGAGGTCTGATTCACTGCTTCTGCTGAAGGCAAAGAATAACTCTTCTGTTTTTACAAAATGAGGTTAGTTATCTATTGCTATCAAAGGACAAGGCACTTCTGTACAGCTTTCCCTGGAGAGAGAGATTGGAGCTGATAAAAGAAGCAGTATCTAGAACCAGGCTCATTATATCTACCACAAAATTAAACGATGGCTTTTTTTTCTTTTAATGAAATCAGAGTTGCCCTGAACATTACTGATATGTAGAACATAATATTTTTTGCAAAACATCTGGGACAAGATTAATTTTTGTGCAATCTAAAAGGAGTCTTCCTTTAGAACCTGATGGATTCCTGGGGATTTTGGAATATCAGCTTCTGGTCTCAGGACTGCTGAAAGCAGCAATGAAAAATATAATCAAACACAGAGTGACTGACTCCTGTTTATAAGCACTTCCCATGAGCAGAGAGGTGCAAAAGAACTTTTTGCATGTGACTCATTTGTTAAACTCTGTGTTGTCTTTCTTCACGTCAGAAGATTTATAAAGACCAATCTTCAGTCAACTGGAAAAATTAAACTGGTGTCTGCATCAGCATTGGCAAACACTGCATTCAGCATCTGCTGAACAGCCACGTGTCAAAAGAATCAATAACTGAGCTGTCCATTAACATGTTTGTTCTTCAGAGCACAGGAGTTGTTCCACTAGCAGAAGAACTGAATCTGTTGTAGGAAGGAAAAAGGATTTAAGGCTGCGTCATGGTTTACTCAGAATTAAACACTGACCTGTTCCATTCTAAAAATTGTAATTCTTTTCTGCTGGTATGTTTAGACCTGTTTAGTTCTCAGTTGCACCTATAAATTTGGTGCTGTATTTTACTTACACTTTTAAAAGTATGAAAGGGGTTTAAATCTTGAGGTTATCTCTGTAAATATCAGTCTATGGTAAAGAATAATGGAACATACGAAGCATGCTTGGAAGACCATAAAACATCAAAGCTGACAAAACAGGGAAGAATGCCTGCAAACCTTGATTCTTCTGAGTTTTTTGGCTCTTTTGCAGAAGTGTTCTGGACAGCAGCCCAGGATCATGGGGATGACACCTAGACAATACCAGTTGCTAGCATTTAGGTAGCTGAGTAGAGGAGCTGCCTCATTCTCCTTTCCCACTTATTTATATACTGGGAAATGCATAAAAGGGAATAAAATCTTGACAAGACCTTTCAAGCTGGGGCTCAGCTTCCATGTCACAGGAACAGGCATCACCAAACAAGCATCACAGGCCTCTACATCTGAAGAACCTTGTGCCCCAGTAGCCGCCATCCAGAAATTTTCTTCTAAGTCATCTCGGCAGAAGGGAACTTGCACCATGGCCACAAAATGTTTCCTGTTTTGCATGGCTTTGCTTGAAAAAGGCTGTGTTGTAGGCTGATGTTTTTCAAACTCTGGTGCAATAGAAGGTGTACACAGTGTAAATACCCTTATAGGAGAAAACCCATTCTTTAGATTTAAAGAATAATCATACCTCATATAATTATGTGCAATAAGAAAATTATCTCTTTCTTACTCTATCAGCCTTTTGGGAGTGAGTGATTTTACCATCTTGTAGTGCTAGAATTTGTATTTGTAGAGAATGGAAAGTCATAGATACTGCTTGGCACTATTTGTATGAAATATAAGTAATTTACCCTGACAAAGAGGCAGATCTTGACATTCTTATTTAGGACACATTGCTTCATTGCTTTCAAGCAGTGTAATCAATGAACTAAGGCTCTGTTCAGGAAATGTGCTATAGCCTTAACTGAAATATTCCAGGATAGCTTTACTGTTTGACTTTACTGCCTGAATGTGTTTGGCAATAATCTGAGCCTGAACAGTTAAGTGTAGCTTTTGATAATCACTCTCCATTTATTTCCCTGAAATCTCTGAAGTCTCATACAGACTTCTTTTATCTTGGTCTTTATGGTACACAGATACAAAAAGCCCTGGTAAGCTGGTAAGACTAAGATGAAGCTGAAGACCAACAGCACAGAGTTCATGGCAGAATTCTGTCCTGCAGCTTTGTGCCCCTTAACTGGTCCCCTGTATCCACAGTGGTTTCAGGTTGATGTTGAGATGCCCAGGAAAAATGCCTGAGCATCCCATGAGGCTGTCAGAACACACACTCCTGTCAGCAGTGTTTTCTAGCACACATACAACAAAATTGTATCTTATTGCAGTCCCTGAGGGTAAGGAGGTGTGTCAGGCCATTCATGAAGAAATGAGCCCCAGTGTTGCCTGTGTGGTGATGTGATATCATCCAATCTTCCATCCACACCTAATTGGTGGTGTGAGGGGATATTATGGTGGCCTCACACTGGGTGTCAATCCAGTTGTGGCTGAGAGAGCATCAGGATCTGACCTTGCTTTATGTGAAATCAGCTTGAAAAACGGACTCAGAACATTGAAGGTACAGAGTACAAATAGGGAAACCCTGGATAAATAATTTCTGGAAGTCTAAAGCAGGGTTTGTGCTACTCTCATGGCTCTAAGGAAAGCAACTGGAACCCTCAGGAATATAAGCTGAGGCCCTCAATGTCTTGAGTAGTAAAGAGGAGAGCTAACAGCATTGCCATTCACCTGTGCCTTAAAGATGAAGTCTGCTCATGATTGTATTTATAAACTGACTTCTCTAAACACATGCATTGAAAGACTTAGCTTTTCGTAAATATGCATGTTTCATCAACTTCTGCTGTAGCCCACATTTAATTTTGTTTATTGTATGCACAAGCCATTTAAGCAGTAGAAGCTTTGTTTCTCAGTTGATTTTATATGTGTATAAGCAAGACTCAAATGATCAGAATCTCACATTTCTCTATTTCTTGAAACAAAGCTAAAGGGCAAGGCAGTTTCCAAGTGCAGGTGGAGAGGGGAAGGGCTGAGAGGATAGAAGGGAGGAGCTGTTGGCTGCTCTGGGACAAGGAGGCAATTGAAAGGCTTTGCTTGGAATCAGAGGAGGGGAAGTCAAGTTTGTTGACCCTAGGACTTTTGGGGTTAGAAAGGAAAGCTGTAGAAAATAATATCAACACGCAAAGAACTGTGAGTAAACATTTTTGCCAGACTTATTTATTTAACCCTTCTTGTCCAGCAGATCCAGGGGTTTCCTTAAAGTGAGTTTGGTTAAGTATTTTATTTTGCATCTGTGTATACAGCATAGCTTTTGGTGTCTTTAGCATCCAGATGCTCAGAGCAGCACCAGGGGAGATGTGCTGGGTCTGCTCAGGGAAGTGAAGTGTCTCATTGACTTCAGGTCTGCATTTTTTTGCAGGGAAATTTTACTTTGAGTGGGACTGAAGAAAGCATGGCAGTGTGTTAACATGTGAGCATTCTTAAAAGTTCACAAATTTTATCACCCTTCACTGGATCTTGATTGTATGTTTACTCTTCACGTGGATCTTCACCTAGAAATGGTTCATTCTTAACCTGAGGGACAGCTGCTATTATTATTATTATTATTATTATTATTATTATTGGTGGCCCATGATATTTTGTGGAACAATGGCTGTTTCTTGTTCACAAAGAAGGAACAAATTTCCTACCTGTGCTGCTTTTGCTATGATGATAGAATAGTGAGATCTTCAGCACAAGCAAATGAACTTTTCACCAGCTGAAGAACTTCTGTGGCAAGAGCACAGGCTGTTGTGGCTTGATGGAATTACTGTAATAGTTGCAAGTGGTAAAAAACATCAAACAAAGGAGAGTTCTCCAGTGGTTGAGATATATATATGAATTAATTAGAGGTAAAGCAAAACTTCTCCTTTTGTAGAGTGGCCTCAGATACTCTAAATCAGGTTCTCAGCTAAGCAATGGCACATTCTCTTCTCACTACCAAAAGAGAGGCTTTGTATGTTTTTAATTTCTTTTGATACAGAACTATAGCATGCTGGGTGAATGGTGTGTAAGAATTTAGCTTTGTTAAGGGCTTTATGCTTTTGAAGTGCTTTTCACTTTGTGGTCTCAAACAACAATGAATTAAGATCAACAGTATCTGTGTGGGGGCATGCAAGGGTTTTTAGTCCTGTTTTTCAGATGAAAGAGTTGATGTACTGATCCGGAGGTTAACAACCTGACCTTCTTCTGTAAACTTCTGTGGAAATACCTTTGAGTTGAAAGCACAGTGAGCTTTGACATAAGAGATGTGCAGAATGTCACACTGCAATGAGTGTGGTTACTAATGAAGAAGTTTTTCATTTTTCTACACAAAACCCCCCTTATCATTTGACCATGAACTTCACTTTTCACCTAGAAAAGAGTTTGAAAAAACATACTGGATTACTAAGAAGCTTTGCATTTAAGGTAGTTCACTAAACAGTGTTTGACATGGACTTGGTATGATGGAATCCACTGGTTATAGCTTCAATACCTCCCTTCATCTGTGACATTTGGCCCTTCCTGATGTAGTTTCTTTCAGGTTTCAGAGGATTTACTAAGCTAGCTTGACCACATACCTTTTTCTTCCCAGCTGTCTCAGTAAGCATAAAGATGACTCAAATGCTTTATAGTAGAAGAATAAATGTGAATGGATTTATGACAAACTCACTCTGCTGGCAGGTAAAGTGACCTCGTATTGTATTTGGGTTTAGGACTTTTTTAAAGGATTTTTCTCTTATGGAGATAGATTTTTCTCTTGTTTCTCATGAAACATTTAAACATCATACCTTTTCCTTTTGTTTTGTTTTGTTTGAGACACTTCTTCTTGCAATTCAAAGCAGGACACATGCATTTCAGGTGTGTAAGGCAGTGTTCTGCTGTGGCACGATGAAATGAAAAATACCTCCATAAAGTGATTAAGTATTAATCTCTCAAGAAAAAAATGTGCAAGGTTTCTGGCATGAATTTTGTACTCAGTAACAAGTAATTATTCATTGCTTCAGCTCTAGATGCATAGTGTTTCCTGGCCTCTTCTATTGCTTTGATTCATGAGGCAAAGCATCACTGGGAGAGAAAGGTGACCTAAGGTTTTATTCCTCCTAAGCTCCTTGAGTTCACAGCCTCTTGCTTTGCACTTAGAAGTATTTCTGACATTCCTTGGTTGTCAGCAGCCCAAAGAAACAAGTCATCAGTCAGTGATTTGCACAGCTTGCAGCATTTAGTCAGGGCCCCTCTTCAGTCTGTTAAAGTGATTAAGCACAGACTTGTCATCTCTGAAAACAGCAGAGCATCCCCTTTATTGCTGAAATGTTTCTCCTTGCAGTTTTTAGGGCCAGGATTCCTCAGCAAAGCTGGTGAGCCACAGGGTCTGGATTTGCACCTGAAATACATCTGTGCTCCCTCCAGGTGAATGGGCTGGAGCCTGGGTAAGGTGAGGTGGCTTTGCCAAGGTCAGAGTAGTGAGTGGGAGCAGATGATGCACCATATCTGAAAGTGAAAAATTTCAGAAGGCAGAGCTGTGAGTACTGGAAACACAACTCCAGGACTGTTCTCTGCCCCAGCACAGCTGTCAGTGCCAGATGTGGGGATGCTTGGTGTGCTCTGAGCATCCCAGTGCACTCTGACATGACAGGACAGCAGCAGTCTGGGAAGGTCCCAAGCAGGGGTTGTTAAGGTTTCTTAGGAGCTCCTGAGGTGATGTTTGCTTTGGGGATATTTTTGTCAGTGCTGATAATAATAATATGCAGTGAATGGCCAGGGCTTTGCACGCACCAGATGTAAGAGGACTACTGTTATTTGCATAAAGTGCTAATATTTTCCTAGCATTTCTGCCACTTAGGAAGTTCTGGGCTATTTTTCCATTCTCAATTCATGTTCAGAGGGGGTAATTTGATCACTCATTTTGATAATCTGCCCAACAGTACTTGAGAATGGATTTTAAAAGGAGCACAACCACTCTATACACTGCATTTGCTCAGTTGTGGCAGTTTTTTAATCAGCACTTAGGTGTTGTGAGCATTTAACTGAGGCTTCTCTTCCCTTTGTAAGGTAAAAGCCCCTTATGGTTATTCTAGTTTATCCTAATGAAATGGCCACTGATCACTGAAAAGCCTTTTTGTTCCTCTCACATTCTTTTGCTGACATGGTGTACCAAACAATCTCAAAGACAAGGGCTCTAAGCTCTGTTCTAAAGCTCTCTAGATCTGGGAGTAAGAAGACTTTTCCAAGAAGAAAATGCATGACAGTAGTCACTAAAGGTTTTCTTAGGGTATTCAGAATACTTTAAACACTCTGAAGCCACCAGAAAAATACAGAAAATAATGCAGACGCTTTCAGATGTCCTTTTTAGCAAAGTGTTTCATGCCGGTCACTCCAGGTGCTTAGTACTGTAATTTTTGTAGCAAAGGCTACATGGCCTTATAGATTTGTACTGTGATCCCTTTTATGATATAAAAATAATTATGTAGTCTCAGAATTATAATCAAAAAACATTTATTAAAACTCTTGGGGGCCTTCATTTCAGTGTAAGTGGTGTAGTTAATACCCAGGTATGGGTGGTTCTGACAGGTGAATACACCAAGTAAACTATAAGATATAACTATAATATTATGATCTAAACAATATATTTCCTCTATTGAACATAATTTGCAGTTGCAGTTATGGCCTGCTGAGCCATCTAAAATATATGAAAAGATCCATAATTGTCACTTATCTTTATGAAATGTCAAAGTCATAAACTACATCGACTGCATCGACCTCAATGTGCATTAATTCATGAAGAATTTAATTTGATGAGTTTCAGTCAGAGCTGCAGTATAAAATCCTTTCAGTGCAGTTTAATTATTTCACCAACATTACATATACATAAAACCATCATAGTCTGGACTGGTTTGTGGTCATGATCTGCTCCTAAGACTAAAGGTGTTGTGAATGTGTTTCTAGATCACAGGGTGTTATTTGCTGCAATCTTACTGGCTTAAAAAAAGAGGAAATTGTTATTTAGGAGCAAATATTAGTTCTCAGTTTGTGAAGTGTATTGTATCTTTTATTCTTCAAGGGGTGGGAAAAAGAGAAAACAAGAGGGAAATTAAAAATAAAGAAACCAGTCAAAATATTGTTTGCTTCAGCAGGAGCAAACCAGTGTCAGTAATTGCTCTGTAGACAGAATTGCCTATTGCTTAGTAGTACCAGCATTATTGATCAGTTGTTTCTGTCCATGAACTGACAGTGATAACCTTAGGACATTTTTATTAATGAAATTATATAATATCTTGCCTGGCTGTAGACAAATGATGAGTTACATGACGCATTATTGCAAGAACTTTTTTTTTTTTTTTTGCAGCATTTCTTGAAAGTAAAGCTCCAAACCCTCCCGTTTGGTTTCTCTGTCATTTCTTTTGCAGTTCTCTCCCTCCCTCACCTACACAACTAATGGGCAAGCCACCCAATTTTTAATGACATTGTAAAGGGTGCCACAAAGAGGTGGGAAGGAGGGGGTGGGAGGGGAGACCTGAGCTTCTCGTTGAGAGGAGAGGTATATGATGGGGTGCATACAAGGATGCATAAGTTATTGCAGCCTCAAGGCAGCAGTAATTTATACACTGACAGTTTGAGTTTCATGCTATGCTATTTTAAAAAAGCCTTACAAACTAACTGCCTCGGTTACATTAGTGTGTGTGTGTTGGTTTTTGAGCTATTCCACATTGTGGAGACAGTTTGAACAAAAACGTTTGAAACATTAATCACAGTGTGGCAATTGTCCTGTTTCTGTAAGGAAAAAAAATCTAGTAAAAAAAAAAAAAGGATGGTTATTTTCAGCTTTTAGCGTGAATGTGCATGCCCTGAAGGACTTTTCAGGTTTGTTTTATTGCTTATTTGTGTGTTTTTCAGATATGTTGATGAAATTGAGAATTGTGGCTTTAGCTGACATATGTATATACTGTATCAGCATAGTTATTATTGGAGTTGTCCTCTCTGGAGCCATTTCACTAAACTTCTCAAAGAAAGCAAAATGGATGTGACTGGCATACATTTGAATAATGACCACTTTGGGTTGTATGTTTTCCTTATGCTACAAATCCGAGAAGTCTTAACTAAACCCAGCATCCATAATGTGTACAACCAAACAAACGTGTTCCCTTTTGATATGAACCATATAATAATATTTTTGCATTAAAGCACCATTTCCTTATGAGGAAGCATTCAGTCATTCCCATTTGTTGAACAATCACTGTGAAACTGCACATCTAGAAGGATAAGAACAGAGGATTTAAGAGTTGAAAGTGTCCAGAACTAAACTGAGTTTTCATCAATAATAATATATATGAAGCCAAACATATTAAGTGTAAGCAGCTGTAGACCATAACTATTTAGGTTTAATTTAAGTGATATCTTCATTAACCTTCCTCAAAAACTGTCCACAAGAGCCCATATAAACACATCATTGTCCACCTTACAGTGAATTTTAGATGCCAGCTGCATCCTCAGAACACTGAGGGTGGGTCTGCTATGAAGCTTATATATAGGAAGACAATCAGAACAATGATGTTATTTGTCCTTAAGTTTTAAGTGCTATTGATTTTGCATAGATCCAGTCTTGGTTTATGGGATATTAATTTTCATTTTTACTGGAGTTTTCTGACTTCAGTGACCACCCTCTGTCTGTAAAGCTGGATTTTATCAAAACGGTTTTAACATTAAAACACTTGCCACAGGGAATTAGGACTGCTACCCAGGTAGCCAAATTGATTCAGTGGTGTAAAAATCAGAATATGCCTCAGAGTATAGCAAAAGTCATTCATTGCATTTCTTTGAAGTGAAGCAATGCAGATTTGCATAGGTAAAGATTTGATCTTACGTGTTGAAAAATAATTTCTTGATAGGTTCATTTGAAACAACAAAATGGTGACACAGAGATAAAGACTTGCACAAAGTCACGATCATAAAACACAACAAAAATTTCTCCCTCATTTTGATATTCAAATGTGTTCTTTTTTTTTCCAAATCCCAGCTAGGTAATTATTAGGACTTCCCATGAATAATGGATGATATTTAAAATGTTTGCTGAAGAACAGTGAGTTTGTTGTATCAATAAGGAGCAGGATTATTATGGGCTACTTTGTAATGTTTCAGTTGCTGTGTTTTGTACCACTCTGGAGGTCAGATGGTAGAAATCTATTTGATTGCTGTCTTTAGCCTGCAGTCATTACTGGAGAGGAGACAGGAACACATTTTTTCCTTTCTGTTTCTAGCTGCATCTACCACGATGGGGGGTCTTGAGGACAGCTTGAAACAAGTAATGCCCATTATTACACTAGAATGAAAGGAAACCAAGAGGCTTCAGTGGACAATTTGCTAGAAAATTGAGAATTAGCTTCAGTTTTATTACTTGAGGTATATTTATATGAGTTACAGTATGAAGAATAGCAGCCTCAGTTGTCATACAGAGACCAGAGCCTAAAAGCAATAAAACCAGAAATTGCTGTGTCACAAGGGAAAGTGGTTTTCCATAAACTAATAAAACTGATGTTCTAATGATTTCTCTGTGATCCTTCAGGGATTTTTAGGGACATATTTGATAAAGAAAAGCTGAAATCTGCTTTATTTCCCTAGTCTTAGTCTTTTTTAATGATTGTCTTTTTACAGAATATTCCTTGGTGAAGTACTTTCTCTACAAGTTATTACTCAGTCTTTTCTCATTGCCTTTACAGGGCTTTCTACTTTATGCTGTGAAAATGGAGCACTAGGTTCTTCCTTATAAGCAACAAATGTATGTTTTCTCTCCCTCCTGACAGAATTAAATCTTAGGAAGAAAAATTTGTTCAAATTTTCTAAGTGGAACCTGAGATGGAGAGGGAGATGTTGAGTGAAACAGAAAGGACAAAGTTTGGTTTGGACCAAGCTGAAAAATGTTAGTTTATCTGAAAAACAAAACAAAACAAAACAAAAGTGTTCCATGTTCTTCCAAGACTAACCTTTAGTTGAATCTTTTTTTCTGATTTTAAAAGTAAAATTCATTAACTTTCATTCTGAAAGATATTTTCATTCATTTTTTTTCAGCTAGAGTTATAAATGTGGCTTGGCCTCTATTAACTTGTAGCTGTGGTCTCCTCCTCTCCTAAAACTCTATTCTTCCAGGAAATGTAATGTTCATTGAACAAAAAATTCACCAGCTCTGTTACTGAATTTATGGGGCTGTAATTGCAAAGGGGACACTTCCCCAAGCGGGAAGGGAAGTTACAGACCCATGTGTGGCTCATGCAGGGCATCCAAGAACATTTTAATTTTTTTTAAGAATGGCCAATAGCCACACTTTACAGAGGAAAACCAGCCAGCAATAAATACGCTGCTTTTTTACAAAAAATAAGTTTATCAGGATATTATTTTAGCAAGCTCCACATCTCAGTTAAATATTATATTATCCTGCACAAGGATATTGTTTCACTAAGACTAGAATTATATGGATACCTGCCTTCATTTGTTGTCTTTTAATTATTGCATCATTTACTATCTTTTTAAATAATAAATCACAGTTAAGACACTGTAAACATATTCTAAATGTGTTCCTCTGATTTGGTCAAAAGCAAATGTTTTGGGATTATTTTAAGTCACTAGTTTACAGAATTATTGTCCTTCTGCATGATATAAAATTATTTGGCATTTTTATAGATATTTATAAAGAAGTCTTAAATAAAAAGCATTATATTATCATTAACGCATTTTGATAAGTATAACAGGATATCATTAAAATAGTGGAGGTACAGAAAAAACTTTTTCATGTTAGTTTTCTGCTCAGCATAGTCTCATCCCTATGGCTTTTGCCTGCAGTCCTCTAGCGTTGATCATCCATTATCTTTGCAGACTTCTTAACCTTAAGCAAGTTAGCAAATTTACCCTTTCTCTGCTCTTTAGCCATTAGAAAATCAACCAGTTTAAAAGATCTAAGTTACTTGTGATAGGCTGTAAGAGCTACAATACCCATTTCTTGTCAACAGACATGAGTTTCCACTTTGGTGAGTGGAAGTCCTGGAGGCTGGAGACATCTCCGAGGAAGCTGGTACCAGGACCATGGTCTCAACCCTCTGTCTCCCAGCCAGAAAGCTTTATTTTTAATCTGCCCTCATCTCTAGGTGATAGAGGTGAATCTCTGGGGGAAACAAATTAGGAAAAGCCATGAAGTGTAGAGCAGGGGAGACAACAGTGCTGTTTCTAAAAGACGGGAATGAAGACACCAAGATTTTCCTTACAGGGAGAGACCAAAGGACTATCCAAAAAATACAGGCAGAGATGCATGGAGTAGAGCTTTTAGAACGGGGGCAAAAGCCCTGCTTCATAAAAAGAAAAGTAATGAGGTGATGGGGCTTGCTCCAAATAGTGAGCAAGAAAATCAGTAACTGTATCTGAGCCCTCAGTGGGAGCTGGTAAGTGGAGCAGTGCTGGTGTAGGGTCTGGAGAAGAAGTCCTATGAGGAGAGGCTGAGGGAATTGGGAATGTTTAGTTTGGAAAAGAAAAGGCTGAAGGGAGACATTATTGCTCTCTACAACTACCTGAAAGGAGGCTGTAGGGAAGTGGTTGCATTCCTCTTCTCCCAAGTAATTGATGGGGAGGAATTTCTTTACTGAGAGAGTAGTTGGCACTGGAAGGTGGTGGAGTCACCATCCCTAGAGATATTTAAAAAGCATATAGATGAGACACTTCAGGACATGGTCTAAGTGGGCATGATGATATAGATATTTTTTATATTTATATAAGTATATATTTATATAAATATATTTTTATATTTATATCTATATTTATATTTATAGCACCTATCACCATATTGATGAACATTCTTTGGAACCCCTCTGGCAGTGTTCTGGGGCAGGGGGGGATGTTGCCAGTTGGACATGGTGATCTTGGAGGTCTTTTCTAACCATGACAATTCTGTGATTCTGTGAATGTGATTCGTGACCTCTGCCAGGGACACGCATAATAATCCAGTGTTTAAAGAATATGCTTTTTAAATGCTTGCTTTGAAGAAAGATGTTGGCTTGATATTTCGCCACAGGGGGAGGGTTATTTAGTATTAAATACAGTCAGAGGGGACCAGCTCCCTGGAGAAAGCACAGGCATTATATTTTGAGCATAGAGCATCTGTACATTAATAATTAGTCAGGTCAGATGGAAAATTTTTATTGAAGCCAACTCCAGTTGCTCACAGGTGCAACTGACCTGGTTTTCCCTTGTTTTTTATACCTTCACAGAGATAATTATAGTGGCAAAAAGTGTTAAAATAAGGAAATCTTATTTAGTTTACTTGGGGGCAAAAATAAGATTAAACACAATTACCCCTCTACCAAAGGAGAGCAATGGTGGAATGAAACCCCTTTGTTTTAAGGTATTGATTTGCACAAAGCACTTAGTCTCTTCCACCTTATATACTGGGGACCTCCCTTGTTCTTTGAGATCTTTCTTTAACTGAATGACCACAGTAATGGAAAACTGAGTGATCAGAGCTATCAGGGCTTGAACTTCTAGCCCTCTGTACCACTCACTGTGTATTTTCTCCTTCAGGTTAGATAATACTAAACTTTTTGCATATTTTATCACTTTAGTTTGCTAGCTGTGCAATCAGATTTGTGAGGCTTTGGAAGAGAAGTCATGCATCAGTATAATATCATAACAAATGGAATAGAAGAGTTCTTTTCTTTCATTGAATATTGGCTTGAATATTCAAATAGCATATAAACATTTTAAATAATACTGAACACTTGGCTGTGTAATGGTGCAAAGCCCAACATAATTATTGGAATACTGAGGCTGACTGGTCCCAAGGATGTGTTTGTTACAGCTTCCCAATCTTACAAATCAATTCTGCTAAAACATTAAGAGCAATTTAGGTGGAAACAGTGAAAACAGGGAGAGTTACAGTTTAGATGCAATCCCTTCTTTTTTGTCATAGATACTCTATGACAAAAGACTCTAAAAGACAAAAGCCCTACAAGACTCTGCAGTCTTGTAGGGCAAATTTCTAGCACCCTTTTCTTCTTCAAACTAATAATTGACAGTCTGTCTCAGATATGTGTACGTCCCATTAAGTCAGGGAGTCTTTATCAGGGCACCTGTTGACCATGCTGCAATGAAATATCTAATTAACATTGTATTCTGCAGAGAATTCTGTGCCACTTTCTAAGCAGGCCACAGAGTACATATTCTGAGAAATGCACATCCTATTTTTGTAAGTGATTTCCAAAGGCACACAGGACAGATCTAAATACAGGGAGTATTTAGGGTTTTAACACCCCCTGTCACATTGTGAAGAGCACCTCAATGAGATGTGTGCCTGGCTGCCATTTAAGCCAGTGGAGAGCATGTCCCCCACCTGCTGAGATCCTTCAGCATCTGCATCTTAATTGCCTCTGGAAACCTGCTCCTACCATCCTACCCAAGTCACTTTTCAAAAGGAAAGACAGATACCTGTGAAAATTTTACCTACACTGCACTGTGAAGTGAGCCTGTTTCTGAGAGGCAGAAGTATTAGTTTCAAATTCTCCAGTTATTGCCACTTCTGGCAATAAAGATCTTGAACAGATCTTTGCCCTTTACCATGTGCAGGTGCAAGAACAAGGTTTTTGGTTTTGTTATGTTTTTTAATGTTTATGATCATATAAAACTAAGACAGGTAGTTTTACATGTTCAGTGATTTTGCTGTGTAGTCAAGTGGTGTACAGTGAAGCAGCAGCTATTGAAGGTCTGGTGGTCATTAGTTTTTGAAGGATGTGTAAGCTTTTATTGCTATTATTCCATACTCATGGTGGTCCAGCAGTGTAGACTTCCTTTATGCTAATTTGGGGACATAACTTTGAAGCCCATCATACTGATATTTTTAAACCATCAGTTATCAGAGCAGTAAATCAGATGAACTCTGCCCATGCCCAGGTCATGTTACACATTTTCTTTTTGATCAGAATTGCATTAAGCTTGTCATTGCAAATTCCATTTGAAACTGGCCTGGATGCTCTAGAAAAGATGGGTTGGCTTCTCTTGGATGCAAGAATGCTCTCCCTCTCCTTCCTTTCCCAGCTGAGTACACTGACGCTTGGAGAAGTGAAACCAGAGCTAAATTTTTTAGTCACATCCCTGTCTCTGCTTAAAAAATTATATGTGCTGAAACGTTTACACGTTTCTATATAATCCAGACTAATATTTAATCTGAGCTGCCTTCTGAGCTAAAACAGGAATAGTACAGTCAGTAACTGACTGTGTTAACTGATTATTAAATCTCTTGGTGTTTTCACCCATCTAAGGTTATTGCCTACAATCCCTGTATTTAGAAGTTGCAAATTACAAAGCAGCAGCCAAAAAAATAATATTCTATGTGTTAGCAGAGAAGAGTTCTTAATGACTTTTAATACAACAAAAGAGATATCTAATACTCAAGGGGGATTATGAAGTTGAATCCTAAAAGCAAGGCATTGCTTCCCCTTTACTCTGTCCCTTCCATAGCAGGTAAAGGCCCAGGGATTTCCTCACCATCAGTGAGTAGTTTTTACTCTGCAGGTTACTTGAGGCTGTTGTATGTCAGTACTCTGCAGAATAAACCAGGTCCTTTTTGATCCACAGAACACCATGGTGCAAGAAGTAATGGTGTTAGGTCGCTGATACAGAGCCCTGAACCACTGCATCCTCATCCTGTATGAAATGGTTTGAAAGGGAACTTGTTACCCCCCCCCAGCTTCATGTGGGCTCAGATGTTGTCTATTGATGTCATGCTAATTCTTTGCTAACTTTGTAAACTGTCATTCTGTGGCCTTGCTACAGGAAGAATCAGTATAAAGCAAGTTAGATGAAGTATTCTGTGCTCTGATCAATGCAGTGGAACTACACGTGGATGTGCAAGCCCAGTGGAGACCAAATCTGCATTGCCAAGTGGTCTAGGAGGTATATAAACCTGTTCCAAATTAATAAGAGACCTTGTCATTGATGAATACTTCATTGTTGTGAAGAGAAATGCTTGTACTGAAGACACATAGGTAACAGTGCTGTGTCAAAGCTCCCTGTTGCTAGCCATTGGCAAATCAAAGGTGGAAAATAACCGAGTAACTAAAAAGCAGCACACATGCAGACTGTGAGTGTGGATCCATAAATTATCATTTATATTATCATAAAAACTCATTTAAATTTCAGAATATTGTTTAAATCACTGCTCACTCTTTGATTGCTTGCTTTTTTTTTTTGTGTTCAGAATAAATAAAAGGAAATTAACTTATGGGTTGAGACATGAGACACATTCCAGCTGCAAGGGCAATTAAAATGCTGGATACCAAAGAGTGAGATGTTGATGAAGAGAGACTTTGAAAGGCTGATAGCATCTGTTAATGAAAATTCTCAGAGGCAAAAGATGTGTTTGCTCAGGTAGTTTGAGAAACAGAAAGTGTAGATAAAGGTTAGGGAGAGGAATAAATATTTTTCTAACATGATTGACTGAAGGTCAGATAGAAAGGCTAATATTACTGTGTTTGAGGACAATTCAGCTAGCATAAATTTTTTCCAAGACATTTATCTGAGAGGAATTCATGAGGTTTTTTTGTAATGAATATGTATTTCAATTCATAGTCTGATTACCATAATCTCCTGTGATTGTTTCTTCAAAGGAGTAATATTTATCATTTTTTAGACTCAGCAGTTCCAGACATGTTTTTAAGAGAAGGCAGTCAGCAATACTGTTGTGTGCTCATGCTAAAAACCCTGGTGCATATCATGGCAAAAACTTAACCTGCATTATCACTAATTTTAAGTTTGCAGCATACACTGAAATTGTCTCAGCTCTTTAGATGAATGCAGTGATATATGAAGCCAAGTTTTAGCTGTTTTCAAAATCCTCTGCTGGTGATAAGTGGATAAGTTTCCTTTTCACAGGGCAGTTATTGCCTATGACAGAATAAATGCACTGCTATTCTCTTTATTTAAGCTAAAAAAAGAATTCATTTTTCTTTCCTTTCTCAGATAATTCCACACAATGCTTTCCTTTTTTAACTCTGTATCACAATTGTGCAACTTTCCCTGAAATAATAAATAATGCTTTCCATCAGTATCCCAGCTGAGTGGGGGCTAGGTAGCTATTCAATTTAGTCTAGCAGATAAGATCTGAGGAAAATGTATTCATCTGTATGAAAAAACATATGGATGTTTTTTACTACAGCATTCCAGTGGCTGGTGTGTTAGTAGGCAGTATAGGGTTCTTTAAAAGTGTATGTTCAGGTAGGCTACAGTTTGAAATAAATATAAATCTAGATATGAATCAGCAGAACCTCAATTTGAAAATTGGCTCTATTACTAATTCTTTGTATGAGCTAGGCCAAATCTTTTTTTTTATTATTCTATGTATGTCAAATTTATGATTTGTCTGTTTCCTATGGGAATGTTGACCATAAATGTGTTCATCTGCAGTGCTTTGAGAATTATTTAGCATTTTTTATGGTTGTGCAAGAATTTGCTAAAAACTGAGAGATGTCAAAGCATTTCATGGGAAGTGCACTGCTTTGTGTTGAGTGTGGACCACTCCATGGGAGATACAGGCACAGGCAGGATTACTTCAGAAACAATAAAATTTGGTTAAAACGTGTCATTAGGGCAGAGGTACATCAAGAGCTTTGCAGGCTCATTGAAGAGTAGAAGGAAATTCATGTATCTCTGTCAATGCCAGTGGCAAGGGCAATGTTAGTGCTATGTACAGAGCTTTTTTTTCTGAAATAGAAGGCAGTGTTCATTGCACCAGGCACAGCTCAAGCCTTGAGGAAGGTATTTCACCAGCTTGGCTCATCCCAGAGAAGCAGCTCACTGGTGTGTTGTTTATCAGGTGGCTTTTCATTTTCTGTTTTTCTCCAAGTCATACACAATAGGCCAAATATATCCCCTCAAAATCAGTGTTGTTAACAAAAGATGAGTTGAATTCACCACATCCTGCAACACCTGCCCACGCTCTGATTTTAGGTTTTTGTAAGCTTTCCCTTTGAGAAGTGGCTTCACATGGAGTGTGTGCTGCAGTTGTTCTGCAGACAATTTAGGTTTTCTTTTTCAGCTGGATAATTGCTAACTCTGTGATTCTTAATTAGAATCTTTTGCTGAGATAAATACGTAAACACAATTAGATATGTATTTTTAACATGCAGTAATTAGCCTCATCAGTTGAGTGCTAGTAAAGACATGGGATTTTTGTTTTCTTTTACTTTCTCAATTGCAGGTGAAAGTTTTGAGTGATACCTGCATGATACACAACTCCCTGTCTGTATTTTCTTCCACTGATTTCCATGCACAATGCAGCTACAGAAAAATGATATGGCATCTCTTTCTCTTGACTATAAAGAGACCTTAAGAGCCTGTTATCCCAAAGTGAATTAAATTAAGGACAAACATCCACTGTGGTCAGCTTGGTGGCATCAAGAGGCTTATGGCTGAGATGTTTTCTGTCCTTGGTGGCTAAATCTCATCTCTTCAGTAAGCAGTGCACGGGGATAGTGGAAAAAAAAAACAACTTTAATGGTCTGAAAGAAGTGGTTGGTAATATCTGTGTATCTCTGTTTCTTCTTTTGTACCCAACTCTATTTTGTTTGTCACTCAAATGCTTTTCAGCTGAAGGCTGGTCTGAAGCAGCAGAACTTGGGGTGGACCCATTCAAGCTTTGCCATACCAGAGGTAATAAGTGAGGCTGAAAAATAGTGTGGTCATGGGATGGAAGTGATGAAAGGGGAACAGAAGGGAAGGAAGCCACTGCAGAAGGCTGCATCCAGGCAAGGCTGACATTGTGCTGAATTCATGGCATTTGCCTCCCCATTCCTGTAGGGTGCAGTACTTTACCCAGCAAATGGTTTATTTTGGATTTCCTAATATCACTAGGAGTGTGTCCTTGCTGAAAAATTCAGGGCACTCAGGGAAATTAGTGCTGGCCAGGAATATTACTGGAATTGAACTCCCTAGATTGCAGCCCAGGGTAAGTGTGACAGTGCTGTTTCTACTGCAGAGTTTCAGCTTTTCAGCTCTGCTCAGTGGAGTCAAAACCCTGGCCTCAGTGTAGAGCTTGGCTCTTTGTACTTTACAAGTTGAATTCTTTCTTTATTCAGATCTCCTAAAGCTTATAAGTTAATTATTTTAAGTTCTGATGTAGTTTTACCATTATTCCTTTTGCATTTACAATTTTTTCCTAAAAGAATAGTGCTCCACTACACCTAGACCCACGTCTCCCAGATTTCAGCATTCTGCCCTCACCGTCACCTCTGTCAGCTTGCTGATAGCATCACTATAAAGAGTTTCTAGCACTAAGTACCCAGAGGACACCCTACAGCCCATGCCCACTGCACAACACAATGCTCTTCCCCTCCTAGTGCTTCTTAGAATACATTTTTCCTTTCTCTGCTTTTTTGTGCTATTTCCTCTGCCATCTCTGGGCAGTTGTGTACCTATTCCATTTTCCTCAAGCAGACCACACTCTGGTTCTGAAGTGTTCCCATCTCATCTGTTTTCTATTACCCAGAAAAAATAATCACTCAACTATTATCCCTTATTTCAATAAATATTTGCATAGCAAAGCTAAAATTAGAGCACGGCTCTTTCAGTAAACTTTGGATCAGACTGTTGTATTGAAGTCCACCTATCTGCCTTACACCAGGAGACTTGCCTGTATCATTGTGAAAGTCATATGCAAAAGTCCCTCATGGAGGTGACAACATTGCTCACAGCATCTTTATGTCTGCCCTTGCTTATTGTACACTTTGCTCCCTGCCTGGATTGCTCTCATTTTACACTGGCACAGCTTTTTTTCAAAAAACAATGAAGTTGCACTGACTTAAAACTTGAGTAAAATGAGGGGGATGAGCTAGATGCAGGATTTTTTGGAAAGAACAGATCAAGGTGAAACACAATCTGAAGGAGCCATTTGGAGGGGGGAAAAAAAAACCAAAACCAAAACCACCCAACAACAAAAAACCACCCAAGACTCTTGCATTCAGCAGATCTGAATTTCAGCATGTTTACCTGTATCCCACTCCTAGGAAATACAGACCAGGTGATTCCTGTAAATTCTCTTTCAGAACCAGGCAAGTTCCCACTCACACAACCACAAAACCAAGCTGATGTATCCATTTGTGTAGATTTTTCTGTGAAAGGATGACATATTTCAAGAATGTAATATGTGTACAGGGGAAGCTAGAGGTTTAATGAACAAGCAAATCAGGATAAAAAAATGTTAGAGTGTGTTTGCTACTTGATCTAGTAAGTTATTTGCTATTAAAATAGGTGTGTAACACTTTACAGGCTGGTTACCAGATAGAAGTCATCATGTCAAATCCAGATAGAATGCAGTTATCCTACTTTTATTTAATAATTTGAACTTGTATGCATTAGACTGAAGGAGAGCTCCAGCATAGTAGTCATCTGTTGCATCTCTTACTGATTCCTAATTTAGTAGCTTGTTCCTTTCTTCTTCCCTGACTACAAAGTTGTGAAGCAGATCAGGGTTATGCAAGGCATACTTGCCTGACTGACATGTTTGGATTTTGAATGATGGGGAGTATTTTGGGCTGGGTAGTTGTTTTCTACTCACACCTCAAATGTTGATATGTTTGCTTTTAAATGAGTGCTAGGCTCAGTGCCAGACACACAGAATATCCAAGTATATCTCAACTTAGGGACCCTTGGTATGCTTGAAATGCAAGCTGGCATCATCAAAATTTGTATTTGTCTTGGGGAAGCCTTTGCCTTGATGCCTTCCTTTCTGGTGAGTTCATTTTGCTCTTGTCACTCAACACCCCACTTAAATCCCTGAAGTTCACTCACAGGCCAGAATCTTGGTTTGTCATATCATGTCCCAGACATAGAGTACAAAACCCAAGTATTCAGATCAGATCAGAGCTGATGTTCATTCAGCTGAGACAAACCTGCTGCAAGCCAGGAAAATACACCCCACAAAGATCCTTGGTGCTCAAAAAGGCAAAAAAGAAGAGGGACTGCAAGGAAGTGCTCTTCCATTTCTAATAGGAAGCTAAGTAAGGTCCAAGGAACATCAGGAACAGTCAGGAAAGAGTAATTTACATAAGTGGGTAATGTTTTTTCATGAGTATTTTGATGCCAGTTGGGAGGGCTCCTGTGGTGGTAGAGATGTTCCAGTGTGGTCGTTTACTCATGACATGTTGATGATTGCTGTTATTTGAACAAGTTTAATGGTATAGTGCATAGAATTTCATCTGGCTGAGCAAACTGTTCAGGTGAACTTTACTTACATGGATGTGAGTGAAGTTCCGTGAGCTTTTTTAGATGCAAAAGAGTGAAATGTCCCCTTCAGCTGTGTTAATGGTGTCAGTTGAGAGATACTTATATCAGAGGGATGAACCAAAAGACTGAGATACAGGCTCTGCTTCCCTGGCAGAAGTGTGAAGATAGTGGGTGAATTTGTGTCCTAGTCCAGGTGAAGGGAGGACTGCCTGGAATGTACTTCTGTCTGGGTCATTTAAAGTACAGAGCAAGCATTGCTTTAAGGGAAACTGATTGAATATTTCCCCTCTTTGCAGCCTTCAGTCAGCAAAACTCAAAGCCCTTGCTTCTGCTCACCGAGTGGTAAGCTGGGCACTTATTTTGTTGTAGTTTTGGTACTGTAGTTGCTTCCAGCCCAATCTTTTTACAGACTTTTTAGGTGAGGGTCATCCCTGAAATCATCAATACTTTAATAATAAGGGAGATGCATTTGGATATCAAGGCCAGTACTGTCTAAGTACTTTCTAAGCTTTTAAAAAGTATGGATAAGACTGACTTCAGTGATTGTTTTCAAAGATCACAGAAGCAATCCCCTCCCCAGTAGATGGCCAGTAGGGAATAAAATACAGCACAGGTTTGTTACATGTGGATCAGTAATGCCAACACATTGATGATATTGAGCAGTGAAGGGATGTGGTGCTGACCTCAGAAACAGTGCTTCCAGAGGAACACAAGCCTTCCATCCTGCTTGCAGGTATGATTAATGAAAAAGAAGTTGAAAGATCAGGTGGGGATCTGAATTAGTTTTTTCTGTTGTCTATGTTAATGACTGGAATGAACGACCTGTGAAATTTAGTAGTGGTGTTATGAACCTGTTTTGAGATTCTCTCATTGCTGTGATACTCTAGGATGATGTCAGTTTTTTCTTGTCAATATTTTTTGGCTTTATTGATTGGAGCAGTATAAACCAGCAGCATTATTAATGAAAGCCTTCCCTGCACAGCTCCTTCACAGACCTGTGGTGAAATATCAGTCCTTTAGGCTTTCAGGATAGATGTGATGCAGACCATAGGGAAAACAGAGAGAGTTGCCAGGGCTGGCTGGTTTCCTTCTTGAGTGAATGAGATGAGAGGCACTCAGGAGAGCTCAGCAACTCCAGGGTGCTCAGGGGTGAGCATCTCTTGTGAAGCATTCACAGGGAATGTTTACCAGAGGGCAGGGAATGGAAAAGCTCAGTGTGCAGGGCTGGTCACTGACCTGCATAAAACAGGGAAAATCCTTTCCCCCTTCATTACCCCCAAACTGTCAAACAGCTCCCATTGTTATGCTAAGGAGAAAGAAAAGTTCTCATATGCAGCTAAAATGGTCCTTTTATTTAAAAAAAAAATCACATGTAACAGCTCTCTTCGTGGTAAAGCACAACTGGAGCCTGGAAGGTGTTTTCCAGAGATACCACCTCACGGGTGGGTGACAAAGTGGAGGGTAGGGAAGGGCTCTGGAGGCAACAGCCCTAGAGAGAGGTGGGAGGCTGGGCCAGGGATGGTGTTTGGGAAGGGGCTGGCGTGCTGCTCTTCTGGGAGCAGGAGGTTTTTTGAGCATGGGGAAGGGGCTCAGAGGTCCTCAGAGGAAGGGAGACCTCAAAAGGGAGGATGAGAGGGCCCAAGAGGGTGAGCTGGCCCAGGACAGGTGGTGACCACAAGGAGGATTTCGGTCGCTGACATGGGGAGAAGGGATGGTGAAGATTTGGTGTGACAAGGAGAAACAGGAGGTGGAGAAGACAGAAATGAACTTCTTCACAGTAGGATTACTGAAATTGTAGTTTCAGGCGTAGGGAAAATGCTGCTGACACTTCTTGCTCTTCTCTTTGTTGAAAAGGTAACCACTGGCTAATGCAAACACAAAACCACAGACCCTCTCACACAAACATGCAATTGCACAAAAATCAGAAAAAACTTCCCAGCTTGCTTAAGATATTCAAGGTTTGACAAAGACAGCTCTGACTCAAACAGTGTTAACTGGAACTGGGTGCATGGCCATCAGCCGGTGGCATCTGCTCTCCAACGTGTTCATTTTTACTTATTTCCTTAAGATAATTCATAAATATTCTTTATTATTAACAAAAAAAAGAGCTATATGGTTTTTCAAAGTGTCATGGGGTTTTTTTACATGTTGAACCATTTTGTTTGATTTGGAGTGAGAAAAATAGACTTACAGACTGTTTCCTGTTGTTTACAGCAAGCTCCAGGTTCATATTTGGACATTATATGAATGATGATCAAACTTGTAAATATTCATTACTTAGTAGGATCACATTTTTTTTAAAGCACATCTTGGTTCACAAAGCATTTTTAAATCCCCATTAGTGGTATTTATATTCCTACATTAAAATTCCTTGTTTGCAGCCAACCAAGTATCTTAGGCTTAGATCTTCCTCCTACATGTAATGGAATCACAGTGCTGTCACAGACATTGCAGACATTTTTGTAAAATATGATGTTCAGGAAGACTGAGATCATTGTACTATACATATGTAAATGCCTCCCTTTCAATACTCTTAGGGGAAAGAAGATGCCAGAAGGAATTCCCAACCAGTGTACATATTAATTGTCGCCACCTTTCATGGGATAGTGAAATTGTAAAATGCATTCATACAAAGAAAAGCATTAAGAATCCAGGAGGCTGCACAGGGAAAGTGAGGGCATTTGAGTGAGACTTAAGGAAGTCACATGGTAAATTATAATAATCTAACTGCAATCTAGAAAATCACACTCCTTCCTTGCTTGTGTCTGTAATGAAGTAATGATGCAGCTCCTCTGGCTTCAGGCAGCCACTACAGATTTGCAGCAGATCAGCCTGCAGCACACGTTCTTTGCTATCAGTGTACCCCTACGTTGATATCTGAGCTCAGAAGAGCTATGGGTGTAATTTGAAGCAGTGAACACATTATTCCTCTGTAGCTCAAAGCCCTTTCAGTTTCAGAAGCATAGGGGACTGGTTATCACAGAGCACAGTTAATTGATTGTTGATCCCGTATGTTTATGAAGAGATTCCGAGCTTCTGAAATTGGTTTGTGGATAAAAAAATCCACTGTATGACCAAATCATTGGACTGAAAATTCTGCAAATAAATTATCTAGACAGAAACACAGCTCCCATGGATGCTTCTGTACAGAGAAGCTCCACTGGAAACCATTGTGTGAGCTTGAAGTAGATGACCTCTCTCTTTAATTGGCATCTTCCCTTATTTGAAACAGAACTATACAAAAATTTTTTATTTCCTGAATCCAAACAAGTAATTAACCAGATTCCCAGCTATGTACTGTACTAAAGGGTTGCAGATCAATTTCTGATGACTCCTACATTGCATGAATTGAAGTAGTTTACCATTCCTAGTTCCATCACCTTTTTCTTGGGGACACGACTTGAGTTCTGTCTGCCACCCAGGTACAACCATGCACAAGAAATTAAATGCTGTTTGCTTGTATAGTTTCTTTGGTCCTTCTGTTCTGCTTCTTTCGTCTGCTGAGGATGCTCAGTGAGTTGGTATTGCCTTAATTAAAGCATTGGAAGTGTGGTTAATGCTGCTAGATTCCGTATTTTTTGAAATCATAGCGAGTATCAGTAAAATATTCTCCTGTGGCTCCAATAACCAGTACAATGACTTAATTGGCATTCTTGTGCAGTGCTTGGATCTCTGCCAGTTAATGACCCATTGCTGCAGTCTGCAAAGGCAAATTACCCCTTCTGTCCAGCTCTTCAAGCTGATGGACTTTTGCCCAAGTAATGGCTGCAGGCTCCTATTCTTGGCTGGCACAGACCCCAGCACAACCATAAACATCCCTGAGAGGATCATAATATGATATATTGGACAGATTCTGAAATGCCTCACACTAATACACTGCCAAACAATTCTGCTGAAGTCAGTGACTTTGGCAGTGACACAGCTGAAAGAAGAAACTGGTCCCTGTACTGTGGCTTTCTCAGGTAATGGAGCACTTGCAGGTGATTAGTTACCCCGAACCCTTTGTCAGACACTCCACATGGTCATTATTTTTTGGTTTGGTTTTCAACTGTTGCATTGTCTCTTCCTCCTACAGGATTTTCCATTCTTCAGGCGATTATGGAAGCAGCAGTACAGAACAACTGGCAAGTGACAGCCAGATCTGTAGGAAGCATAAAGGATGTTCAGGAGTTCAGAAGAATTATAGAGGAGATGGACAGAAGGCAAGAAAAAAGATACTTAATTGACTGTGAAGTAGACAGAATCAACACCATTTTGGAACAGGTATATGCTTTTCAGAAGTGGCAGATATTGCTAATGTTTCCAGAACTGTTTGTTTCTAGAAATTAATTACATATCTGTTGAGATACAGTGTCTCAACAGCTGGCTGGCTACCTAGAAATTTAAAATGTCTCAGTAATGCTCATAGTTGGTGGCAGCACTTACATGTAACCTTCTAGAATATGTCTCTCTGGTATTTTTTTTTCCAAATGTTAATAATGAATTGTTTTTTAAGTAGGTTAAGAACCTAAAACCTCAGCTGCCAGAGTAGCATTACTGGCATCAGAGCTACTTGTAGGGATTGCATGACAGGTGCTGTTTGTTAAATGGACATGAAACAAGAAATAAAAAGCCAGGGAAGAAATTTTGAATCATGTTAAAGGAATCCCAAATGGAATTATTGCTAATGAAAAATTCAGCAGGTTGCCCAAAAGGTTCATTAGCACTTTCTGGTACACAGAGCCTTTCACTCTGCAAAGCTGGGACTGCTAACAGGTTTAAATTGTGGGTGTTTGGGTCTAAACAACTTTACTGGGGAAGATGCATTTTGGGGTGACTTTTTTGCTATTGCATGGCCTTTGCAGTGTTTGCTTTTTCTCAGAGGAATGGCCACTGCTCCAGCCAGCTCAGGGTGCTGTGCAGTGTGCTTGAAGGGAGGTAGTAACAGATACACATTGCAGGGAGCAGAAGCAGGATAGGTCCCTGCTGCCTGGGCTCACAGTAAAGCTGGAGTTGGTGTGGAACCAAACTCATGCTGCTTGTTTATTCCTAAGCTTCTATTAAGACTGAAAAACCCTCTGATAATTGCAACTTCATAAGTGTAACCTGTGGGTTTATAGTACAGAATAGATCAAAAGTAACATCTACATTTCATGAAGAATTAGCATATCTTTTAGAAATGTTGTCTTGTAAATGAGTAGGAAGCTGACCTCACTGCCAGAAGCCCTGGGAAATGCAGAAGTTGTATTCACTGAGCTCCTGCTCAAAAAATTCAAGCTGTTCCTGTCAAGCTTTGAGGTGTATCACAGTCAGCAGGGACTGAATCACTGCAGTCACAGCCTGGTCCCTTGGCTGCTGGTTACACAGAGCAACAGGACGGAAAAAGTTGCTCAAGAGAGCACAGCTCAAGCCAGTGCTGGTCTGTAATGCTGACAGTTACTATGATACAGATACTGATATGTAGCACTGCATTTTGCATGGTATTTTTAGTCATTATGGTGAGCACTGTCTTTAGGAAATTCATACAACGAAGTGTAAGGAGCTTCTTTTTTTTTTTTTTTTCCTTTTATTTGCTCTTGTTCTTGCAAAAGATGTAAAATGCTATTCAGAGCTCCCTCTCTGAAAATGATGCAGGAGAGCTCTCCTGAGACAAACTTAAATAGCTCTTTGGGCACACTCGTAGCTGGGGAAGAGGCCTTTTGTGTGATCTAACTCCATTTACAATTTTTCTCTCTTTTTCTTAAATTGTGCAAGTGAGAGGGAAAAAAAAAAAAACAATGAAACCATCCCAGTGCCTGAAATGAAGGCTGTAGACCAAGCAAACCATGGACCCAAAAACTGGGGAATACTTTTCATCTGCTAGCATTCTAACCTCAAACTGAGTGAAGTTGTGATTTTATTGGATGTTTGATCCAGCTGCTTATCAACGTGATTCACAACTCAAGATTTGCAACTGGAGCCCCCAGATTTCCCCTGGCTCTGCAATACATTGTACAGTAATTGCACTCTTGCATAATTAGAGCCTTTCTATTGTCATTTTTGTATGGCACATAGCCCATCTTGAGACTCTTAAAAAAATACTTTTCTGTATTACGCCCACAGCCCATCTTTTTAACTTTATTTACCCAAAACTGTGACATTTTTGTGAAACCTTTATCCTAAGTTATATATTTCTAAAAGATCTTAAATTTTCCTTGCGTTGGGATTTTAGGGCTGTATCAGCCAGTTTTAGCCAATCAGTTCAAAGCTACCAGTCCATTATTTTGCAGCCAGATCCTGCAGACATTTCCACACATAAATGCCATGTCATATATGTCACCCCATTGATACAATGTGACTCTTTCTACTTAGTTTTATTGATACTCGTCAGCAAAATTGTTTGAATTTGTGGTATGAAAAATATATCTAGAACTTTTTGTTAGGAAAGCAGTCTAAATAGTAAACTAAATATACCTTAGAAATACTATAGAAATACTCTAGTACTAATCACTCATTTTTAACAACCTAGGAAGGTGGTTATGCAGCACTTTTCAATGAGCCTTGTCCTATTTATTTTACTAGACCTTTCACTTGACAAAGAATTGCCCAAACAGATCCCAGGCTGGTGCATCTGATACTAAAAATATCTTCTGGCAACAATTTTTGTTTTTTTTTTTTTAATCAGATACTGTGAAGCAATGACTGAAGTTTCTGCTGGGAAAGTCAGTAGTGGTAGATCCCATGCTGACAGCAGAATGATTAATGGGTTTAAGTTTTCCTCCCATCTCCTCTTCTTATCTTCTCATAAAGTAGTTTAAAAATCTCACAACTGTTTGTGGGACTTATTTCCAACCATCCAGTTTGCTCAAGGGAGTGGTGAGTTGTCTTTCCATCCAGCTGTGTTTGCTGATGGCACACCACTGAGGGGAGAAAGCAACTCTGGATTTGCATATTTCAAATCTAGCATTTTATTGCCATTTAAAAAGTCACTTTGGTGCTTTGTGTGGAGTCTAGAAAGCCCTCTCAGCTGAGGAGCAATAACATCTGAACATGTTGGCTTTGAAGAGCTTTTTTCCCAGGACTTTCCACCTCTTGGGGAACAGTACTGATGGACAAACCTCGCCCCAGCCCAGCTGTTTTTCCATCCCTCTCCCTTTTGGCCTCCTTGGGAACACATCTTCAAAGGTCAACCCTCCTAACCCCCCCTGGAATGCCTTTCTCCAGAGGGGGGTTTTACTGAGCTCCCTGGAGGGATGTGTGGTGTTTCATTTTCTCAGGGGTAACAGCAGTATTTGCTGTTGACCCCAGATTTCAGCAGTTTAAACAGGACTTAATCAAGAACAAAAGTCATAGCAGAAATTCAGACTATAAACCACTAAACAGTCCACACACGTTCTGAATTTGCTATCATACTTTTGGGCTTCTGGCCAGGCCATTCAGAAAGCTTGTCAGTTCTCTGCTTCAGAAACCACATCTGAGTGGCTTCAGACAGCACTTGTGAGTGCTTGGGTTAAATAAGAGTGACCTCTCCTGCATCAGGCTGGTATGGTTCTCTTCCTTGGGTGTTTTTTTCAACTAGCTCAAACCAGGGTATATCTCTCTTCCAAAAGTGTTGGTTTCTCTAAAGACAATTACACATCTGAGAATGTTCTTCAGAGATTTCTGGTCCTGCTGGAATGTTCTGTACCTTCCTCCAGCAATGTACAACCATGTGGGGGAGTGACCTTGAGTATGCCAAATGCCTTTAACATCTGGCACATCTGTATGTTTCTATTTTTTCAAGATCCAAAACCTGCCATATGAAGTATTTCTTTTCTCAGGGCTGGCTGGTACCCAGGAAAGGATCTCTCTCAGCTGTCTCCCCCTGCTATGTAAATGTTGATGTAGGGGAAAGAGGATGTCTCAGCTCCTGCTCTGCCTGGGTAACCTGGTTTGTGCCAGGTTTCACTCTGCAGCACATCTGGCTTCTCTCCTCTTCCAAAGAATCTTGTGGTGGGCCCCATACTGTGTCCTAGAGGTGGATGCCCTGCCCAAATCACCTCTGGCCCTGTCTCTTCAGCTGCAGAGTAAGGGGAAGCAGAGAGATTATTAGTTATTCCAGAAGTTACCATCTGTTTGCTCAGTTGCCCTATAGTTCTATAAGCACTGAGCACATGGATCCATCTCCCTCCTTTCCAGAGCAAAACTATATCCAACTTCATCATCCGGTGGCCTCTCAAGCATACAGATAGCAACACTTGTGTCATGCAAAATTCATAAGCTCCCCACACTTCTTATCCCTTGATGCTAAAATATTCCAGTATTCTTTCACGGATAGATCCAGTATTTTGTTCTCATAAACAGAAGAACATTTTCTTCTGAGAACTAACAGTAAGCTTTAGCCTGTTCAACCGTGTATTTAGAAACAAGTTTTTGAGTTAAGAAATATGTTTTTCTTACTCCCAAGATAACAAGCTGTATTTCAGAGTAGCGTGGCTTTGTGTCCATTTAGAAGAAAATCTCCTAAGGGAAAGAAAGGAGGAAGAAACTCTATTCAGAATCAAAATGGTGAAACTTTATAAAAGACCTGTTTATTCCAGAGACTGCATGTTTTTATCAAAAGGACACTATCTCCAAACATTACTCATAAAGGCTGAGCTCCCAGGCAATCTTTGTGTTGAGTGGAGGCATCTGGTAAAGCAGAAACAATATTATAGTAGAGAATGCAGTCCCCAAAATTTTACAATGACAGTCAAACTGTCAAAGAAGACTTGAAGTAAAGCATCTGTAGGATAAAGCTGGGTACCCTGATTGGCAGAACTCTGCCCAGGGAAGCACTGACTGTGACTTGACCTTTGAGTCTGAAATCTTGAGGGATTAAGAAGATGGTCAGCAGGTTCTCAGTGCAGCCACCACTGCATCCCACTGAAGAGCACAATGCTTCCATGTTTGGGGTGTCATGAGATTAAATACAGAACTGCAGTATTCAGCCGACCAACAGTCATTAGAAAACAACCAACCAAACAAACAGTAAGAACAATGTAAGTGAAAAAAATCAATGCTGCTTTCATGTAGGCTTCCTGCTTTATGTGTTACATTATGAACAGTCTGGTGTGCCTTTGCCTGTATTCCCTGTAGCAATTAAAACCATAATAACTGCTTCTAAAGACAGTGGGATGCTTGCAGGAAGAACAGAGCTGGGTAGCTTCAGCTTCTGCTTTACTGATGAAGCCCAGTGGTGCTGCAGTGTGTCCTCTGGAGGTCCAGTGCTTCAGGGACCAGAGCCTCCAGGCCACCTCCTGCCCAGGGCTCGGGGCCACAGCAGTGGCATAGCCCCATCACAGCCTCTGGGTGAGCAGAGGAGGGAGCTCAGCTGAGGCTCTGAGGGTGTCTGAGCTGTGCAGCATTGTGTAACATCACACAGAAGTTGGTATGGCTCATATTTGTATTTGAAATAAACCAGCAACTTAAAATTTAGGACATTTCTTCATCAGGTGCCCATCAGTGTTGCTGAAACCTGGATCTGAAGCAGAGTGAAAGGTGACTTCTTTCCCTTCCCATCCAGGGAGTTTCAGCAGCTCACAGGTCCATGTGGGGAGGAAAAGAAAGTTCCTTAAGGTTAGTCACCCTCAGGACCAGAGCTAGCAGAAGGGATGTGAAAAAATGGGCACCTACCAAAAGTGACAGCTCTGTCTGCCTTACAGAGCTTGCTCCTGCCAGCTCTAAAACTAATCCAGGCTCAGGAGATGGACTGCTGAAGCAGAAAGAAGTAACCAACATCTTGGGTTAATCTGCCCCACACAGAGCACGTTTCACACCTACCTGAGGAGGTTTTGTAGCTTGTAAATAGTCACATCTCTTCTAAGCCATCATCCAAGCTTCATAAAGCAAGGCAGGTTCCAACTGACAGGAATTTAACAGAATATTAGTCATCCAGCAGAATGACTGGGGTAATGGCACACAGAGCTTAGAAGTACTCAACAGATTTAAAGCACAGCTTTAAATGTATCTAATCAGTAGTAATAATAATAATTCATATAAAATGTCTCACTGTAAATGTGGAAGCTGCTGTATGTAGAAGGCATGCAGTTCCTGCTAAGCAGCTCTGGTGTCTTCTGCCAGAGGAATGTGGACCTGAAGTCACCGTTAGAGGTTTTATTTTTCTGTGATGGCAGCAATTATTCATTTTACGTTTTATGATAATTAACGGGATCTAAATGCACACACATGCATCTGCTTTTGATATTTTGCATATTTTTACCACAACATCTGTACTGGGCTTCTATGCAGTTAGTGGTGTATTGAGACAGCAGCCTTTGCATTGCTACTAAATGTAGAGAGAAGCAAAATACTGTCTCAGTTACACTGCTGCAAGTATAGTCAGTCATTTTCCTGAACGTTATCCTGGAGACGGATTTTAAATTGATGCCATTTTGTGGTCATAGAGCTACTGAATATGCTTTGATGGTCACTTAATAGGTAGCTGTAAAAGCAGAATTTGCCCCAGAGTTTCAGAGTTCACCTTTCTTTGCAGCTTTTTAGTGCAGGGGGTTTGTGTGTGTGTGTGTTTGCCCTTAGAAAGCCCTCTGAGGGTCTGTGGCCACATCCCTGACAGCTCCAGTAGAGAAGTTGAGCCTGAGGTATCCATCCTCTGCCTCCTGCACTCCAGGAACATCAAGTACAATGTACACGTTGGTGTTTCCCATGCTACACCTGGAATGTGGGGAGAGGATCTGGTCTTTCATTAGCTCTGCTGATGTTCTTCAAGACCAGCAGTCACAAGAAGTCTTTTAAAGATGCAGAGTACTTGAGGGAAAGGGAGAGCTGCCTGGGATTTGCTCAATATGTGACCTCCTGAGTTTTTTGTCCCACTATATTTGTCTGTCTCCCCATCCCTAATAGCTCTGGGAATCTTTTTCACCTCTTCTAAGCCTCTGGCTGGTTTTTAAATCTCTCACTCCCACATCTCCTCCAGGTTTTAAAAATCAGTGTTGCATAGAAGTTGCTTTGTTACAGTCCTAGCAGTTAATGTGGTTCTTTGTTCTTCATATAAAGGATAAACCCTTTCATCTTTGCAGACATTACCTTAATTTTTTGCATCTGTCTCTCAAATAGTTTATTGCTTGAAACTCTGCTTCTAACCAAAGGCTTTCCTTAATTAGTTTCCAAGGCAACCATCTTGGCAACAATTCAGATGAACCAACTGCAGGGAGAGGAAGGAAACACACCATCAAAATGAATAGTAATAGCACAATACCACTGTGCAAACAGGCGTTGTACATCACCAGAGGCAGTGTGACAGTCCTGGTGTCTCAGAAGTTCATTAACAAGGGAAAAAGAAGTCCTAACTCAGTAAAAGAAAAAACCACACAAGAGCATATGTCTAGTTTTTTTTTTTCACAGCTGAACCAGGATTAATGGCTTTGGTGTGATACAAATCTCCTGTCTGGGGAAGGAGAAACAGTGATGTTTCCCAGGGCCCCTCATGTATCAAGGTGGTCCCAGGGACACTTTGGAGAGCACTAAGTGACACTACAGATCACTTAGGAAGATTGTTGGATGCTTTTTCAGCCCAGGTGCTGGTGATGCAGTGTATGTCACACTAGCAGCTGATAGCTCCAGCCTTACAGGGGGAAGTCCCTAAACGTGGGGTCCCCAGGTGTGATCCAGAGCTATGGTGCGTTTGCTCTGGGCTAGGGATGGGTTTGAAACTGGCTACAATATGGTTAAGTGTCATCCTGGTGCAAATCACTGTAATAATACTCTCATAGGTGATTCCTGTCTCTTGTCTCACTTTCCTACCAGTGCTGGTGTGGCCTCTGCAGAGGAGATTGAAGCTCCCAGGGGTAGCCTGGGTTAAATGTGTGAACAATCAGGCCCTGTAAGTCATCAACTAAACTTCAAAAATAAACTCAGCCCACAGTATTCAACCAGTAAGCTGAAAAAACAACATAACAGTTTGAGAGGAAGTTAATGTTCCAAGCCTTAAAAAAATGCCTGTGTTGCTGGATTAGATTTATTTGTGTCACACCATGGGTGGGCATGTGTAGGTATAATGGCAGGTGTACCATTGGAAGCTTGTTCTTCCAAAACATGTAATGAATAAAATTATCAACAATACACATAGACCCTTAAAAAGTACCCTGATGATCTTCTAGCCTGGGAGAAGGCATATAAAGAATCAGAAAGGAAAAATATTGCTATAACTTTATTACCTGAAATGAATAAAACGGCCTCCCCTGCTGCCTAGACCAAGCCTGGTAAAAATAAATTAACTCTTCAGAATCTCTTTTGGTTCAGGGTTTATGCACCAAGTTATGTGGTGAATATTGCAGAGCACTGTTCCTACTGAAGCTGAATAAACCTTTCAGACTCCTTCAAAGCATTGAAAAGAGGAAATTTAATGCAATTCTGGTCACAGTAAAATTCCATTTATAATAAAAAGTATAAGAAAAGGTACCCTTGTTTTTCCTAGAGGAGATTCCACTGATTTTTTTTTTTCTTCATTTTATAGGGCATTAAAAAAGGGGAAAAGAAAAAAAAAAAAAAAAGCTCAAAGGAAAAAAAGAAAAAGAATGAATACTATTCAGTATTTTTCAGTCTGCTTGAAGGCAGTGCTCTGCAATACAAAACCCCTTCCAAAAGATTCTCATGTGAGCCTTGGGACTGAATAACTGCGACACTTCTGGGTTATATCCAAATAACAGTTTGAAGTGATCCTGACATGCAGGAGTGGTTTATGTAAGCAGAATTCTGCTTCCAAGGACTCCTGTTCAATTCCAGAAAGTAATAGTAGGATTTTACTCTGACATGCTGATGGGACTTGTGGAGAAAATGGGAAATTTTTGTATTTTTGAAATGAAAAATCTGTGCCTCAGTTTGCCTAATTTCTTTCCCTCTTCCCCTAATGGGTGTCCATCCTTTTATATTTTGATCAGCTAAGACTGAAAGAGTTTCATTTTTCCTCTGGAATCTGAGAAGAAGAAATGAACATTGTTTATGTTTATCTGTGATTGCAAAAGTGAGAATATTCTTATAAGAGTGTTCAACGTGCAGTTTCACAGTATTGCAAGCCAAAAAAGGACAGCTAGATATCATCTCCTGTGTCACAGGGATTAGGCACATGATGCAAAGATCACTGAAGAACTGCTTGGTAATGACTTGGATATGTCTTCAGACTGTATGGCAGTGCTGAAGCATCTGGGATTCCTCCAGAAAGTTTGGAAAAAAATAAATGTAAGATGGCTCTTATTAACAGTCTTCATGGAAGTGGTGTTAGATGCTGTGAGACTCTGAAGGGTGCTAGTCTGAAAGTCAGTTTTGATCGGGCTGATTTTGATATGCCTGATGTATTTTGATATACCTGAAACATTGAGAGCATCCACAACTGCTGACAAGCAAGGAGGCAGCCTGAGAGTAGATGTGAAGCTGGGGATGAGGGTGTTGTGATGGGGCCATGTTATGTGGGATAGGAGCTGGCTGCGTTGTAGACTGAAGGAAATTTAACCATGAATCTTAGTAGGGAAAGGCAATCAAAGGCAGACAGGTGAACTTCTTTGCTTAACTTTTCTGAGCTAAGAAGGATTGACACATAAATACTGGTGGCTTCTGAAAAGGTGGTTGTGTCAGTGAAGAGCACGTGACATTTGCTGCCAAACTTATCCAGCTGAGGAATTAACAAATTCCTGTTCTGTTGGGCTCTCTAGAATATTGGAAGAGAGATACCGGTGGAAGCTCTTTGTTCTCAGGTTAGCAAAACCTGTCTCTTCTCAGAGGTGAATCATAGAATACCAGGTTGGAAGCATAAGATGTATTTCCACAGGGCCTTGGACTGATGAACAAGGCTGGTGAAATGCAAGATCTGACATACTCATCTATGAGATGCAGTAGGAAGACAGAATACAGTGAGGATCTTTCTTTGTGTCCCTTTCCTGTCAGCTAATACAAATTTCAGCTTCCCTTGGCTCTTTGGAAGAGTCATGTAGAGCAACTGGAGTTGCAGAGACCCAAATGCACTACCTGATCAGCTGGCTTCAAAAAGTCATTCAAGCTTTGATGACAACAGTGCACCAAAAAGCTTCAGATCAAGCAATTGTTGAACATCACACCAAAAAAAAAAAAAAAAAAAAAAAAAACCCAGATCCCTTGATGTCATAGTTGATGACCTTTTGGTAGTGTCTGACCTGAGAAGGGTTATAGGTGGTAAAGAGGGAGGAAGACAGAACACTGAACTGGGGGTTCTAGAGGATGAAACCAGTAAAGGGAGCACCACAGTGTGATTTGTCAGTGTCAAATTAAAGTAATTCTGACTCGCAACACAGAAAGCTTATTGTGATTTGGAATTTTTCAGATTTGGTTTTCAGTTGGTTTTGATGAGATACAAAGTCTTTATGTGACACTTCAGGCAAGTTTTGAACTTCAGATTTAACAGAGGCTTGAGAAAGTACTGAAACCTCTGTGATATTACCTTGAGTGTAAATGTCCTTTATGAACATTTTTCATGGGAGGATCCTTCTCAAAGAACACACTAGAACTATGCAGAAAATTAAACTATGGCCTCCTTCCTAAAATGACATGTATAGTGGAAATTACTGCAGAGTAGTATATTTAATTAAGTCATTTACTTCCCATAAATACAGCTGTAAAAACAGAACACAACTGGATTTTTATTTTATTAGTCTCACTCAAGGAGCTAAAGAATTCACTAATTAAAAATTTCTAGAACACACAAATATTTTCAAGGAAGCTCTCTGGAAACAAGCAGCTCCTCTTGAGAATATCTTAGAAAAATAATAGGCTAAGGTCTTGGCAATTTTGAGTATCCCTTTGATACACTAGAAAAAATATTTGTTATGATTGAACCCCCTATATCTATTCTTGTTTTCAGTGAAATAGCTTGGAGCAATGAAGGGTATGTAAGTTCTGTTTGATTTTGACATGGAGGTCATTGGATGGAAGGATATGACTTATGAAGAGAGATGCAGTCCTGAGAGATACAACACTCTTCTCATCTGTCTAAATGGAGAAGAGATTTTGATACACAGAAAAGTTTAGTTAATGATTTTTGTTCAGTTTAAAGAGTAAATTGGGATTATGAGTGTCAGCTACCAGGGATTGTAACAGACTTCACCTCATTGTCCTGATGTTTTGCATTAGAATATGTCCTTAAACAATAACTGTGCCATCAGATTAGTTATTCTGGCAATATTGCTAAACCACACTGAGGAAAATTAATTTAGGCAAATTGTTTCAGAGAATTCACAGAAAACTTTGTCATCACACTGAAAGAAATAAGGAGGAAGTATCATCCCCTCAGAACCCCTGTTGAAGTTTGTAATTTTTTTTTCCCAAGTAATTTCTAACGTAACCTTCTGTGCACAAATGGAGTGCATGTTCCACTACACAATCTTCAGTCAGCAAATGTCAGATTAGTTATGGAAAAAGAAAGTTTAGCCATATGGAGGGAGAATGGCACAACGTTCAGGTACTGCATTTAATTACATCCCCCCCCAAGGACAAACATGCAGCATCTATCTGGAGATGGCCTAAAAGTAAAATTTCACTCTTCATGTGACTGTCATCAAAGAGAGAGGGAAGGGCATAAAAAAGGGGGACAGAGAGGGAAAAAAAAATATTAAAATGCTTCAGAGGCATCTCAGATCCCTGCATCCACCACGTGGGTTTTTGTGCCCTTGTAGGAGATTCCTGTTCTCTAGGAAATAATCTCCCATGAGAGACACGTTGCAGAAGAGCCAAAAGCTGTTTGAAGAATGTTGTGTAAGCTAAAACAAATTAATGATCTTGACACTGTGCTGCAGAGGAAAGTAGGATTTCCAGTTAGGAGGTGTAGTCACAAAGGTACAAGGGGGCAGTTGCATGGAAATGGAATTCTTAGGTCCATATAATGCACAGAAATACAAAAATCCAGCAATTGGAACTGTGTATGGGGTTGTGACATTCCATAAGGGACATGAAGCCTCTGAAATGGAGGATGAATTGCTCTCAACTATATATGCAGTTATTTTTATCTGCAACAAGTAATATGTGCGTGGAATCTTCATCTTAATATTCAGTACATTCCTTGTTTAATATTTAACACAAATTTAATGCAGTGCTTACTCTTCATATGAATGAAATCGTTGTTTACTGTATATTTTACAGAATCACAAACCCTGGTGGCCAGATTCCCGTATCATTAATAGGAAGTGAAGGAATAAATTGTCTTCTCTGGGTTTGTAACTACAGTTACAATCATGAGGGTTTGACCCTTTGTATGAAGGGAGCCACATCTGCCAAACACAGAAATAGCTTGATTTCCATAGAATTAAAGGCAGGACAAATATCTCTGGTTTGGCTGATAGACACCAATGGCTGTGACAGATCTTTTGCCACCACAGAATTGTGGTTCCTTGGGAATCTCATAGGCTGGTGCTGGTGGTGTTGGTGTGATAGAAAGAGACAAAAGCATGACAACAAAAAAGCTTTTTTTTTTTTTTAATAAATTTACTCAGGGAAAATCAAGCTTTGTCTGGTGTTTCTAATCCTCAGAGGGAACTCACTCTTTCTGCAAGTGTGTGTATTGGAAAACAAAGGAGTGGGCACTGCAGGCTTAGACTACAATGGATCTCCTGAGGTTATGGAGATCGTATTTTTACTGTAGCATCTGGTTAGATGAGGAAAAACTGTGCTCACATTTCAGGAGAGCTTTTATTTTCAGTTCTTCTGTTCATCCTACACCTGCCTGGAAAATTTACATGACAAGGGGTGACCTGTGCAAAGTAAACATAGTGAGGAATGATTTTGTATGGCTGTCAAATGCAATTGCACCTTTGCCCAGATGCTAACACTGCAGAAGGTCAGGACGTGGCTCTCACCACTGCACTGACCCCAGAGAGCTGAGGTCCATTGGCCACCAGCCCCATCAGCAGCTCTGCCACTGCCACGAGGCTCTGTAGGAAAGGGAGGAAAGGAGAGGACTCTTGTTTTTCAGCTAAAGAGCTTCTTTGTTTGGTAGAACCAGAGGTAAGATGCAGCACTTTGCAGATAGCGCTCCAGGTAAGCTGACACATTGGCAAGAACATTTGGGGCCTTGACTTCAGCTTTTATTGAACTAATTGGGCTGTCACCCTGACACTCAGTTCCTCTCCTTTCTCAAAGGTGTCCTGAAGAACAAACTGGTGAGTGCCAGTAGTTCAGGAGAGTGCTGCAGCACGGGTTACAACTTCGTAGTCATTCAGTCCAATATCAGAGCTGCTCAGATCTGAGAGAAGCTTTAAGTAATTCCATCCTCAGAACAGGAATGCTACTGATAGGGATAGAAACAAGAAAAATACCCAGCCTGATACCCAGGGGAGAAGACAGTGTGTTGTACATCAATTTGGATTTGCCAGACTATTGTTACCATGCTTGAGGTAGGAATTGCTTGTTGCCCTTGCTTCCCACAAAGTGCAATCAACACTGATAGCTGCTGCTGACAATGCTGATGAAAAATTTGTAGACTTGAGTTCCAGTGACCTGTTTTTTGCTTGTTTGCTCCTGAAAAGAAAGAGCCATCACATCTGGCGTTTGCACACTGCTTTGAAGGCCAAGGTGTCATAATTTTGTTTCTACAGCAAGGTATAAAGGTGTGTTGCTACTCAACTGGAAGTAGCTAAGCTCTCCTGTCCTCAGAACCTTACTTAAATATCAGTAGAAATGCTTGAGGTTAAACGTGGGCTTTCTGCAAAAGCAGAACCTAAATTAATGTGTGAATAACCTTAACAAAGACAACAAACTATTTTTTTTCACTCTGAGCTTAAAGAAAATCTCATTTTTCTTGCTGTCCTTTTAAAACCTAGGAAAGAAGGGTTTTAAACTACCTCATTCTTCCCAGATATTCTTGCAGTGGGAAGGCACTTTGCAGGAGATCACATCTCTGCCTGTCATTCTGTTGAAGTGGCATATTTCTGCCACTTGTGAGGTGTGAAAAGCACAATGAAGATCTTTAGACATTCTTTGTGGCAATACTGCCTGTCAGCATCAGTATTTTATGTTATAGGAAGATCTAATAGACTCATAAAATATCAGGGCTTTGAGCTGTAGTTGAGGTAATCTGTGCCTTTGTGATTAATTTTTTTTCTTTCTTCTTTCACTTGTAAATGAAGGATGATAAATAACTTTGATTAAATAGATTTAACTGACCAGGTGGCAATGGAATCAAATGAAGGGCAGATAAGCTCCAAAGAGGTATTGATGGGACATGGTAGTTTTCACCACTGCCAAAATTATGATGGGTACTTCTCCAGGTAAAATATCCTTTTAGCTTGTATTTGTCATTGACTCTTGAAAATCAAAGCCTACAGAGGCAGGAAGGTGGATTTAAACTTGACTTACTATTTGAAAGTGTCCTAAGGGTACTGGGACTAATTGTGCTTAACCTTTGTTAAGGACCTGGAGGTTATGGGATGGAGTGCACTGTCAGCAAGTTTACAGATTACACAAAATTAGGAGGAGTGTTTGATACACCGAGGTGGTTGTGCTGCAATAATTTGCCAGGCTGGTGAAGTGGAGAGGGAGGAACCTCCTGAAGTTGAACAAAGGGAAATGCAAAGCCCTGCACCTGGGGAAGAATTAGCCCCTTCACCAGTGCAGACTGGGCAGAGGTTTCCTGGCTGGAAAGCAGCTCTGCAGAGGATCTCAGGGTCCTGACAAAAGTTGAGTACAAGCCAGCACTGCAGTCTCATAGCAAAGAAGGCCAAGAGCATCCTGGGCTGCACAGGATTAGTGTGGTCAGGGGGTCAGCAGAGGTCATCCTTCCCCATCCATCCCCTACTTCCCTAATCCTCAGCATCTGGAGTGCTGAGGACAGTGCTGAGTCCCACTAGCACAGGGACATTCTGGAGCAAGACCAGAAAAGAGGCCTCTGCAACAATTAGGGAGCATCTGAGGTACAAGGAGAGGCTGAGACCATTTGAGGTGCATAGGCTGCAGGGGAGGAGGCTCAGGCAGGGATAATTTAGAATCATTTCAGATCAGGCAGGAATCCTGATGCTGGCTCAGGCAGGAATCATTTCAGAAATGATTAACTAATCATTTCTGAAAATATCTGATGGGAAGGATGAAGAAGATGGAGCCAGACTCTTCTCAGAGAGTCTCACAGAGTTTCAGATTTCAGTGGTGCCCAGTGACAGGACAAGAGGCAAGGTCACCAACTGAAATGAAGGAAATTATGTTTATTCCTAAGAAAAATATTCTCTATGATTTGAGGGGGTCAGACACTGAAATAGGTTGCTCAAGGAACTTGTAGCATCTCTGTCTTTGGGGCTATTCAAACCCTGACTGGACACAGCCCTGAGCAGCCTGCTCTGGCTGCCCTGGTTTGAGCAAGGGGTTTGGAATAGGCAGTCTCAAGAGGCTCTGCCAACCTCACCTGTTTTGTGATTTCCTCCATCCATAGGAGAAAAATTACATTTCCTTTTTAGCAATCACAAACAAACCATTGATTTTTTTTTTTTTTAAGATATGACTGCTGAGTCCCACCTACCAAACCTGCACTATTCTTCCATCACTTGATTTCTTTTGAACCCACAGAGTCTTGTCTGTCATTACCCCATTCTGTCCTTGCCTCTGGTCTGTTACTGCTGTTCACCTGCACACTCTGTGCTTCTAGTTTCTTATCAAGTCCCTATAGAAATATTCCAGTGAAACCCCTGGATCTGGATCCATCACTGCTGTTTAAAATGACTTCCCTGCTTTGACTTCCATCTGAGTGTTCACCACTCTCCTTGGCATGTTCCCTTCAGCCTTAACTCAAATGTTTAATTTTCATGGCCAAAATCCCAGATCCATATCCTAGAGCAGGAATTAGCTGTGGTTGTGAGTGGAGTAGGGAGGAAGTCAAAAGGCAATGGAGTAATTGTGAAGTTATTTTAGTTTTATTCATTTGTATTATATTAAATTTATTTTGCTTCCTCTTTGCTGTTCTTCCTCTGCAGTGTTGTGTAGCCTTTGAACTATGTAATTAGAGAATCATCATTATTGCTTTAGAAATATCACAATGCCCCATAACTTATATAAGCCAGTTAATCTCTCTAATGCTGTCTTTCAAAACTGTGAGAAAAATGCAAAAGCTAAAGCCAAAAATTCTTGCTGCCTATTTATTGTCATGATGACTGATGCAGTGGAAAACAAGATGTCTTTATGCTTTCATTCAAAAAACAACTTCCCCAGGCAAATGAAAAACTAATATTGGCAGCGCTGACTTAATTTCTCAAATCTGGCATATAGGTCTGTACTTCCAGCAAGCCTGGTGCTAGCCAGCAGATTTGACTTTTATTTTAAAACTAGCTACATTTTAATTACGTTCCCTCTAGATTTCCTCTTAATTAATTGGAAATATCCAAAAAGTTAATTAAAAATACAAACTTTATTTGATTCTATATCAAACTTTGACATTGTGATCTTTTTATCTACAAAGCAATAATTATGGGAGATCAGAAGACTGAATTATTCATGATAGTTTCCAGCCATTTCTTCCCTCCTTCTTTGTTCTGTATAAAACCTTATAAGCTTTTCTTTCAGCAAAGGTGAAAGCAATATTAAGTCTCGGAAGTGAGATTTGCCAGAGACATGTAGCTCTGTGAAATCCTTGTCTTGTAATCCTGGCTTTCTATTCACCACCACTATTCAATATCCCACTTTCTATATAAGCTTCACAATAAATAAGCAGTGGGTGAGATTTATTTGTTGCACTCCTGTTTTCTTTATCCACCTCGTCACTCCCCTAGGAGTAACCCTGATACCTGGGATGGGTTTTGCTTGGCTGGCAAACCCCAGAGCTCCATTCCTGATGCTGGCCACTTGGTAGAGGGTGGGAAGTGAGGGAGGAGGAGAGTTGTGCATGTGAAGATCTAGGACAGTATCTGCAGTGAATTTGAAAAACATTGTTAAGATCCAGTTAAGTAATTATGAACCAACGTGGTTGGTTGTGTAAGCAGAAATACTGGCAGTTCACTTCTGAAAGATGCTTTATGAATCAAAGCTTGCCTGTAGTACGTTGGACCTCTCTAAGGGACTCACCAGAATTATTTTTGGTCATTCTGGAGACGTGACAACAGATGCAATGGAAGTTGAGTCTGATCTATGCTAATGAGTCCTACATTTCCTTTCTGCAATATTGGTCCTGATGCCTTTAGCAGCTCCAAGTATGTTTTTCTTACAGCCTCCGACTTCATCTCTCATGGCATTGTTCTCTTAAACAAACACGTTTCTGGGTAGAAGTGTAAAAGCATTCTTATTTGTTATTAAGGTTAAAACAACAAAAAATATTTTTGTTAAAGAAATTCTTTGTCTCTAACCTTTTCAAAATAAATTGCTGCCTTTAAGGTGAATTAAAACATACAGAGAATTCAGTATGCAAATAGCATGCACACCAGATGATCTGAAGGAAGGCTGCACATTTCCATAGAAAACAAATGTGAGTGTAGGAAAGCAGATGCTTTCTACCAACAGAGTGTACATACAGTTCTCAAGAGGACCTGAACAGCAATTTCTTTTCAGTCTGCTAGAAGTATGCAGATTCCTACAGAATTAAATGTGAATTTTAAAGAAATGGTGTCTGCTAAGGACAAGACAACCCAAAGAGGCAATCGGGAACTTCATAATTTAATCAAGAACTTTAACGTGCTCAGCAGTGTATCTGAAGTCCATGACTCAAATGTCATCTCCTTTTAGCCAAGGCCTAAGTGGCCATGTTGAAAAGATGTCTTTTAGAGTGTGGCATTTGGAGCTTTTCTCTGTGACCACAGAGAAGTGTGTTACTACAGTATGTATAGATTTTTAGATTATTCTCTCTCCAAAAGCATCATATGCTCACTTGAGCTGCTCACACATTTATGGTGTATTGCCAGCATTATGTTTGCTGCTGTTGACCTTTTTTTTATTTTCTCCTGCCATACCTGTAATCACCACAATTAAATTCTTACTGTTGGGTGTTGACTGGCTGGCTGTTACAGAGGTTATAATTTGATCACTGCGTGGGCTTAAGCTCTGCCAGGGGAGGTTTAGATTGGATATTAGGAAAAAATTCTTTACAGAGAGGGTGATCAGACATTGGAATGGGCTGCCCAGGGAGGTGGGGGATTCTCCATCCCTGGAGGGTTTTGGACTGAATGTGGCACTCAGTGCCATGGTCTGGGAACCATGGGGGTAGTGGATTAAGGGTTGGACTTGATGATCTCAGAGGTCCTTTCCAACCTGGATGAATCTGTGATCTGAAGGCAGGCAAATAGTGCAAAGGGCAGTGGCACAGCCTTGCACAAAGGGGGTTATGGTAAGCCAGCAGCATAAATATGGGAAGTGTGTTTTTTCTCCTCCTCCTGTGGGGACAAGCCCACAGGAGGGCAGAATTCTGGCTTGCCAGGCAGAGCTGCCTCCACTCGTCCCTATTATCCTTACAGAGTCCAGCTGCTCATCCTGCTGCTTTTTTGTGTCTTTAACTGTTCCATTTAGTGGTTCCATTTGCACAGGGAGATGCCCCCGTGGGATGAGGGAGGGTAGTGTAGTGGTGGTGTAGTGGAATGTGTACAAGAAGTTTTCAGGCCTTTTGAAAGATGTCGGAAGGCAACGAAGCTCGTGACTTCAGGAATTCAGACCTGACAAAGCTTGGCCAGGGTTCTCGTGACAGGAAAGCCCTGGTGTGACCTGGAACCTGCTGAGCCCACTGTGCTGGTACCGCTTCCTACACCCATTGAATGGCAGGGTCGTGTCACCCACCTCTCATACAATCCACAAACAAGAACCAAAGCAAACAGGAGTTTTCTGAGTGAGTAGGTAACAGTGTTAACCTTGTTCCAGAGCAGAAATACCTGAACTGATAACTAAAATTAAGATGCTCAGCAGGGGAGCCACTGTGATCGCAGGGTGAGTTTTGGCAGGTAAGGTTACCTCTGCAAGCAGAGTTACCTCATCCCTGTGAGATGCTCTTCTTTATGCTCTGCCTGTGTGTTTTAGAAACACAGATGACTGCATTGTGTCTCTAAAGCCACAGATCTGTAATACTTGTGCTGCCCCTGGATTGGGGATAGAAGAATACCAGAACATTCATTTGCTGTCTGTTTCCCACTAGTTAATAGGCATTCTCTTTCAACTGTGTAATTTTTTTCTTTACACAGGTTGTAATCCTTGGCAAACATTCTAGAGGCTATCACTACATGTTAGCAAACCTGGTAAGAACTTTTATTCATTACAAATGTTCAAGGGTAATATATTCTTTTCAGGTTGTGGCAACTTTAATCAGCAAAAGAGGAAACGCTTGGATGAGTTCTTGGATTTTGAGAAATTATTCAGTGAATGCTAGAACTGTTTGCTATAGTTATTTGTACACAGTTGCCATCTCTCTTTTATCTAAGAATCTCATATCCTCTACTAATTTTAAAATAATAATTTAATTATGTTTTTCACTAATTTGTACCCTCATAAATACGACGCTTGGTAACTGTAATTTTGAGTGTCACGTATTTAAAATTTAAACACTCCAGGAAAAATTATTGGGGAATATTTTTGAATAAAGTGGTAAAAAGCTGCAAATTAGAGCAATTCCTTCAAGGAAACCAGTCAGGCTGTTTAGCTGTTCTTTTGTATTTCAGAGTGTTGGGTTGTGCCTGTGTATGTGTTGACCTGCCAGGACAAGGCAGTATTTTTTAATCTCCATCAGAGCTTCTTCTGGATTTTAGAATTCACTTTCAGGGATGTTTATGATGCCATCTGCTAGAGTTCTCTAGATAAAGTATTGCACTGTAATTGCTTTTGCAGCAAGACTAGTTTTGGGTGTCTGTGCCTCCTGTGAGTGGAAAAATGCTTTTTTTCCAAAACTCCCACTTTCAAGTAAGCAATTCCGCTTTGAAGAAGTTTCTCTATATCCGTGTTCTGGTGTGTTTAAAGCAGGAAAACAATTTTTCAAATACCCTTATTTAGTATAAGTACTGCATGACTGTAAAATGTGTCATTTTGCATTAGAAGAAGCAGTCATGATCTCACTGTGCACAGCAATGCAGGGCTTCTTAGTCTGGGATGCCTTTTAGCGTGTGTAACCACTGACATTCAGATAAACATGACTGCAATCAAGTCATTCCTATCAGAAAGATGCCTATTTACTATTTCAGGTATAAATAACAACAGAGTGGGAGAGAATCATAGTGTCATGTTTGCAAGAGAAATGTTCAGTAGTGCTGTGATGGAGAACTGCCTGGAAAGAGGTGTGATTGTCTCCTTGGTAGAATATTTGAAGCTGACAAAAGGGAAAGTAGTCAGGTTTTTTTCATGCTACACTTATAACAGGTAAAACTGAGGCTTTGGGTGGCAATGATTCTTGTTTTCTGCTTGTGTCTTCCCAGGGTTTCACTGACATTGTTCTGGAGAGAGTAATGCATGGAGGTGCCAATGTTACTGGGTTCCAGATTGTTAATAATGAAAACCCAATGGTTCAACAGTTCCTACAACGCTGGGTGAGGCTGGATGAAAGAGAATTTCCTGAAGCCAAGAACTCACCATTAAAGGTATTTATTTTACCAGTGACTGAGTTGCTTTTAACAATTATTTGGGGGTTTTTAACCCCATGTGCATACGTGTGTATGATACAGTTCCCTGATTAGAGTATGTTGCAATATTCACTGCCTTTCCAGAAGAGAAAAAGAGGGAAAGGCTGTTAGCTGGCACCCACCATGGTGGGAGTTCCTCAGAGGCAAAAGCTTGGTCTTGCAAATCCTTTCATTGTGCCCTAGATATAGAAACCTGAAGTTCTTGTCTCAGAGTTGGAGCTAGCATGGTTAGTTCTTAGATGCAGCTGGGGGTTACTAGTCCATTTTAATGTTAATAGAGAATTTCCTGTGCATAATAAAATAGCTCTAGATTTACTGAGGAGCTACTGCCACCTCCTTTTCACTGCCCTCATAATCTGACCCTATATATTGCACCCCTGTCCTTCACTTAAGCACTCTGGGTATGATATCTGCAACCAGTACAATTTTCCAAATTTTTTTCAATGAGTCACAGGCTCACCAAAGCTGTCATAAGTTGGTTGAACTAAAGGCTGCTGTTAAGGCACTCACAGCCTGTTCATACCTCCCTCAGATTTTTTTTTTTCTGCTTCATCATCTCTATAGTAGTGGGGGATTCTACTCACTGTGGCATATTTTTGAATAAAGTAAATGGTAAAAAGCTGCAAATTAGAACAATTCCTTCAAGGAAACCAGCCAAGCTGTTTAGCTGTTCTTTTGTATTTCAGAGTGTTGGGTTGTGCCTGTGTACGTGTTGACCTGCCAGGACAAGGCAGGATGTTTATGGTATGTTAAAGGAGTGCTTTAAAGATACTCTGTCAAGTGATGGAAGCCATAAAACCTTCTGGGACCACTGCTTATTTTTAATACTCTTATTAGTTTCTTTTTCTTCCTGTTTTGATGGGGCCTGTTCCTTTTCATCAGTATGCATAGGAGAATAAAACCTGGGACAAGAGGTGGGTGAGGGGAACTTAAATTCTGTCACTCCAACAAATCCAGTCCTCCACATTGTTTGTACTCTCTCAGGGAAATCAAAGCTGTCCAAAAGCCACGGCCCTGATGAGACAGTCCATGTATTTACTGCTCAATTTGGGAGGGACACATGATGATTTGGTATGAACAGATTTCAGATTCAGAATTATTCCAATAAGCTGGAGTAATAGCTTGATATTAGTAAAACAAAATTCAGGAAACACAAAGTACTAGCTAGGAAGGAAAAATCTAGTCCATTGCAGTGCCTGAGGGGATTTCAGCAGAGCTGTTAGCACTGTGGTGGTGTTGGACTACAGACAGAACAGGAACCAGTTAGGAGGTTCTGCTGCCAGAAAGCCAATGCCATTTGAGACATTCCTTTCCATCCCTGGGAATATGTGATTTCTTTGGGATAGGAAAATTGTCTTAATCCCATGCCATCCCACAGGGAGCAGAAAAGGCACACAGAGGCCCCCAAAACTCTGATTAGTGTGTTGTTCCCTGTCAATTAGGGCCCTAAGCCTGCTTTCTAGAGCTTTCCAGCAGTGATGCAGAAGTGAAGATAAGTATCATAGTAATCTTCAAAGCTCTGAAATATATGAAGTTAACCTGGGTAGATTTTATTCCACTTGAAAGCAATTTACCTCGAGGGAAAAATTACTCTCCCTCCTTTTAAAAAAGAATCTTAAGAATATGGTACAAACACACAGATTATATTACCTTTCCACAAATGTACTGCTCATTATAGAAATATGCATGGTATTTGTCAATCAGACAAAAAGCATACTTAAAAATTTATGAACAATAGTTTTGATTAGAAAATAAAATTGCCTAGAGATTAAAGCCCTGATGTTTAATTTATTCTGTATTTTATCAGCCCTTCCCTTCTCTCTCTCTTTTTTTTTTCTTTGCATGCTCATGCATTTATAAGTAGAATTCAAATAAAGTAGAAAATTAGATAGCTCTCTTGGCATGACTTGGAAGGGACTGCTTTAAGATTACTGACAATGCAGCCTGCTGAAAAAAATCATCAGTATGTAAGTTTTATGTAGTGCTAGGCTGGACAGCTGCTACAGGATTTTTGTAATACCAAAACAAATACTGTAGAATTCCTATCTGGTGCTGTATTTTGTGGAATATGAGGTATAAACCTTTGTTAATTTACTGAAAGAGGAGAGGGTGATCACTGCAGAGCATCACAGGAAAAGGTGAAGGTGAGCAGGAGAAGAAGAGTGCCTGTACCTGGGGACAGTCAGACCAAGAACCACCCCACACATGCACCGTAACTCAGTGCTTGATGACCTTCTTCACAATCCTACCTTTGTACTCTTTTTTTTTATTTTAAATCAGCTACAATTCTCTTGATCTGCACCTGCAGACACACCTTATTGAGTGCAGATTTCCTAAGGCTTTATATCAAACTGGAGAGCCTGCAGTAAGATAATGCATGTTTTTAGGAAATACCAACCACCAATTGTGCTGCCCTGCCCTAGGGGATAGAATTATCTTCTGAATTTAATGCCATATCCACAAACAGCAGCTGAACATGCCTTTAAAACTTGGATTTCCACCTTCCCTAGGTAGGAAGACCTGGGCAGCAGGCCTTTTGGCACTAAGACCAGTCTGAGGTTTTTGGGGAGCCAGAACCTCTACCATATCACAAAACAGCTGAAAGAAGGGCAGATGCACCACTACTTCAAGATTATTTTTTTTTTAATTCTCTTACAAAACACTCTGGAAATAGAAAGGGTGAGTTGCAAGGGGTTTGAAATCTGGTCTTACACACTGAGCTCCCATTGTGTGCCAGTTTAAATGGTCACACAGACCCCTTAAGTTCCAGGAGTGCTGTAATGCTGGTGCAAACAAGGGATGTCATCCATGCAAAATGTGGACCACTCTAGGAGAGAAGAACTTTTGGAGAAATACATAAATGTGGAAAATCTGTGGAAAAAACATCTCAGTGACATTTCATAGGTGATACTAAATTTACGGCATTGGGGGGCTACACCAGGTAAGTACAGCAAGCAATGGATGAAGCTGACAGGAACATGAGCAATTATTTAAGGACTCTGGGGTTTTCCTGAAGAGTTGCTGCTACTCAGATTTACCATGGATTAAGAGAAGACAGATGGGGAATTACCAAGAAGATGTGATGCCTAAAATGTATTTTGTGATTACTTGTTTGTATAGCTGTCTTCAAAGAAAAGTAATCTGATCTGTTCCTTGCCACAGATGCTACCTAATCAGGATTGTGGTCCAAACAGAAATGATTTATGTTAATTTCAATTCAAAACTGTTTTGGCAGTCTTGTTAAAAAGAAAAAGAATACTCATATGTGCTGCTCTTTGCTATTGCTAGCAGTGTGGGCCACTGTGGAATTACAGACTTCTGAAGTGACCTCACTTAGATGAGCAAGCTTCCAAATATATTTATAGTTTATGCAACCATAAACTGGTTTTGTTGTTTTGCTCCTATGTGCTATACAAAATGAAAATATTTTTTTCTTTGTTGATTGAAGTAGATGGAATTGTTAAACTCCATGAAGCACCTGCGGCAAGACAGAGCAAGCAGAAGGGCTTGTGAGCATTGTTCTTCTATGAGTATTTTAACAAAAGAGTAGACCTGATAAACCTTGGGCATTTCTAAGACTGCAGTTTGTTACCATATATTTTATTTCCATCAATTTTAGTATACATCTGCACTGACCCATGATGCAGTCCTAGTCATAGCAGAGGCTTTTCGTTACCTCCGAAGACAGCGTGTGGATGTCTCCAGGAGAGGCAGTGCTGGAGACTGCCTGGCTAACCCTGCAGTACCATGGAGCCAAGGAATTGATATAGAAAGAGCACTGAAAATGGTAAGGGCAAACATACCAGCTCATGAAGACCTATATTCCACAATAGCAGCAATTCTGCTGCAACCAGGCTTGTGTCCTACTCCGTGTACACAGAGTTTATGTGCTCACACAAACAGCTCCAGCTCCTCAAGGAGACAGAAAGAAAAGCAAAGAAAAAGAAAAAAGGAAAGAAAAAACAGGGTTTGTAACAAACTCCAAAGGATGACTAAAATCTAAAATATATTCAATAGAGAGCAAGCCACAGCAAGTCAGCTCTTAAAACTTTGGCCAAAACCACATCCCTCTGGCACCAGTGCCGCAGCTGCCGGATTGTCCATGACAAGCACCTACAATCTGGCTCCCCCATAAAAACCCAAGCTCCCCCTGACAGCAGGCATGAGCCACTTTGCAAATGAATATACTGAGGGTTTCTAAAGTCAGGCTGATGCTGCAAATCTGAACTGGGTCCTCAGCATGTGTATTGTAAATTTTGCAGGGATACGTGTACTGATGAACTTCAACACGTGTATGCAGTGCTGATAACTTGCCAGTAAAAAGAAGTCAGCTTAGGTTGGTTCAGAGCAGTGGAAAAAACGTTGTTGGTCATAGCAATACTTCTGGATTTCAGCACCAGCCTGAAAGTTGACACAGTTTAACCTCCAAGCAGTTCTGATCCTTGCCATAACTTTCCACTCAGCTGATTACCTTCTGCATGGCCTGTTTTGTATCCCCAAACACTAGTTATTGCTTGGGATCCGACCTCCCTTATGTCTCAAATGTTGATTTGTAACACTTTTTAGCTGGTTTTTGTGTTAAAGCAAGTGACAGCAGGAAAAATTGGACATAATTTTCATAGTTATGAGACATGAATATGGTCTGCTTTTGAGCTGGCTCAAATAACTCTAACAAAAAGCTGTTAAAATTATTTTAACGCAGACACGGGACTCGAATCAGATCAGAATTAAGCCCATGTTAGGTGTAAACACATCCTAGATGAGCTAGCTCAGCCTTTGTACACTTAGCTTAGTAATTGCTTTTTCCCAGTTACCCAATTGGAAGGATTATATCAGAAGGTTATAATGATTATAGGAGGTTATATTCAGATTATATCATTTTTAAGAGTGAGAGGGATGATTCAGTCTGACATTGCCAGAGCTCTTTTTATGCCATTATGTCACTTCCTAAAAAAATGTCCTCACTGCACATTCACTAATGTACCATTACACACTTTGAAGAGAAGTTAATTAAATTCAACCTTCACAACAGTTAAAGTATTTGTACTGGCCATTTGAACTTAATTACAAGCAAAACATAAAACTGAGGCACGAGGCAACTAAAAAGACCAACACTGCTACAGGAATCTTCCTTATTTGGGAGAATTGATTTTAAAAACATAATTTAGAAGATATACAAAGTCAAAGTCGTTATTGGTAAAAAAATGCAGACATTTGACTTTCAGCTGGTTGCCTTGTATTGCTTTAGCTATTCCAAGTCAGCTAGGTTTATATAAACCTCCAACAAGTGCCCCCCAAGATGATCCCACACTGCCTTCCAGACTCTGTCCTGTCCATCACACTCTCTCTTGCTATTCAGTGATCTTGAATCCTTGCTTGGGGAAAAAAAAACAACTTTGATTTAACAATGTTTCCTCCCCACTTTGTAGAAAAAACTCACAAAAGAAGTTTTTTTTCCCAAGACATACTTGAAATATCTTGTGCCAGCAGAAGCTTCATTGCCACACTATAGTTATCCAGCTGGCAAAAGGGAAATAGGCATTATGTGAGTCTGCTTCCCTATAGGCTTGAAAACTCTGCATATTTGTATTTCTGAAGCTGATTCTTCATCATGTCAGTGGCAGAGAGTTTCACCTGAACAGATCTGGGCAGTTATAGTCACTCCATTTGCAGTTGTCTCTGTGTGCTGCTACCAGAAGCATTCTGAGTCCTGGTGACTTTTCCTGCCTTGGTGCAGCTGGATTTTTAAAAGTGCTGAGTTTTCCCACCAAACATAGAAATAAATTAAATTTGAAGTCTAAAGGTGTTGAGTGCACAATGCTGTGCACAATTATATCCCTGTACATGTCAGGTTGAAGCCTGGAACAAGCTTTGCTCAGACATGCAGTCGCTGCTGGTGCTAAGGTGGCCAGAGAGCTTCCAGCAAGAGCCAGGAGCAGGGAGAGCAGCTCAAGTCTGGCTGCAAGTTCTGTGTCAGCTACCCTACAAATACATTTTCTCAGTCCACAGTTGGTAAGACCTGTTAGGGGTAAATTTGGCTGTCAAAGTCCCATTCACCTCTCTGGCTTTCTGGTGATAGCAATAACTCATGTATTCTTCTGAACCCCTGAAATTATTATGTAAGCTGTTTCAAGGAAGGTTCAAATATATTCACTGATTAAAGAAAAAAAAAAAAAAATTACACTCCTTACATGTTGGTCTGAATTTGGCTCTCTGGATAATTTGGAGTTCAAGGAAATCTCACTTTTTTTTTTGTAGCCTTGTCCACCGTAACAAGTTGGATCACACCATCTCTAAATTACAAATAGCAGATCAATCACCAGCCCGGAACAGTTTCCTTTTGACTCATCTTCCATCACCTCTTCCTGTAACTCCTACAGCATTTTGCTAAATATTAAAGCTAATTTACCTCTACTGAAGTTTCAGGCTGTTACCCTTGCTGCCTGAGATGACAGTGTGTCGGTGTCGATAAGTGATAAATGGAAATATCTCACCCTTTCATACAGGAAAATAAGAAAAAAATTTTCTTTGAAACAAAGTACTTTATACTTCCCCTTTTAATGATTCATCTGAATGATGTAGGTAATGATAATGACTTACTGTCTATACACCCATCCATCCAGATTGAGACCAGAACTCCATAAGCTGTAGAGGAAAATTGTCTGTGCTCATTCCGAGATGACATTAATTTCTTTCTCCTAATCTGGGACTGATCTTAAAATAAAGCACTTCCCAGAACAAGCAAGGACGTGGGATTCTGGTCCATACTGCAAATCACTCTGTACCATATCATGAGGATTTTAATGCCACTGAATTGTTGCATGGGCTGTGCTTATACTCCATGCTGTATCGGTGAACTTGGTGTGACTGAGCATGGTAGAACCAGTCTTTCTTAAGTATAACATATGTGCAGGGTTAATTTCATTTAAATGCAACTCAGTCTGTGGTAGGGATTCATCAGCTGAGTATTAACTAACAAAGAATATGCACAGCTGAAACTGAGAGAATTGGGATTGGTTTTTTGATGAAGACTATAACTGGCTGTGTCAAAAGCACTGCAAATCTCTTAATATAGATAAAAGTTGTACTAGAGCTAGTGGGTTCCTGCAAAATGTAACAGAAGATAAAATGAATGTTTTATTAAAATGCTTTTTTCTGTTCCTTCCCTTAAGGTGCAAGTTCAAGGAATGACAGGGAACATCCAGTTTGACACGTATGGGAGGAGAACAAATTACACCATTGATGTGTATGAAATGAAAGCTGCTGGATCACGGAAGGTGAGTTTCCAGACAGATATCCAGATTTCACAGCTTCAGAAATATTTATCCCAACAAACTAATGAAACTCAAAACTACCACGCAGGTGCTGTAATAACAAGGCCCTGAAGAAACCCCATCTTCTTGTTGCCTTTCCTATCCCAGGATTTTTGTTCTGTTCTGTTCCTGGACCCAACCACTCACCCTGCTTGATATCTTCATTGGTTTCCATGTCGACTTCAGACCCAACTTTTTCCCTTAAAACCCTTCTGGAGCTTTTCCACTGCCAAGCTTAATACCTTTAGTCATGGTCCTCTGCTCAGCCCTATCTCCTAAATTCCTCTCCATCTTTCCCTCCTCTCCTTAGCAGGCCTTGGAGCCACAGTGAAGCTTGAGCCAGTGTATTTTAGAAAACTCTGAAATTAACAGAAAATGAGATTGGTTGTAATTAGGATTTGCTGCTCATTCTCTTATCTCCTAAATAAAGTATAGATCCTAAGTGGGAGAATAGCCTAGATCCCTGTTAAAAAAGAAATTTAGGGCAGATTTTTGAAAATAATTAGGTAGACAGGGTCTCAGGAGCATCAAGAGGCAGTGTGGCTGAGGCACATAAATCCCCCTGATTTCACCTGGCAAGAGGTATCTAACCTGCTAAGTCACCACTGAGACTCCTTAAACTCTTGTGCACGTATTTGACAAATAACAAAATACCCCTGGATATGGCCCAGACATTCAGATGGGTTTACAGAACAGACAAAAGTGTAATTTCTGTGCTGTGCAGAAATACAAAAACCAGGGTAATAACAGAGTGTAGCTGCAGCACCATGAAGGTCAGCACAAGCTGAAAAATAATCACCTCGTGCTCACAGAGGGGTTTGTATCCCATACTGGAGATAATCCTGCTGTGCCTGTGTTGCTTGTCATGGCTGAGCATCTTCTCTAATCTCAGGCATGTCTTTGGGGACTGTGTTCACTGTCTGAACCACAGCAAAACATGGATAAAAAGTGCAAAATAGAAGAAGTGTACTCAGAGTGCTGTGCAGTTTATTTTCATCTCTATAATGTATTCTTACTATGTGGATGAATGGGAATTTTTTCCACAGGCACCATGACAATGTGAACTTAGGGAGAATTTTATATTTATTTTCACTTAGATTTGGCTTATGTTTATTTGCTTGTGGGCTTGTGAAGGTTGCCTCTTTAACAGAATGAAAGCTAATCTAGTCCTTTAATGGCAAAAAATATTACATGAATAAGTGTTAGAAATGTTTTGACAATTCCTATTACAAGGTCATGCACTAATGTCCTTGTAAACATATGGAATAAGTTGACAATCTCCATTCTTACAGGCTGGTTATTGGAATGAGTATGAAAGATTTGTGCCAGCATTAGATCAGCTGCCCTCTAATGACACTTCATCTGTGGAGAACAGAACCATAGTAGTCACCACCATCTTGGTAAGTTTTATGTTCTTAGTGTGTTTGTGTTTAGGAAACAAGACATGTGGCTCCTGAGGTGTGTTAGACACCGTGCCAGGAGGCAATGTTCAATTCTGTGTGACTTCAAGTGACTGAAAAGTTCAGTATCTCCCAGAGATGTAGTGACCCAGCAAATTTCTATGTGTGTCAAGAAGTTCAGTGACAGGAGGAGCTCCCTGAGCTCAATATTGCTGCTTTTCAGGCACTTGAACTCTGATGCAGTAGCTCACATTAAGTAAAGTTGTTCCTCCTGTATGTCAATGACAGCAGGATCTGGCCTTCCTGCTGGAGGGTCAAATCTCCCCCCCTTCACTCAGGTAAAGCTCCTGTAAACTCAAGCCCTGTGGACTGAGTAAGGGTGGCAGAACGAAGGCTGTAGAGAACTGAAACTGCTCTGGCACTGGGTGAAAAGCCACCAAGACCCATGCAATTCCAGAGGAGTAAAGCTCTTCCTGAGCCTCACAAACAGCAGCATCTGTGCCAGCCCCAGTGCCTCTCCCAGATGTGCTCTGGACAGTATTGTTTGTGACTCTTATGCCTTGTTTTGATTCTCCTAAGCATGAGCCAATTTGATGATATTTGTTGAAGCATTGTGTTTTATATTTCAATGGATTTAGCAAGATACAATCAGCATTTCAGCTAGAATTTTCCAAGGAGGCTAAGGGAATTCAGTGACAAAAATTGATGCTGAGGATTTTAGCCCAGCTTCCCTTAGGCTGCTTTGAAAATATCTCCATCAGTGCCCCATTCTAGGCCACTGGGGCCTTAGGAAATTATTTTGATGGTGCAGATGTTGGATATGTCAGTTCTTCAAACACTATTTAAACTTCAAACTTTAAACACAGAATTATTACTAGAGTGATGCTAATTGACTGTCTAATCAGGCCTAATCCTCCAAACAAAAGTGTAGTTTTGTTAAAGTGGAAAAGTCCTCTTGTCTTCAATGGGTCTGTAACTAGGAATAAAATCTGTATTATGTGTGGCTGTAGGATCAGCCAAGGATTTTAAAACTGCAAAATCTGCCTGTCCAATTTCTGTGCCAAAGCAGGAGATATTGTAAATGCTTGCCAGTAACATAAAGGATAATAGCAGCTCTCGTTTTGTGTGTTTTAAAGCTGTGTTTTACATTCATAGACTTTTGATCTTTACTTTTGTTTCAAAGGAATCACCATATGTAATGTATAAGAAAAACCATGAACAACTAGAAGGGAATGAGAGATATGAAGGATATTGTGTAGACTTAGCTTCTGAAATAGCAAAACATGTTGGAATAAAATACAAACTGTCAATTGTTGGAGATGGGAAATATGGAGCTAGGGACCCTGAGACTAAGATATGGAATGGCATGGTGGGTGAACTGGTCTATGGGGTAAGTTTCTCTTAACCTTCATTTTAATGTTCTTTATTAAAAGTTATGCTCAAAGTTAATAAAATGCAAAATAAAGCTTCTCTGTTTGAATACCACCTTTAATATCCTAGGTATTTCTTTGTAGTTGGCATTTTTATAGTCTGCTTTTCTAAGTCTTTCATTGCAGGAAAGTGTTACTTTTTGTACTGCTGTTCTCCAGATGAGAGGCCACAAAATGCTGAGAAGTGGCATCGGGCAGATTGCAAATTGTCTGCAGCAGAATTTGCAGTTTGCCCTTTATATGCTGGTTTTCCATTTGCCCTGTCTCTTTTTTCTCAGTCATTCTTGCAAGTGCTGGGAGGGTTTTCCTCCCGTTCAGTTGTTAAGGACTCAGCCCCATGGTTGCTTGCTAGGGTGAAAAGCCCTGCAGGTGTGAAATCAACGATATTTTTTTTTTTCTTTTTAAACGCTGGGTTTGGCTTTAAAAATCAACTGTCAGACACACACAAAATAGCCTAATTCATTGCATTTCTCTTTATATTTCTGTATTGGTTGTGCATTGCTTTGTTTAGTAAGAACTAAAACAGTCCGGAATTGCCATTTTAGAAACTTCTTTGAAAATGAGAATTTTGGAATAAAGATAAACCAGATGGGAGGGGGAGAAAATTGGCTTTGCAGAAAAGACTTTACAAGCTGATATTTCATCTTTGCATTTTTTTTCCCCCAAATGCTAATGAGATGATTTGCGATTCCGCCCAGATCTCCTTTACAGTTTATTTTTAACAAGCTTTCCTTTATTAAAAATATCTGAGCAGAAGAGAATATTTCCATTGCCTCCTTTTGTTCCATACTGGGTGTAATTTCTGAAAGTCACCTCGAAATTTCCTTGGGATAACATATCATCATTCTTGTAAAATGTTTGGTGAGATAATTCTTTTCAAATGACTCAGTCTTTTTAAAGTAATTGCTAGATTTGCAAAAGTTTTCTTCTGGAGCAGTCCTGATGCCTTATTCTGTATTTGGAAGCCTGTTCAACTTCAAAATATTTTATATAAGCAACCATGGTTTTGTAGTGTTGGATTAAGGAGAGGGGGAAATCTACTGATTAGAGAAAGTAAACAGGTTTGGACCCTGGGTTATATTTTCATTTTCTTGTTGCACTGAGGTTTGGCACTATGTACATCTTCTGAAGTCCCCAGGCCTCAGTTACGGCCTCAATTTGGGAAACTGGTGTTACCTCTTAGAGAATTCAAGGACATCAAGAACCTCTGAAGCAATTACATTGCAGTGCAAACCCAAACCCTCAGTTTTCTTGTGTGTGGGTCAAGAAATAACAAGAGTGTTAACTGTAAATGGGGCCTTTTGATATACTTGCAAGTGACAATGAATGAAACAGGGTTTTTTCACTTAAAAAAAAACCAAAACAAAAAAACCAAAAAACCTAATCATGCCATTTGCAAAAGGCATGACAAAAAACCAACCTAAAATTGCTGCTAACAGCCAGGACGTGGGGCCTGACAACACCAGAGGAGGAAAGGAGTGAAATGGGCCATTGCCAAGTAAAATTAGATGGTATGATGTAAGATCCATCTGGATAAAGGTCCACAAAAATTATCAGAGGGCTGATAATAGGACCTCTCCTATGAGGAAAGGCTCAGAGAGTTGGGGTTGGACAGCCTGGAAAATAGAAGGCTCCAGGGAGACCTTAGAGCAGCTGTTCAGTACCTAAGGGGGGCTTGTGAAATGAGGACAGACCTACTTAAGTAGGATGTGACAGGACAAGGAGTAATGGTTTTAAACTAAAAGAGGTGAAGTTTAGACTAGATCTAAAGAAGAGATTTTTTTTTTACGATGAGGGTGGTGAAACACTGGCACAGGTTGCTCAGAGCAGTGGGTAGATGTTTCCAGATCCCTGGAAACATTCAGGGTTAGGTTAGATGGGGCTCTGAGCAGCCTGATCTAGTTGAAGATGTCCCTGCTCACTGGAGGATGGACATGGTGACCTTTAAAGGTCCCTTCCAACCTAAACCATTCTGTGATACTATGATAAACTAAAGTCTTGTGGTTTGGTTTGGTTTTTTAAATTGGTTGGAAACAACAGTGCTGAGGTACTAACAGGCTAACTCCTGTTCTTACCTCTGCTGTCAGAGTGATTCCAAAGAATTTTTATCAATATGGTGATAGGCACCTTATATATATAAATATATAAAGGTTGGCTGCAGCTGGCTTTTCCCCAGCCCCTTGGGAAGAGCCCAGCTCAGGCTCTGCCTCCTTAGCATCAAACTGACACCTCACTACTTCCCCTTGACCCCACCATACTTGTGACATTCCCACACCAGCACCATCCAGCCTCACAGCCACCACAGACCCAACAAACAACCCCAAACCCACTCCACTCTTTTTCCCTTGCAGAAAGCTCTGGTCTTTTGTATTCTGATGCACAGTTTTCATCTGTGTTTACTCATTAATGAAAACCTGAGGACTGTTTCCCTCCCTGACCCCCACCAGCTCCTCTTCTCATGCTGTGAGCTCAGTTACTGAAGCTCCTTCACTGCAGTGCTCAATTATTCAAAGGTCAGATGTGTCCCTTGAGGTTTGCCTGTAGACCCAGGTTAATGCTTACAGCCCAGCTCTGCTGAGCCAGCTCCCCATCCTGCCCAGCTCAACTTCTGAGCTGGCAAGCTGCACAGAAATCCACCTGGCTTTCTACAAGCAGGAAAAACAACCCCTGAGTGCCAGCCTCACCAGCCCTCTAGACCCTTCCCAGCCCTTTTTGCAAACACAATGAAATACCCTTGGCCTCTTTCTCCATCTGTTTAAAAGGTGGTTGTGTACCACAAGGATGTGCACAAAGCCCTTTGAAGATGAAAAGTGCTCTAGAAGTGCTAATTATTTGGAGCAAGTGCTTTATTTATGGGCTGACTTTCCTTTATCTCTCAGGGGCTTAAAACTCTATTAGGGAGCTAAAACTGCACATTACCCCTCATGCCCCTGCCAGCCGTGTCTGCAAAATGACTGTCATATTTGGCTCCTCTGGATTCCATTTTGGGAAGACAAGAGGGAGATTAGATTTTAAATGCCTTTATTAGCATGTATGGAAGACAGGCATGGGGGGGATAAAAGGGGCCTGATTGGTTTTGGTTCCAGTTATCCAGCAGCTGAACTGAGCTCTGGCAGAAAACACAATCTTTTAGATTGCATTTGTCTCAGGTGATAAAGGGTGACTTGTCACTTGTCAACTGCAGAATATTCCTGACCCAACAAACTTCTCACCACCACCTGGCACTGCTGGGATATCTTACCAGGCTTTTGGAATACTGTGCCCTTTCTTGCATAGCCCCACGCACACAACTCTTCTCTAAAACTGCTCTTAGGACAATCGTAGGAAGTGCATGGCTTGTCATTTCAATGCCAAAACCCTAATTAACTCTAATTACTGTTTACTCTGTGCCAAGTCATTATTACTGTTGCTCTTGCTCCTTGTGGGATGCAGAGTAGTGTTAGGGGAGAAAGTGCAGACTGGTCCTTGCAGCCTCCAGACCAGTGTGTGGGAGATCTGGGAATGGTGAGGAGGGATGGAAGGGGGCTTGGTGTGCACTGAGCTGTACCCAACAACAAGGATGCTGTGCCCCAGTGTGCCCCAAACTCCTTTGCTCTGCAGACAGGAGAACCCAGAAGTTTTGCTAGAAAGGAGCTATAAGGGCTTTGTGGTTTCTTAGCAATTTCCAAATGGTGGTGGTAGTAGTAGTTGTAGTAGTAATACTAATATTAATAGTAATGAGTGACCCAAAAAGAAGGATTTTTTCCTCAATCAATAACAAGTTGAAGAAAACCTTAATTTTTCTCTTTCACTCTGATAGTGTCAGAGTATGACTCTTCTTCCTACCAGAAACATTCCTACCAATTCCAGCACTATTATTTTGCAAACTGAGAGAAATTTCAGAAGCGTAGTGGAAGCTTTTCACAGAATAAAAATAGCAGATAGGTAAAGCTTTTTTGTTTTTTTTTTTTCCCTTGCACATTTCAGAAGAGGGAAGTAGCTAAATCATTCTCTGCCTGGGAGACTGAGCCACTATTTCAATTTAAGCAGCAAAGCCAACCAGCAAGGCGAGTGCTGCCTTCCAGTGACCCCCCTGCCCCTCCCACAGTGCCCACCCCACCAGGCTGGTGCTTGGGGCTTTGTACCCACCAGCTGCTGGGTACTAGACAATCATCTTTTCTCCTCTGTAGGGTAAGCCTCTTTCTGTAGGCTTTTATTTCTTCTTTCCCTTTTAAAGCAGGCGTCTGTTCTTCCTTCCCTGTTCAGCCTGATGCTTTTCACATCGCTGAGGCTAATTGACAGGAGGTTTAACACAGAGCTTAATTGTAACTACAAATGCTTTGGGAGTGGAAAGAGCAGCCAGACCTTACAGCCTTTAAAACTCTTCTCAGGTAAAAGACAAAAAAAAAAAAAAAAAAAAAAAAAAAAAAAAAAAAAAAGTCATTATAAAAATCTTTCAATATGTAAAATAGCACAGAAGACCAAAGCGTGGAGTCCCATGTCAGCCCCCACAGCCTTGGGGGTTGGAACCACCTACATATCTCTCTGCCTTTAGCAGACTGCCCAGCCTTGCCTGGCACTGGCCTCTCTGGCTCTCCCAGCAGCAGAAGAAAGGCCAGAATTGGCACAGCCTTAAAACTGCAGTGGAGAGGGAGACTTAATTCGATTCCTAATTCTTCTCAAAATGTCCCATGTGCTTGACACCTCTGTCCCATGTATGTGTCACTGCCTGAGTGTGCAGGGAGCAGGAGATCTTTCTCCCCACAGCCCTGGTTTCTAGAGGAGGGAAGCCCAGGTACAGGTGCCCAGAAACAGAGACAGAGAGATGTGGGGTCCCTGCCCAGGCAGGTGGCAACCAGCCTTGGTCCTGACAGAGCCACCCTGACATGGTCCCAGACTCTGACTTACCTTTATGGCAGCACAGGCAAAGAAGCTCATGTGTCCTCAGAAAGCAGATGTACCCTTAATTTCTCCATCTGCTCACAGTAGCAGTGCCTCAGAAGGAGCTGTGGGCACCCACATAAAGCACACATGGGCTTCACATTGGCAAACTAGAGCAGACAGGGCTAAGTGCAGTTTTAACACCTCAAGACCGTTGCTCAGCTAATACACATTTAGCCTTCAACGCAGCATCTTGCTAGCAGGGTATCAGTTGTTGTTTTTAAGTAAGTGTGAGTTGATGTGTTAAAAACACAGTGCCCCCACGACCTGGCCTCTCGTCCCACTCTGATGGGTATGCTGGACCCTCTTTACAGGGTAGCTTTTACCGGCAGGTGTCCCAGGTTATGTGTTGCTCTGTCTGACACACTTTTCAGATACCTGGAAACCTCGGACTCCATTGAGAAGTCCTAAAATGTGCTCAGAGTCAGTCATAGTTCCTCCTTTTCTGAGGCTGCTGTGTACCTGCATTCAGCACTTTTGGTGTGCCTGGAGGTTTGGCTACCAGTAGAAATGGGGCAGTGTCCCCCTGCTCCCAGCTGCACATAAAGTGCTGGCTGGCTTCCTGACTCACAGAGCTCTGCAAAGTGACTGTAGCCCAGCCCCACTTCTTGAAAAGTAACAGACAAGCAAAGAAATTGTTCAGTTCTGCAAGTATGAGTGACCAGCAGCACGTAGAGGCAGGAGCAGCAGTATCTCTTGCTGTCCTCGGTGTCTGGCTTTGAAGTTAGGAAGACTCATCCCTAGGTCTGTAAGCAGAATTCGATCCCTCCTTTCGGATTACAGAGGTGGAACATCTCATCAGTTTTCTTTCTCTGTGCAGAGGGATATTTCCATTTGCTTTTTTTTTTTTTTTTAGAGTCTGGAGGTTTGCAGCTCCCTGCGGTCAGCTTTGAAGAGAGGAGGTAGTGAGTGCCTCTGTGCTGCATGTCCTCCCTAAATCCCCACTCCAGCAGGCAAAGGCAGAACAAGCCTCAGAGGAATCCCTGACATTTCTTGCCCGGCTCAAATGCAGTGAAGATGATGTTTGAAACACCATTAGTCATGAGCGATTAGCAAAGCTTAGTTATTGAGGTTCTTAAACCCCCCTCCAGTTCTGCACAGGGAAGGGCATGTTTGTGGTTGTGTTCTCTTTAATGGAGTTCAATTTTTATGGGTTCTGCTTATCTGCAGCCATAACAGGGAGGGAAGTTCACAACGGTGCTGCAATTATTAATGATCCTTTAGGGTTCTTCGAGCTCTCCATGAGCTCTCCGTTTCAAGTACTATATCTCTAAATAAATAAGCAAAGAGCTGCCTGGTTTTTAACCTCTGTAGTACTGTGAATATTCAAGGAAGTGGCAGGAACACCAGGCTCAGGTTTTGGATTGTAGCTGGTCAGCTCGCAGTGCCCTGGTTGTTGATGGTTTCCTGAGACCCTGTGTCTGAACCTCTACTTATTCCCTCTGCAGAAAACAATTGCTGCCATGTTCATTTCAGGCAATGAGGGGGTTGGTGTTTCCAATCCATAGAATGCCTATCAAAAATGGGAGGAAAGCAGGAAGACAGGAATGTATCAGAAAAGTAAATACTAGTATCCCTTGCACTATTAAAATGCAATTTTAAATAATTTACAAGAAATCCATACTATATGATATGAAGGAGGACATGGTAACAATCAGATCTAGAAAACCTCATTTGTCTGTGCTACAACACAGCATCAGCTGCTTTCCCCCAAGGGCCCCACAGGAACATCCTGCATGAACTCATCCGCTCACAAAGGAGATACACACTTTATTGCATGCTGCATCAGCACTCAGGAAGAACTCCTCAATGCCTACTTTGGCAATTAAAATATTACTTTGGGAGAATTAAATTTCTCCAAGTCCAGGAAAACGCTACTTTATGTAGCATCTAAATGCTGTTAGAGCTGAAACAGCCTTTTCCTACCTTGATGAGCTGTTCCACTGAGCAGAAGTGCTGGGCAGTCAGGCACCTGCCTCCCATGTAAACTTCACTTTGGATGGAATCATTGCAACATCTCTGCAGGGGTCCTGATCCATTAAGCTTGCTCTAATAAGGATTAATTTGTAAGTACCCCGTTAGTTCAACACCCAGTACAGTAGCCGTGGTCAAGGGGCTTAGACTTCCAGCTAGCCATGGACTCTGATTATTTAAAACTGATATTCTGTGTGCATCTCATGCTTCCTGAGTGCAGATATCTCACGTTTAACAGTAGCTCAACAAGCAGAAGCTACAAGACAAATGTATGTTTGGAGAGAATTCATCAGTGAACGACTTCCAGCATCATCCACTCCCTTTACCACACTCCCCCTGTGTCCCCCCCCCCAGTCTCCCTGTTCTGTAGGTGGTTGATGCACTCCTCTGCCAAGCCAGTGAACACCCAGGCATCCAAAGGCAGCCCACACGTTCAGTTTTTATATTCAAGCCACGTTAAGCTGGATTTTTTGCAGTGACCACAAATCAGGTGAAGGTTTTCTCCTGGAGGAAAGCAGTCACTCGAGGGGAAAGGCAGTGCCCTGGCATGTGTGGATGTCTACAGGGGCTGAGGAGGGCTGGGAGAGGGGACACCAAGGGTCATGGTTTCCAAATGGCTTCCTTAGGTGCCCAGGCATGGTTTATCTGATTATTCCATGCAGTGAACTTGTGCTCATACCTTGTACTTGCACACACCAGTACAAAGTGTTGAGAGAGCTTCCTGAGTGACTGGAGCAAATCGTGTGTGCAGATGGGTGCTCCACAGAGGGCTTTTTGCCATAGAGGACCAGTCCTTGATCCCACAGCTCTGTCCTCAGCCTCAAAACACCAGGAAGGTGCCAGGGGCATGGCTGTGTGGTGCCCCAGAGGCATCAGCTCCACAGGCCATGCCATACTGAGAGGAACTTTACAAGAAGTCTTCTCCATTTCAGCTCATTAAACTTAAGAGAACTATCCTGGAGGAGAAACAAATCAGCTATTAATGAAAGTCACAAACATCCCCATCAGATTTGCATCAATGCATATTCAATTACTTTATGGCACAGGTTTTAATCACTTCTTGTTAACATTTCCTGTTAACTTTTATTCAAACTTGTACTTAATCAAGTTTTTGTTTTTCCACAAAAAAAAGAGATAGATGCTTACTAGCAGCGAACAAAAATCTGATTTAAAGAGGTCACAGTGGTTTAGGTACTGGTAAGTTAAACTTCCCCTAAGAATTATTTTTCCTTTCTGAAATTCTTAATTACTAGTGAAAGGCCATCTTTAAAAGTTACCAGTAACATGAATAGTTAGAGTGCTTAAAATAGAAGATTACAAAAAAATGGGTGTAGGCATGTAGACTCTCAAAATAATAATAATTTCTATATGAAAAGAGCTTTTTTTTTTTTTTTTTTTAACATTCTTTTACCTTGTATCCTTGGTTGTAATGCTGACATCTGCCTGAATATTTAGCTGAGTCAAGGACAGTTTATCTGAACAGCAGAACTTGAATCTTTCTAGCACAGAAATACAGATACAATTAAATGTGTTGAAAATCTATTCTGGAATGTTATTTTTAATCAGGTAACTAAGTAATTTTTTTTTTTATTATTTTATTTTTTTTTTTACTTCACATTCTTACCCTCCCCTGGAATCCAGAGAAGATGTATTGATTGCAGGGGAGGGTATTGATTGGTTCAGCTATGCCAACAGGCTGATGAATGACAACTGTAATGAGATCAGATTGTGCTTCCAGATGACACAGCCCCAGAGTGTGGTCTTTATTCCAGATTTATAGAGCTCAGATCTGTACAATAGGATGGCATACATTGTACTGAAAGATACTACTTTGCATTCTTCTCTGATAACCCAGGCTGTTTACTTCTCAGACATCCTGAAGTTTTCATTACCATTCTTTAGGGGCTACAGAAAGGGTGTGCTGTCTGGTTCCTATCATCTCACTGTGTTTTACCATGTTGCAATGGGGTTTCAAAAGAGCATATGGGGTGGTAACACCATAATGTAGCTGAAATTCAGTGACAGATTTGTTCTCTTAGGCTCCTTTTATAGATCCTGGGGGTAATCAGTAAGTCAAGTTAAAACTTGCTGAAAGAATGGAAAAGAGGAAATTAAAATTTAACAAACACGTAATTTGCCCAAAGTTCTCAAAACAGGTGGATGGATAGAGACCATTAGTAGGAAATTATTAAGTTGCCATCTCACTGTCTAATTCTCATAGTCCTTATCCATTCATTTTGACATAATAGGAACTGAAATATATGTTGGTACATATGTACCTCTATTGTGAGGCCCTTGCACAGATTTGATTACAGTTTTTCTTAAGAATTTCCTGTCAATATCACATGGTCCTTAACTTCAATGATCTCAAATTGGGCTGCAAAGAAAATGTTTCCCACTCAGTATTGAAATGTATCATGATACAGTAGCTTGAGACTAATTCACTAGATTTGTGATTATGTTGCAATGGCCTTGTAACTAACTTGGGTTTCTTTTCCCTTTTCAGAGAGCAGATATAGCTGTTGCTCCCCTCACCATAACACTGGTGCGAGAAGAAGTCATAGACTTTTCCAAGCCCTTTATGAGCCTGGGCATCTCCATCATGATCAAGAAGCCTCAGAAATCTAAACCAGGCGTGTTTTCTTTCCTGGATCCTTTGGCTTATGAAATTTGGATGTGTATAGTCTTTGCTTACATTGGAGTCAGCGTAGTTCTTTTCCTAGTCAGCAGATTCAGCCCTTATGAATGGCACTTGGAAGACAGCAATGAAGAGCCACGTGACCCTCAGAATCCTCCCGACCCTCCCAATGAGTTTGGAATATTTAACAGCCTTTGGTTTTCCCTGGGTGCCTTTATGCAGCAAGGATGCGATATTTCTCCAAGGTTTGTTCCATATCACTCCATCACCTTTTTGCATTTTATGGTCATTTTCTCACGCCATGGTGCATATATGTTACCTCTTCAAATTTCTTTTTAATTCCGAGTTTATTTTTTTGACGTTCCATTCAATGCTCAACATCATCATCGAGTCACCATGCTTGGTAACATTCACCTCCAGAGTGAGCAGCATTGCCTTAAAATGCCATTTATGCATTTCTGCCAAACTTATATACACCATGTTGAGGCTGTAAAATGCATAGGGTTTTCACTTTTCAGCAATGCTTGGAGGGCTACCGTGTTTTTGCTGCATATCTCATTTTACGGTCATCTCCTTGGTGCATCTGACATTTGCTGTTTTGCAAAATAAGAATCGTTTCTTTTAAAAAGTCACATGCAACAGCACTTTAAAACACCTCCACTCCCGTCATGGCCCCTGCTAGTCTTGGAACTTTTTTTTGTGCCTGATTCCTCTACTTGTGTCCTTCTTCAGCCATCTGTTCATCTACTGTTAATTTGCTTGCTGCCGTCTTTCGTGCACTGAGGTCTCCGTGTGCTCCTCTAACAGTTTCCCTCTGTGCGTCTCATTATTTCAGTCCAGTCTAATCTGTTGTCCCTGTGCTCATAGTTGATACGGTCTAATAAGCATTGCCAGTTTCCATAAAGATTTTTCATATTTATGAAGACAGGCTTTCTGAATAAGTCTGTAGTAAAACATGTGTGATATTAGTTCCAGTTTAACAGAGAGCGCTGGTGTTCCCTATTGGAGGATTATATTTCTTTTTCAAAGGAGCGTTTTGAAAACCACCTAAAAAACAGTGAAGGTCTCTCTAATAGAACATTGCATTTTTTTGGAAGAATTTATATAATGTTTCAACATTTACAGTGGTCAAATACTTTGGTGGTGTGCCTGTGATAAGCAGTAGAATTATCTGGTTTCTTAGTGATGAAGCACCAGTTATATTTTGTATTACAATATTTTAATAACCAGTTTACATGTATTTTAATTATTAAAAATACCTGCTTAGTGAAAACAGGACACAGTTTTTACCTTTAATGAGGTTTCTAATTAAATCTGAAGAGACAGATCTTTTCTAGCCAGGAATTTATATTTGAAATACACCTTGCCAGTATCTGTATTTGTTTATCTTTTCCAATCCCTGAACTATTGAAGTTAGCAGGTTTTCCCAGTCATTATAAGGGATATTGAGTAGCCCCACTGAAGCAAGTGACCAAACTTCTATGAAGTTTCATGGAAAGGATCATGATTTTACCTCTTATAATGTAACAGTGATCCTTTCAGTTCACTGCCATTGCACGTCAAATTTCCAAATGATTGCAGCGAAATCCAGGACTTTCAGAGGTGTATGCCTGGTGGTATTTAATGCAAGTCATGCACATGTTTTAAAAGACTTAATAGCAGCAATTAGATGTCATACTTGTCAACAGAAGCAGATATATCCTACATTAAAAACAGACACACATTTGTGCCTGGATACCATGCGCTCAGTTTTTGCAGAGTTACCAGTGTCTGGGTGTGCTGCTCGCTGTACAGTTCTAGCTGTAAGCCTTCTTCTCCTGTGTATATCCCCTTTTTCTGCTTTATTTCCAAATTCTGTATTGGAACTTTGCCTCTCTGCTTGCTGTTAAAGGTGATGAGTAGTGATAAGATTTAAATTGCTGTTGACCATGTGTGTGTGCCCAATACAAAAGACCGGGAAATAAGCACTGGGACATCACATGGAAAGCTGCAGGCATTGCACTGTTTCCACTAGGTCTGTTTATTGACAGTTAAATAGAAGTGCATAGGATTTTTGTTAAGCTCTCATGTGACCCTTTGACATGTTCAGCCATTTACGTTATATAACAAGTGGAACATATACTTTTTTTTTTTTTTTTTTTCCCCAATATTACCATGATAAGTGCCTTTCCTTTGGTAGGAAATACCTACCAAAAAAAAAAAAAAAAAGCTGTGCCAGTAAACCTGTTTGTTTTATCTGTCCATCAGAAGTTCAGTATTATTTAGTATTTATAATTTAGTATTTATATTTAGTATTTAGAATTTATATTTAGTTCAATATTAATACACGGCCCTTGTTTAAAGTGTTGTCCAGCTGTTTTGTTATCTGTCATGATAACAGATTCCAGGCAGTTATGTGCATTGTTACTGAAAACAAAAAAAAAAAAAGAGAAATTTGAGACTTTGGTTCAAATTCCAGAAACACTGTTCCTTGACTAATATGTTGATTTAAGTCGATTAAATGTCAAATTTCTTTTCCATAGAAGGGATTATTCCCAAGTATTCCATTCTGAATCCATGACTTTGTAAGGTTACGCCATTCTCAGTATTGACTATATGAATGTTTCATACTATTTTATTACCATTAAAAGGGGCTTCATTCTTCCATTGTGAGTTTTGTCTGAATAAATTTCTTATATGAGAGCGTGCAGCACTTGTAGAGAGATGCCGACAAGCAGTCTGGAGAGATCACTTTTGTACTTGCTGATAAAGGCTCTTTCAGCTGGCTTTGTGTGGAACAGCTGTGACATCTAATGACTAGTTAGATCTAGCCTCGGTGAGTATGCTGTGTGGATATTCCAGAGGATATATCCCTATACTCTCCTCTATGTATTTAATAGGAGTCGTCTAAACAGAATCAGCGAGCAGCCAAAGGACGGGGGTTAGTACATCCCTTGATGAAATCAACATTTGTTCCAGCAGTTTTATTCTGCTATCAAAGGCTGCTGTGTTTTCTGTACAGTGAGCTGAAGCATTGAAAATTCACTTTTGATGGATCAAAAGTAGATACTAAACTTGCTTTAATGTAAGATGCGTGTGGCAAATGGAATGAGGAGAAAACACAGGCAAATTTGTAATACTGTTGTGAGCGAAAGTATCTTTGAAATATCCAGGAGTGCATGTATTTTCATTTTGCTCTTTATTCATGTGGAACAAAGAAGCTAGATTAATTAACTGCTGATGGAAAAAGACAGGGCACCCATTAAAAATTACCTCATGAGGTTGGTCATTGAGGAGGGTGTACTTCTAGAGCCCTATTTTCACAGCAGAAGACTCAAGAGACTCCTATTAAAGACCATGGGAATGACTTTGTGGGACTTTCAAACTAGCAATGCAAGCTGGGTAATAAGGTGTTTCTGAAACTCCCACTGCCAGTTCCTATGATGGAAGCATCTTTGGATGCTGGAATTTATTGTGTTGTGTCTCAGTAGCTGAGGTGAGGGCCAGCAGGAGAGGTGGAGGGCTGGCTTGGGCACCTGAGCAACGGGCTCAGCTCAGGGCTCAGTGGGTACCAGGTGATGTGAGCTCAGAATATGAAGGGGTTCTAGGCATGGAGAGTTTGGACCTAAGTCATTCAGGGTTATTTGTCAATATAACAACCATCTTGTGTTGATCGAAGAGCCCAATTAAAAACTGAGTACTGTGAGAAGCTTGTTATTTCTGTCTGCTATAGGAAATCAAATATATTTTCTGGCCATCAGTAGAAACAAGATTCAAGCTATTTTGGTAAATAAATGAGGTTTTGTTTGAATGCATTATTGTCCTAGCAACTGAATGTGAATTTTAATATTTATTTTGTTTTTCTCACGTTACTAACTTGCTCTCATTTGACTCCATGCTTCCTTTTAAATTTCCTCTCAAGGTATGCACTCTTCCTGTTTACTTCCTTTTGAAAATACCATCTGACCTTGTTTTGATAATTGAGTTATAATTCTGTTACTCCAGGTCTTTGTTACTCCTCTCATTCGTTAACATGCTAATGCACTTTAAATAATGTAATGCAAAATGTCTATTTGTTGAGATAATTTGAAAAATGACATGTTGGGATAAAGCATCAGTTGTTTGTTTTTCAATTACGAAACTGTGCACTTGGACAGATATATCTTAATCAGAAAAAGAGGTGCTGGTATTAAAAGCTATAATTGATTTTTATGTAATTATTATCTGCATAACAAAGAATATGAGTATTCACTTATTACCAGCTGGGTATATATGTACTAACCCTTTCTCTCCTGCATCCCTCTACACCAGCCCCTTCAGTGGGTATAAGGAGTCTTCATATCAGCAGGATGGACTGGGGGGAACTGGGGTCCTTTGGATGAGGAGGCTGCCAGCCCTTGCTCATCCATGTTCATTTTTTTCAACTCTGTCTGTCTGTCTTTCTTCCCTTCAGTGTCAGCTTTGTGGTTTGTTTCATTTTTCTTTTGCCCCACCTTGTGCTACAACCAGTTGCAGCTCCTCCAGCCTCCTTCACTGTAGTAGCTGCTTAGTCTTCCTTTCCTGCTCCTTGAAAGTCTCTGGGAGAATCAACTCTGTAGTGACATCCAGGTTTCTTTCAAGTGACCTCAACTCTTCTGCAAACAGCTCTGGACCTCGTCTAGCAAGAGCCATCTCTTGCATGTAGGACCCTCAGGGAAGTGTCTTCTTCTTCAAGGGATCCAGCCATGCCCACCTTCCCCTGCCTCTCAGCTCTTCTCCATTTTTTGTCCTGTATCTGACTTGGTTCATGCAGGTTGCAAGATTTCTGGGGCAAGGTATTTTGACCTTTCTCTGTGTGTAATGTGCCTTACGAGCATGCAGCTCGACACAGACTTCATTGTTACAGCAGTGTGAGCTTGAGGTTTCTCTGGTTTGGAAAATTCTTGTCTTCTGCACACATCCATCCCATCCATCCTGCTAACAGAAGGGGATGCTACCAACGTAAGTCAGACATTTCCTATGGGAAACTATAGGGAGAATGAACACATACTGTTCTGTTCTCAATAGTCCCATTGATTTTTTCTTAAAACCCTGGCAAGTCTTTTTTTCATCTTCCTGTTTCAAGACCTGCTGCAAAGCAAGGTGGCCACAGGAACCTGAAACCCTAGATAAATTCTCTATGTAAGTATGTCAGTGGTTCATCTGCTGGACCTGCTTGACAGACTTCTGCTCGACCTGGCTCTGAAACTGCCCACCCCACTGAAGGGAGGAGGAGCTCAACTCCAGGTCTTCTCTGAAGCTGGAAAGTATGTAGGGAAAGGAACGAGCAAGAGGGAGATGAATGTTACCTGATGCAGCCATCTCAAAGCAATAGGCTGTGTTTTAGTTGAGCACCTCAATTCCCTCCAAAGTTATGAGACAGGTGAGCACCTTCAAACTTAGCCCACACTGCTGCAAGTGAGATAAATCTCTTTCTGAGCATGTCTGTCTCCTCTCTTTCTCTCTGCTGGCTCCAAAGGGAGACCTACCTGATGATTTTGGCAGGCACTGCTTTGTACTTGGCTAAAATCATATAAGCCTGTGTAAGAGGCTGATTTGGTGTGTAGGGTATTGAGTGTTACAAAGCAGCTAAAACCAAGATCCTAACTGGTAAGGCAGCTGGCCAGAAAGGACTTCAGCCATCTGTCAAATCCCAGGATACTCACCTGATACCTACAAAAAGTGTAGAGTGAGGTAGATAGGTTCCTTGATTTACTAGATTATTTGGGATGTATATTGCTGCAGATTCTTACCCTTGGAGCTACTCAGCAGCCTTCTGTGAGAGAGCACAGCTGCCCCACAGCCCAGGTTGAATCATTATCCTCTTGGGAGGCCCTCAAGAAAGGCAGAGAAACCTCCTCCACTTCTGGCTGGCTGCCCTGAGGAAGCACAGGCAGGCCAGAGCAATGCCCATGCTTCTCAGAGTTCCCACCTCAAAAGTCATCACTTCCTGATGGACAAAGAGGTAACACTTCACTCCTCAAGCTTCCCGAAGATTTGGAACCACCAGAACCACCTCGGGCATTGGCATGGGCTGGATGCAGCAGTCCTTGGGATGCCAGCAGTGCTGGCACATGGTGCATGCTGGAATTCATACAGGAAAAGCTGCAGGAACCAGACTGCATCTGCCCCCTTGGTGGTGGCTGCTGCTTCAGTTCCTGGGGCAGAGGAGTGGAGGAAATCAGTGTTTCACTGCTTAGTGTGTCTCTCCACATTCTTCTAGCCTATTCCAGATTGCTCTCTCTGCTTTTATTGTGTTGGCAATTTTTTTTTCTTTGGTGTGCCTTTTAATGTTGAGTGGATTGATTTTTTTTTTTTCTTTTTTTCTTAATTTCATGGGATTTTTTTCAATGGCTCAGGAAAGCTGAGGCTCTGGCCTAGACCAGGCAGTTTACCAGCAAACCCTCCTGTGTTGGGTTGGGGCACTTTTGCTTTTTCCTGTCTCCATCTGTTGGTAGGACAACTTGTACCCACTGTCTGGGGATGGCATTGAGGGGCTTGAAGGACACAAATCAACAGGTAAGAGTTTTCTTGCTTTCTTTTTCTTTGCTTCACACACACTGAGGACAACAGTGCCCAGCATCCGTGGATTAATGTACCTGGGATTGATTCTTCCTCCACGGGTATCAGTAGAGTTAAGTGAAAACATATGAAACAGCTTTGTCTCAGCTCCTGAAGTGATTCATGGTTAACATGTTGTGTTTGAAGAATGAGCACTGTACGTGGTGGTGGTGAAATTTCCCACCCTGCTGAGCAGCATGGAACTGGCATCCTTCAGCCCCAAGCAAATGTTTTGAGCCTGATGTTCAGTTGTTTTTAAAGCCTCAAGATCTCTTGCTGAGAAGACCTAGACCTTCTGACCACTAGGCATTTTGTAATTATAGGTTTTTTTTTTTGTTTTTTTTTTTAGTCCTTATGGTATCCTTTTAAAAACAAAACAAAAAAACAACCATAAGAAAGACAGGACACAATTAAGTTTTTTGCTGCTTTCTTCTCTGGTGGTTCCAAAGCAGGAATACACTTTACCTAGAACAGGGCAAGAAGCAAATTTTAATTAACATGAAACAAAAGAAGCCAGCCTCTCTCCTCAGTTCAATATGCAGATTCAGTCTGTAATTCCAGCTAGGTTTGGAAGAGAGAAGGCCATCGGATCATTTTTTGGTCCCTTTGCCCTGTGTACTCTGATTCTTTGTTGAAGTTTACTACATCTTACATTTTGAGGGACAATGCAGTAAAAGGAACATTTGTGTCCTCCAAGTGGGGCAGCCCCTAAAGAGTCACAATGCCTGAGGGAGAGGAAAAGCTGGGAAGACAACAGTCTTCTGGCAAAAGACTTCTCGAGCAAAGGGTCTGTGGAATTCAGGACAGCTCGTTCCCCTCCAGTAAGATTGGCTCAGATGAGTTATTTCTTAATTGTCTGTTCTGCTTTTCACTGAAAGACTGAAAAAGAAGTTTACCTGGCTAAGACCAGGACTTTGCTCTCCTGAGGGAGCTTCTCAGGAACTGGCTCACAGATACCTGGAGGATCTGGGTAAAAGCATTGTGCATGTGAATTTGTCTTCAATGCAACAAGAAAATTCAAAATCAAGGAATGTCTCCCAAGTAATTTGATGATGTGTGTTTTTCCTTAGATCTCTCTCAGGGCGAATTGTTGGAGGAGTCTGGTGGTTCTTCACTCTCATCATTATCTCTTCCTACACTGCTAATCTTGCTGCCTTCCTTACGGTGGAAAGGATGGTGTCTCCCATAGAGAGTGCAGAGGACCTGGCCAAACAAACTGAGATAGCCTATGGCACTTTGGATTCAGGCTCAACCAAAGAATTCTTCAGAGTAAGTCTGTTAAATCTCCATTAGAGTTTTTCTGAATTGTAAAAGTGCCTAATACATGGTTTTCAGTCATTTGTTTTTACCCAGCTGTAGTATCTGTTCTGGTGAGAGATGCTTTGTTCTATCCGGACAGGCCTGAGTGCTGATTTTAATATCAAAAGGCATTTTATTTAAAAAATGACTGGTTTTGTTTAACCTGCAACATCTCCAGATAGAAAAATCTGACCCCCACTATCACATTTTTTAACACCAGTTTCAGAACCTCAGTCTGATGAGCAATAATGCAGTCGTTCACACAATATTTAACAAATAAAACTCTTGGAGGAGTGATGCTCTTGACCTACTTGCTCTGTTTGCCCAGCTGGCAGCCTTTAATGCCATCCGACATCAGCGCCCGCTTGCCAGACTGAGCAGGGGGATGGGAGACATGTGTTGCCATTCCTTTCTATATGGTGCAGAAATTGCTGCAGTTGTCATTGCTCTGTCTTCATTGACAGCCTCTGGCTCTGGCATCAAGCAGCCAAGGGGGTGAAACATTTGCACCCCAGTTGACTGGTGTGTATTTGCCTTGGTTAGAGAGATGCTGGGTTTGCAGTATTTGGAGGTTAGGGGGAGAGAGGACACTTTTATTTCAGATTGTCTTTTCTTTCTCCACTTGCCAAGTCACAAGCTGAACTCCAGAGAGTTTGGTGAGGGTCATTAAAGTATTCTAAATATGACCTCAGACCACTTTTGTGTACCTAAAAATGTTGTGACCTGAAAAGTTCTAATTTCTGGCCTCTCCCAGGGTGAACTGAAATGCTCAGCACTTTCAGGGGGCTCTTGGTTCTCTCTCAGCAGTGCCAATCAGATTCTATTCAAACCAACATTTTTTATATAGAAAAGTGGTCAGTGCTGCAGGACTAATTGTTGCCTGTCTCGTGTCCTGGCCAGGTGCAAGAGTGAGGGAGGAGGCAGAGAAAAAACCTCTTGCTGCTGTAAGCTGATGAAATATTGAGGGCTCCTTGAATAAATACTGATGGACCCTTGAATTTGCTTAAAATTTCAGTATATGACCACACACACATTTACGTGTAGGTATAAATCTGATCTAAAGCTGTAAGTGCATGCAAAGATATTTCGTGAAGCTTTGATACTTTGCCTTATTTGCATGTGATGTTTTTATATAAAAATAGTTTTTCAGTAGCTCTTAATTAACTGTGGTGGCTGGTACCTCACAGTGACTTCTGTTTTTATTAAAATCCTGTAAGATAAACACTGAACTTGTACTGGTGACACGAGTGTGAAAAAATTATTAAGTTTAATAATCAGCCTGAGGCAGTGTTATCTGCACAGCAAAAATGAGCTGAGTGGACCTGTTAGAAGTGGTAGCACAACTTGATTAGAAATACTGGTGCAATTTACAGTCACTGTACTGTTCCTTGGGGGAAAAAAAAATTCTTCTTTTTGACTATCTCGTTACCACTAATACAGAAGGAAGGATTGTATAGGGGTGTTTCTTCATTTCCTTAATAGTCTGACATAACAAGGAAATCCCTTCTCACTGAGTGATCAAAGGAATGAGTGTTCCATGTGAAAGGATACAAGGTCTAGTAAACATATGAATACTTTGTTGTGCTGTTAATAGCCTTGAGATGAGCTGTGACTCTCTCCTGGTGCTGGGGAAAGTGAGGCTGTAAATGAGGATGATCTATCAGGAGCTGCCAGCTCCATCAGGCAGGGGAGAGGAGTGGGATGGGGAAGAAGGAGAGCAGAGCCCTGGCAGTGGTGGAACAGGGTGTAATGCCTGCTCTGGGCCATGCTGATGGGCCAAGTGGGAAGGAGAAGGGGCCCTAAGTGGTGCTCCTCACTCCTCAGCATTCTCAAGGCAGGCACACAACGTAATTTCAGTTGTATTAACTTTTGCAGAGTAATTAATTTGAATGGCATGATGCAGCCATGAAACTGTTGTAATTAGAGTCTTCTTCAGTTGATTTGAGAAGGGCAGAAGTATTGCCTTAGATTAAATGCATATGTTCACATAAATACTTGGTTGTACAGTTTTTATTAGCTACTTAATAAGATGGTAATGATGGCTGAAACTTGAAATGACTCTTAGAGGACACTTGGTTTCTGCCTGCCTGCTGCAGAGGCTCTGCTCACTCTGTGCTTTGGGATGCTTTTCTCCCTCTAAGTGCTTTTCTCACTGCCACGAGAGCATCAGTGGTCTGAGTCAGAAACAGCTGGATACATAAGTGTAGTCCTTCTTTCCTCTGGGAGGCCATCCATCCATTCCCCACCAGCATTTCACCAGTCAAAGCAACAGTTCACTTAGTGGGTCAGGATCACCCACCCAGTGAGATAAGAAGCTTCTAACTGGGGTGATGACTACATGGTCCTTGCATCCGTGTGTCAAGTCCCCCAAAACAGTAACTTGACTGAATTTGGGCCATGACTTCACACTGGAGGCACAGGACAGTCTCCCCAAGGTCCCATCAAGAAGCTTGTATGGGTGTATCTCTTCATAGAGCTGTAAAGCTCAAATGTTTCTCTAACAAAGACACAGGCAGAATTTTTCCAGAAAATTTGTGGATTCCCCCTCCCTGGAAGTGTTCAGGGCCAGGTTGGATGGGGCTTGGAGCAACTTGGTCCAGTTGAAAGGTGTCCCTGGCCATGGCAAGGGGGGTTGGAGCTGAATGATCCCTTCCAACCCAAACCATTCTGTCACTGTTTATTAGTCAGATATTGAACCTAATGGCTGCTGTTTGGCCACTGAAAGGTGCCAGACTGACAGCAGCAAGGGAAAATTGCCTCCTAATAGAGAGGTGACACATAAATGAGCTTCACATACCCACCATCATGTGTGTGTGTGCTAGAAGGAGCTCCTTCAGAGCCTTCAGTCCATGGCTCCTTTCTGCCAACTGCATTTCCAACTAGGAACACTTTTGAAGGGGTTTTTTTTATGGTGTAGATACCTAACTGGTAGGAACTGGAATGAAACCATCACCTCATTTCAGATGAGCGTATGGTAATGACTTTCAGCCACATCAGACCTGGGCAGACTATTCTGTAGTGTTGGTTGTTTCCCTGAACATCACAGTATCTCCAAGGCAGACATGACCCCAGCTATGCAGAGTAAAGCTTAGGTGCACCATTGTTGTCCCAAGTCCTCATGACATCTGCTGTTGGCATGATGTTGCTCTCATGGTTACAAAAAAAGCCAGTGGGCTTTTTAGAGCAGTTTCACAGCAGTTTTCACACTCCTGACTTGGTGACTCTCTGCATCATTTGTGCCCCCCAGTATATCTGAGAACTAAATGAGCCTTCCTTTATTTTCATGGTTGATGCTTGTCTCTGCTTACAAACATTTTGCATTTTGCACTAATAAAGGCATTTAAATGGCAGTCAATAGACTACATCAATTTCCTTTTGGCTCTCAAAGGGCGTTTGTCCATATTGAAAAGGAAAAGAAAGACCCTCTCCTTACATAGTTATTAAATACAGCCCCAGATTTAGGACTCCAGAATACCTCTTTCTTGAAAACCAACAAAGGCCTGTAATAGAAAGCACTTTCAAATCACTGTTACTCTATTTAAAGGTGTGTCTGTAAGAATTAACTTCTTCTAATACATTAAATTAAAGCTTCAGCATATCTGAGCAGCTTATCAAATATAACACCATTTAATCCAAATTCAGCACTGAAGCTGAGTATAATACCACAGTCTAATAGGTTGCAGTCCTCCAATATGCATATATTCAAAAGGCATGACCTTTACAACTGATTAGTAATTCTTATGTAAACTTGCTGTATTTAAACAGAACATGTCTCTGGACTTTTAGAAAGAGAAATTGCTTTTGAACTACTGGTGGTTTCTTTTAATTGATAGCAGATGTCTGTGTTAAGAGGCTCATGTCAAATAATTTGCAAGGTATGTGGTTGATCACTGACAGTGCCCGTTGACCCACTAGTACCCTCTAGTGAGAAACTGCAGCTGCAGAAGTTGTCCTCAAAATTGATCTGATTTATAGACTTTATAGGCTGAAATATTGAGGCAGGTAAGATTTAGCAAGGCCTTGTATTAAGTCTTTCTGGCATTTGTGGGAAGAAGGGGCCTCATGTCACACCATCACCAACGTAGTTAATCACTGCTAAATAAAATTAAGAGGAGAAAGGAGGCCTCTTATTGTAGAATTTTTTTATTTTTCCTAGTAATGGTTTCCAGGATGTGTGAGACAAAACAACTCCACTATCCAAAGCCTCCCTGTGCCTCAGATGAACCGACTTGCTGCTCAGATTTTTTAGTCAGTCATCTTCTGATTTTATCTCCTGGGCATGGCACTAATTTCTAGGCCTGTTAGAAGTGTCATTAGAAAGGTCAAAGATTCTTTGAACATGATGGTTTCTGCTCTTACAGTTGCTTTACATTGATGTTTCCTCTGCTGTTGATGAGGACTTCAGGCTCAATGCATGCAGGAGTCAAACTGACAACCTTCAAGCACAGCTTAGATACTTCAGATACTATTTTTAGGAACTTTTTGCAATTTGGTACAGAATTCACAGCTAAGGCTAAAGTCTCCAGTACTGTGGGACACATAGGAGTGATGTGGATCAAGGTGCCTGCACATGCTTCCCTTTTGCCTCCTGTGTCAAAGCTTCACTTCCCATTTGGATAGCCTGCCCAGACACTTCAGTAACATTTTGCTCTAGTTAATGTTTGGCAAGAAGGCAATAGTGCTCTCTTAGACCTTTGTGGCTTTGTACAGCACTTGAAATTCCTCTTCATCAGTGTTCTCAAAAAGTTTGTTTCCAAAGAAACTCAAAGGTTTCTTTCCAAATGGGGTTCAGATGTAAGGCATTTCTGGACTTCATACATACATAAAATATGATACAAAACTACAGTTTTTAGGACACAGGAAGTCATATTAAAGGATGGTCCCTAATGTGATCCTCCTTTTTCTCTCTTCTTGGTTTCATCAAGTCTGAATAGTTCAGCAAGAGGAGGTAAAAAAGCATGAGATGTCCTGGCAAGAGGCTTTGCATTTCTGCCTGCAGCTCTGGTAGCCCATGCTAAGAAAAAGTGCTTTGGCGTGGAAAGAGACACCAGAAAAAAAAAATGTAAATATGGTAGAGGGACAGAGTGAAAGAATAAATTAACAAATTGAGCTCAAATTCTTATGGTGATTTGGAACTCCCATTAAACCCACTTGAGGTTCCTTAACATGGCTGAGACCAGAGAGTCCCTCCTGGCTCTGAAGAGAGAGAAGTGCACCATCCCTGAGCTGGTAGGGGGAGAGGGAGGAATAATGACCCTAATGTGTTCTGAAGCACTAGCATATTACACACAGCCATAAGATAAAGAGCTCATTGCTTTCCCCTGCTGATAAGGTTGTGTGAAGACAAGGGAAGGGAAATAAATTTTACCAGCAAGCAGCTTAGGTAAGGAGAAGCCTTGAATTATGAACCGATAGCTGCCATGTGATTTTTATGCCTTCTGTGCAATCAAACAATATTGAGATCATCATTAGAGCCCATTAAAAACACCCTAGTGAACTCAGTGCACGCAGCACTATGGGTTTCATCTGTAGTTAAATTCTTTGATTTTTAATTTCAAAATTTAGTTTGCTAGTGAAGATGAAGGACTTGTTTTTAGCACAGGATTCATACAAATGCTTTGATTTTGCCTTTGGAATAAAACTGTGATTAGCAGTTTTAAGCTTTCTGTGTTCCTGGAATCAAGCAAAACAACACAGTCATCTTAACAACTGCATGACAAAAATACTGACATGTGATTGTACCTATGGGCTTTGAAGAACAGAACATCACAGAAAAGTGATAGCTTTGAATATGAGCTGTGTAGATCTTTTATAGTCAACATGTCAGAGATTAATCAGAAAAACGACCGTGGTTTAACTGTTTTTCAACACAGAAAGTGTAAAAAAGTTATTCACCCATATTTTCACTCCCCCCCATTTGATATAGGTGGGGGTGCTCACAAATATTCAAAACGTGAATGTAATGTGTGCAAGAGAGATCACAGCCTCTCCCATCACTTGAATGATAGATGGTCTGCTTGTGGGGGAGGCTTCTCTTAATCTATTGAACCTCCTTTGTGCCCCATGACTTACAGGCAGTTTTAAAGACAGCAGGAAATCAAATGTGACATAATTACAGAAGAAATGGTTTCCCATGAAGTCATCTAATGTCTTTAAGCCCGTGGATTGGTGAGGAAAATGTATCCTTACAGGAACTGAAATTAACAGCTCATCCATCATCCACTCCTTGGAAAGAAAGCATTCTGGTGGACCCAGGGTTCAGGTGGCTCAACCATTTTTCTAATTTCAGCAGACGAGCCAGGATTCAATGAAGCTTTCAATCCACACTTAATAACAAATATTTGAATAAATCTCTCCTCTATCTCCAATAACAGATGGCATTTGTCTCTCAGCTCTCCTTGCGTTGGTGGTGCGGGCTTTTCAGCTCACCTGTGTCTCAGTACTGCTCGGCTGTTCTCTGCAGGACTACAGAGGTGCACAGATCCCTTGGTCCAGCTGTGCCCCTGGATGCAGCCCATGGCACAGCAGCCAGCAGTGGGTTAATGCCACGGCTGTGCCTGCACCACCGAGGCAAGCAGAGAGCGCCGCGGGGAAAAATCACTTGCTGTTTGAGTGCTCTACTTTTTGGAGAGCAGATCTATGATCATGGTAATGACATTGCTCAAGACAGAGAGGACCCTGGTTTTTCAGGTCTCTCCTACTTTACGTAATGCTGCTGTCTCACATTAATACAAGCTTGTTAGGGATTCATTTAAAAGACATGGGTGCTGATACGTTACTCACGGCGCTGCTACTCCGACTTTTGCATCCTTCAAAAATACATGAAGGTTTAGAAACCCTAATGATGTGAATCTGAAGCATCCCCTCTTGCAGTCCGCTGGGGTTTCTCCACCATTGCCTGTATACTGGCCTATTTTGTCTAGAGATGAGAACTGATTAGACCTGACAGCGTTCAGATCGTGTGCTGGAAACGCCATTCTCTGTTAATTTATTACGGGCCAAATCCAGAGCAGGGCTGGTGTGCTGCTCAGTTGCCCAGACAAGACTAAATATGTCACTGCTGGAAAGATGCCCCTTAGCCTGCAGGCTGATGTAATCCCTGCCTCTGGCCTCCTGGGCAGGCAGACAGACAGACAGACAGACAGACATGCTGAGAGCCCTGCTGATCCCCGGTGGTGCCAGCCAGTCCCTGTCACATCCCACACTTCCTTGGGGTGAGCCCTCCCGGAGCTGGCTCCGGCCATGAATCTCAGAGGGTTTACAAAGGCAGCTTGTCTCTGTGTAAAGGCTTCCATTTCAATCTCCTGATCAGTACTGGGCAGCAGGCAGGAATGGATGGCAGCAATAAAGCGGGGAGATGAATAAAGGCGGAGTCTGCAGTTCAGTGTTGTGCCAAGAAAGGGTGTCTTAAAATCTTGATTTACATTCTGCTACTCAGACGGTTACTGACATGTCAGTGGCGATGTCTGATTACAGCCAGAGTGACTCTTTGCTTCTCTGTTTGTACAAGCAGAGAAGATTCCTGTTAAAGGACCTACAGCACACTGCCTGCTGACAAAGCTCACATTTTCAAAATGACCATGAGTCACAGGAAAAGAAAACTCTTATAATTTTTATAAGATAAAGTTCCTTTTGTAATCAAGCCACTATGTATTTCACAGGTGGAGCTGTAGTGTGGCTGAAGCCTGGAGGGGTTTTTGCCTGGGTGTGCAGCACTGTCATTCACCCTTCCTCCTCACCACTGCCTCCAGGAGCTGGGCTACATCCCTGCTCCACTCAGTGGGAATACTGCCCCTGGGGTCTGAAGGCTCTCCTCAAAAGGGAGTGACTGTCCTCACAGCTGCCATACAGGGATTGTCTGTATCTTGATTTATGGAATCCTAGAGGAAAACAGCAGCCCTCGGCTTTGTGGTCCTGATTCTGCAGCTCTCTGTGCTTCATGTGCCCCAGATGGGAGAGGAAAATGCCATTTCTATAGCTGAAGTTATCCTTAATCTGAACAACAAACTAACATGACAAAATCTCCCATCACAAACTCGACTGTGAAATATTATTATTCACCAGGTCACTCTTTCTTTTACATTTATGCATATGTCAGCAAAGATTTGTGTTTGCCCACAAACACACAGCCTAGCCAGCGTATGCAGGCTTGAACCTTGCGTGTCTGTGGTATCCCACAGATGCAAAAAACCATGGATAGAGTTGGGTAGATTTAGGGGTTGGTCTTGCCAGAAGAGAAATGCCCTGTGCATGCTCATTGCATCTGACCTACTTTCTTCTGCCGAGAATGCAGTAAGAGGTTCATGTCATGATGAGATTGATTTTTCTGTCCATATAGGTAAGTAAATTGCTGGCATCACAAGTTATCTGTGTCTAAAAGCTGTGGCATTGATCTATTAGACTTTGCCCCATGACCTTCAGTAAATGACATCTCTCTTTTCATGTCCACACTTAGGAATGGGAAATAATGGTGCCCTTTGGCCTCTGTGAGACCTATTTTTGCTTTCTGAGGAAAGAGCTTGGAAATTCCAATCAAAGAAATCCTACTAACAATATTTGTCATGTTCTTATTACTGTAGCATCAATAATCCAACTTTCATCTGTTCTGGAGCTGGGGGCTCCAACCACTGCCTCTCCTTCCCCCCTGCAGGCAGCTGTGTCAGGGGTGACTCAATGCCAGGCTTGTAGGGCATCAAATCAAAGCTTTATCCAGAAGACCAAGCCAGCAGTAGCCACTCCAGTGTGGTTTGTTGTATTGCAAGTCCAAGAAAGCAGCTGCCTAAAAAAGGTGGATCTCAAAGTTATCCCCAGGACAGACAACAGCAGTGGTACCGAGGCATTTTTTCACTCCTGTTTAGTAAGTTGCTTTTTAATGGTTCATAAGCTACTGAATTCATTAGCTGCTGTATAAGAGTTAATTGCACACATGGAAGAAAAGCAATGAGTGATGATAATGAAGCTAAGGTTCACACCTAACTACCTAAGTTCATATCAGTGAGGCATGCATCTATATAAAGGCAGCATGTGTTATTCAGATTAAATTCCTGCACTGGTTTTAGTGCAGACCTTTGTGTTTTGTATCAGCAACATCTGTCTGATTTCGGGCTATAAATTTCCCTTGTTAAAGAGCTATAAAGTGGTCATAGGGCTGGTGTAGCAGAGGAGTGTGTTAGCTCTGCTGCTTTAGGTCTGTTCTCAATGTTCCTGCCTGCCTTTTTGTTTGTGCCATGGTCAGGATGGTCCACCTGCTTTTCCCTTGTCTCACTCCCATGTTCTGCACATCCCTGTTGGATTTACTGCATTTAATATATGCTGGCCTGCTCCAAAGTATATTAAAGTTTACATATATAAATTAATTTTAAAAGTAAAATTGATTTGGGTGAATTTGGCTCTTGACTGTATGAACATCCATAAAAGACCATTTTGAGCTTAACTGCTGGGAAATAATTTCCTCATGCTTGTCGTAAGAAAGAGAAGATCATTTTGATCATTGTAGTAAAAATATAGCTCCAAGGTGCATGAGGGGAACAGTGTGAAGAAGACTTGCAGGATGTGGAGAAGGTGGCAGAGAAGGCAAAAATCTTACAAGACAGACAAAGGGCATCCCTGTAACATACTTTAACAATAGAGGCAAAATGCTGTTTCATACCAATCTAGTAGCTTCACTGCTACTCAGTAGTGAAAGGAGGTGATGCAATGTCACTTTCAGCAGAAGTGTGAGACTGATGTCCACAGAGGGGTGAAGGGAATTCTGTGAATGGGAGAAGGCTTCAGACACAAAGATGTTTTAGAACTAAATTTACCTGAATCAAGAAATCATCCAAGATGTGCTGCGTTTTGTAATCTGTCACTAGGTGATCTGGGATGTCAAAAAGTGAAACAAGGCATCTGGTCCCACTCAGCTAAAGCCAGGTTTGTGGGTGCTGAGGTTTTGTTGGTGGATGGAATTAGGAAATAACCACAACTGAGAGGTAACCCTGCCTCCTCCCACTGCCTGTGCCACACGCTCAGCCCCTTGGGTGCTATGGGACTCTGGGAGTTGTTTGGTTTTTATTCCAGTACTGGAGCCAACCACACTAGGAAAATTAGAACAAAAGATAGTGTTAAAATTGTGGACTGGTTGAATCAGTACCTTCTTTCGAGATAAACTCGTTGCTGCCCAGAAGCAATGTGGATTTATGTATGGGTTAGTAAGGGGGCAAACCAAGTGACTCCTCAGCACAAGAGCTGCTGGCTCTGCTGACACAGAAGGGAGCTGCTGGCACCCATGCACTGAGGTGTGTGTGTGTGTGTGTGTGTATGGCTCATACTTCTGCATAAACATCTCCAAATAAAGAAAAAAAGCAGCACTCTTCACAAAGCAAAGGCCAGCTCTATTTATATCTGCAGTAAGGCTGCAATAATGAAAAGACACTTTAATGTGTCCCCAGGCCTAGATGAAACACTGAAAATGTTGCTTTAAAGAAAAAAATGATAATAATATCCCCTTGAAATCCCGGGGAAATGTATGTGACGGACTTCTTGAGAGCAATATCAAAGAACTGAAATAGGAGTTGCAGAACATAGGGAGTTTCTCTAGTTATGGGCTTTGAATTAGTTTAAGTCTTTGCTTTTAAGCTTTTTATCTAGATATCTCTTTAAAAGTAACACTTTAATGAGAGGGAAAATGTTTTACTGCCACTGAACTCTAGCAACAGTTGCAGATCTGTCAGACCTTACTTTATTTTGGAGTGTAAATCCTTTCTCTACAGTTGCTCTGGCTGTCTGGCCCCCCTCGTGGGTGTCAGACTCCTCGGAGGGCACGTGGGGGCTGGCAGGGATGGCACAAATGTCTGCATCGGAGAACAGACAAGCAAAAATGTTCTTTCAGCACAGGATTTGCAGCTTCAGAGTTAGAAGGGGAAGAGATTTTCCTTGGCTTTAAGTCTTGTAGGATGCTTCTGAAGTTTGTTTGTTTGTTTGTTTCATTAAGCAATGGGAAAAGGAAACTATTTACTGAAAATCCCATGTTTGATTCATCTTCTTGTGTCTTTCACCAGCTTTGGTCACCTGGTTGTGTCGTGTCATTGAGCAGGTGATTACAGGGTTCCTGGGGCAGAAAATGCTCTTAAAGCACTTCTGAGTGGGTTTGCAGACTCCCCAGCTGCTCTGGTGGCACTGACCCTTTCTCTGAGAAGCCTCTTCATAAATTATTATTTGGGCTTTGTTGTGAATTTAGAGAAAATGCAGCAAAGAGCAGTTCTAACCAAACTCCAGGCAGCAGACAGAGCCTGTCACCTCCCTGGTCCCACTCCGAGGCCATCCATGGATCCTCACCCAGGCTCCCCAGCCAGGCTCTGGCAGCTCCAAAACCAACACGTGCCCAGGGGGTTTTATTTTAACCTTTCCCAGTCAATACCTGCTCTGTTCATTTCTAGCTTGCATTTTTGTCTGTTTCTATTAGATTGGAATGCTGTCCTCATTTAGGCAATTTGATAAGATAGTATGAAAATCCCACTTGGCAGAAGAAGAGGTGGTCAATAATCATCTAGAATGTACTGATTTTTATTAACCCCATCATCCAAAAGCGTGAAGTGAAGGGAGAAAATTATAAAGCTTAGGCTATTTGTTAAAGCTGAAAAGAGATCCAGTTTTGAGTCATGGAATTTGTTTTTTTGAAGTATGAGTGATGATATTCACCCTTTGCCCTTGGAGCAGGGAATTGCTTTGTTTGGAGCGGTTGCAGCCCTGAGCACGCTGCTGGCACTCATCAGATAACTGTTATTATTAACAATGCACAGATGTATTGGCAATGGCTTTTAGGTAGTCAGGCCAGCTGGAAAGAGTATGAAAGAACTTATTAAAGGCGGATACTCCGTTAGAAGATGAAAACGAAAAGAAATTCTGGTTTATCTGTATAATTAAAGACACGCTGCAGAGGAAAACAAGTAAAAGCCCATGTAGCACATTCACAATTCTGAAGGCCAAGCTTCAGCTTCCTGAGAGAAACAACAAGAAACAGCCAAGCTGCATTTTTACCTGCTTTTATGCCTTGGCTGTCCATTTGCAAGTATAAATGTGCCTGTATTATTTCTGTTAAAAGAAGATGAAGGTCATAAGGACAAGCACCTTGAAACCGGGAGATGCCAGAGCTGCTCCCGCAGTCTCGGGTTCGGCCCAGCTGGGCTGTGGTACCACCCGGCCTCGGGGAGCCCAGGGACCAGTGCCATGCCATGACTCTGCCTGTCCTGCCTGCTTTCCCCTTCCTGCCTGCTCTGCCCCTGGCTCCGTCCCTGGGCAGGAGGGGTGGTGGCAGCCACGAGGTGGCAACCACATTCCTGCAGGGCATGAAAATGGCGGCAGCCACCACCTCTGGTGGCCTGAGGGTCCCCACGGCATCCTCCAGGTGCCAGGGAGCAACTCATGGCAGGGAAGGAGGTGTGGAAATGCCCACAGGCATCAAAGGGGTTGATGGAAAAGCGGAGTCCCACATCAGTGGGCTGGGAGAGGAACAGTAAGTGGTAAAGCAGCTGTGTTGTAGCTGCAGCTCTTGAGTTCCTGACTGAGCCCAGGGAGCCATCTCTCCTGGGGCAGGACTGCCATTCCACAGCTCTGCCATTCCACAGTTCTGCTATTCCTCAGTTCTGCCATTCCACAGTTCTGCCATTCCACAGCTCTGCCATTCCACAGCTCTGCCATTCTGCCTGAGGTGGGCAGAGGCTGGGGGGGGAGGTCCGGGCATGGCCTCTGCCTCAGAGCCCGGGTGCATCCCAGGCTGTCCTGCACTCGCTGGGGAAGCCAGGCAGTGCCCTGATTCCTTCTGTTACCTGTGTAAGGCCCATTTCAGGTCCCATTTACAATCCTCTTCCTCCCACCACTTCCTCGCTCTTGTTGGGGGACAAACAAAGCCCTGCAGCCCATCTTCAGCCAAGAAATACTCTTGAGTTGAAATCCCTCTTGCTCGTTTTTCACGCCCCGCCAGCTCCTAACAGAGCTGACCTGTATTGTTGTCTCTCTGATTTCATGTTGTTGATTGGGCTAATTTTAATTGGTTTTCATTTTCAGTTGTTTTGCAGATCATCAGGAAGGATAATTATAAGAAAATCTTGCCCTCTGTGCTCCTCCCCATGTGTTGTAGCAGCACTAGCAGAGCATGTTAATCTGAAGGGTGGTGAAGACAGGGCTTGCTCTCCGTGAAATGCTTGGAGGCTGGTTGTTAAGCATTACATTACTCAAAACACATTAAATTGTCCTGAACGTGGAGGAAACGTGTCTAAATCATCAAGCTAATGGACATTAATAGTCTTCTGCCACAAGTTTGTTAAGGTTGAACTAGATTTAGCTGCTGGTTGTCTCATTCCCATTCTGCAAGGAAAGCTGTGGACAGGAATCTGGCAAGGTGTAGGAGGCATAAATTCAAGATACCCACAGCTTGGACCAAAAGCCTTATGTAAATCCTTTGGATTTCTAGTCTTTAAAGAAATACAGTTGGCATTACTGCCTTCTGTCGAGCAAGCAGGAAAGTTTAACAGCTCATCCAGGATATGAATGCTAAAGAGTCTGGAGGTGGCTTTAAGATCTGAGAGTGGTTTAAATGTTACTGGTGGGGAAGAGGGAAAGGGAAAGTAACACATTGTTCAACGTTTCCAGGTTTACAAAACCCGTATGCTGAGCTAGAGGCTGTTAGGATTGGCTCAGTCTCAAGGCGTGGAAAGAGGGAAGGAAAAATATGTATATAAGACACACAAGCAATAAACCAGCAATTCCTTGAGCTTATTGCTAATATTTGTGTTTGCTGTCTTTTAAGAAAAATGTTGAACTGAATTTTGAAAGTTTAACTATTGATTAACAAAGGATTTTGTAGTTCCTCTATACATCCCTCACGTGAGCATCACTATTAGAAGCCACTAGTGCTGTGCTGTTTTGTAGTATCATGGACAGGACATCATTGCTGTCCAAAATGGACTCCTACCTTGCTGGGAACTTGTAATAAGCCAGTGTCAGTGTTTCCCAGCTGTGAGTTAGCACAAAATAGCAGTGCAGAAGATCTTTGCAAAGAGGAGAGGTTCCTTTTGCATCTGTTGCAAAAGGCTGTGGAGGGTTGACGGAAGACGTGAAGGTACGGACACCGGTTGCTGTGCACAGTCAGAATTGTTTATTGTGTGGTTTGTTACGCTGTGTCTCGATATCTATTGATTTCTACTAACATAAAACCTTATCCCCTTCCCACCGGAGGCACCTGGTACCAGGACATAGCATCGTCCAGATGGCAAATTCCTTAAGTTGTTTGCAGCTTTGTGTTCTTCTTCAGGGTCAGTGGGTGCCAGGGAACTCGCAGCACTCCTCTATCCCACACAGACCTTCTCCTCTGCTGTTCTCCTACAAAGGATGAGCTAGAATCTAACATCCTCCCTCTAATCGTGCAGCAGAGCAGCATGCAAGCGGATAAACCCACCAGAGCACAGGATGCGACAGGCAGGGACTGTCCCTCATTCTGACTGCCCAGCTGCCAATTACGTGGCAATTAGCAGAATAAATCTCTGCGAGAAGTTTCCCCCCGTCCCGTCCACAACCATTTTGTGGTTGGGTCATAGTTCAGGGAGCAATGTCTCTCCAAGCTGCCCTGACTTTTTTATTTGTTCACCTCAAGCAGTCGCAGAGTGTTAATCATACCTGAGGCTGAGCCTGAGGAGCTCAGCTTCGCGCCCTTACCAGCATGACTCTTCATTTCCCTCCTTTCCTCTCTCCCAGAGGTCAAAAATAGCTGTCTATGAGAAAATGTGGTCGTACATGAAGTCAGCCGAGCCTTCGGTGTTCACCAAAACCACGGCGGATGGGGTGGCGAGGGTGAGGAAGTCGAAGGGGAAGTTTGCCTTCCTGCTGGAGTCGACGATGAACGAGTACATCGAGCAGCGCAAGCCCTGCGACACCATGAAAGTTGGCGGCAACCTGGATTCCAAGGGCTATGGTGTAGCAACCCCCAAAGGCTCAGCATTAAGGTGGGTGGAATAATATAACAATCTCCATGTTGTTATAGTATTCCACCTACCCTGATGTATTGTGTTGTCATTTTCTTTCTTGTGGATTTTGAGGTAACTTTAAAGTTTAAAAATCTTCAATATTCCATGGAGTTAAATAAGACGGTAAATTATGGTTTTGTTTATTTAATGCATCCATTTTCTTAGTGTTCTCTTCGTGTTGTCCTTTCTGATTGTTTGTAGCTGTTTTAATTTTACAGTTCAATGGCTTTTTCAATTTAAATGGTAAAGCCGAGTTAACCTGCCATATGTGACGAATGTTAACTGCATGATGTGGTGTTCTTGTTACTTTTTTTCTCAAAGACGATTTCCCCATCCCGCACACTTCAGTTCTGAGCAAATGTTATCCTCCATGCCACCTTCCAATATTTAACCCTGTATTTGCTGTACAGACATTTTGATAGCTCCACGTTCTGTGAAATTTTAGCCAATTTGTCCTCTTGTGCTCCTTTTTTTATACGTTACGATTTCCTAAGCATTTGTGCATTTTTTCTTACAAGTTATGTTTTATCGTTTCAAGAAATGCTGTTAACCTGGCAGTATTAAAACTGAATGAGCAAGGCCTCTTGGACAAATTGAAAAACAAATGGTGGTACGACAAAGGAGAGTGCGGCAGCGGGGGAGGTGACTCCAAGGTCAGCCTCAATGTCACCACAATCGGGTACCTTAGCAAAGAGTAATCGGCAAGGCTGTTATTTTACTTCTCAAGGAAAAAAAACGAAAACCAAACCAAAACAAAACCCTAAAAAAGAATCTGTATTAAAAGCATTTGAATAATTGTGGTGGGGGAAAAAAAGCCATCTTCTAGCCCAGTAGCTCTTTGAAAGAAACAGTCTTGTTTCATGTTGTCAACAGGTTTGGTCAAGCTTGGAAACCTGATTTAACTAACAGATAGTAAGTCTGGTATTGGTGAGACATAAGTAGTGCACATCAGCCCTTGTAAGTGTACAACAGTGATCACATCTGCCGCCGTACTAACACCCCAGAACAAGGCTTTGGTCCTTCTCCATAATTGGAGTGGCTTTTGAGAGGGTTTTTTTGTTGTTGTTGTTCTGGAGTCAGCTGTGCCAGCACAGACCTGGAGGCAAGAAGGCTCCTTTCTCATTTCCTCCTTTGGGAAGGAGCCAAGTGACCCAGTACCAGCATGCGCTGCTTTGCTGGGCTGAACTGGTGCCACTGGGGGCCCTGGGAAGAAGCCTGGTCTCCAGAGAAGAGGAGTTTGGGTTGGTCTGAACCTCAGGGAGGGACAAGGTGGCTGCTTCTCTAATTGCAGAGTGGGATGAAGAGTTAGGAGTCAAGCAACAATCATAGCAAAGACACAATGTCACCCATTAACAGAAAATAACAGCAATAATGGCAATGGAGAAGGAGCTGGAGGTTGCGAGAGGGGAAACTGAAACAAGAGAGAGGTTGCTTGCAACAGGGAAGTGTATTGATGCCCTGATCTGGAAATGACTCTTAAGGAAAGAGGTTTTCCTAGTTTTGCCTAGAATATTCAAGTATCACCTTTTGGAGGGCAGTGACCAGACTCTGCACACAGCTGTGCAGGAGCACCGTGTCAGTGTTTGCTGGGTTTTTGAAACAGATGTGGATGACAGCTTTAGTTCCAGTGACAGCAGTGGCAAAGCTGTAGCTGCCTTCTGCTGAGCTGAGCGAGGCTTCCCCAGTCCTCCAGGCACTCTGTACTGCAGCAAGACCCTCAAAGTTGCTTTAATCAGCTCGTGTATTGCACAGGTCATCTAGTGGGCTTTCAAATTGCCAGCCTGACCCTCTAAAATTGGCAATTTCTTGCAGTCTTTCACCTGGTGAGAAGCTGTAGCTAGACTGGCTACTATTGGCCCCCTCAGTAGAGGAATTACCAGGAAAATTAAAGTACATTGTTATACTGAAAAGTACTGAGATGAATTTTCATAGTCACAGTCTCCTACAGCTAGTAAAAACAGTTCCTTAAGGAACAATAACTCCTAATCTCCCTTATAAAAAATGTTCCAGCTTTGGTCCAAAATCAATAGCAACAGTATTTTCAGTAAACTGCAGTTTTGGACTATTACTGCAAATTACTGCTGCATTCTGCTAATAACAGTTGCTTACAGTTGGCTACATAGGAAATTACTCAGCTACTCATCTCTGATGTTAGCAAAAACCACTGTGTAATAATACGTGAAGGAAAAGCTCTTGAATTCAGGTTTGTTCAATAGCTGGAAGTCTGCAGTGCTCAGCAGCAGCCTGGAGATGAGCATGAGGTCTTTTTGTGCTTTTTAACTCTGCTGCTTATCCTCCTTATCCTCCACACATTTTTATATAACATTACACTTACCAGTATATTAAATGTTTCATATTCTCCAGGGATCCAGCACCACAATGCCTAATGCTGCCTCCATGAAAGAAAACCCTTTGTACAACCCAGCTTCAATGAACTTCATTGCTTTGAGTTCATTGAATTAAACCCAGTCAACTAGTGCTTACTAAGGAAGCTAAAAAAGGATTTTTAAAATGGTCATAATTAGGGCAGGGGTATCCTTCTGTTATTGCTTGTGCTGAAAGACATTTTACAAAGAGTGATACCATCCATCAGCAAGCAGTTGGCCCTGCTCAGGGGGTGTTAAGAAAGCAGAGGGAGGTGAACGTGATGCCGTGGATAAGTATCCAGGGAAGAGGGAAGGGGACCAAACACGATGACACGTGTTTTGCTGGTTTAATCTGTAAATCACAAAGCAGTGTCTTTCTGCAGTTTGGCAGAGCCCACTGGGATGAAAGGCAACTTGTTTGTTAGAGCTACAGACGTCGGCTCTCGGGGGCACAGCTCAGCTGGCAAAAGTCCCCAGGGACTGGAACGTGGGTCGGCGAGCTTCTCCTTGGGGGCTAGGGAAATCCTACAGAAGTCTGAGCCAGAGCAGGCAAGGAAGGGGTTAGTTGTTCTTTGTGGATATGTCATAAAGCAAAGGCTTTATTGTTACTAAGTGGCTTTTCTTCTGAGGTAGCCTTGTGTAGGCACTAGATGCTGCAGGCTGCGGTGCCACAGGGTTGTGGCAGACAGGCAGGTGCCTTCTCGGCAGTGCTGATGCTGAGTCCAGGCTGTGCACCAGTCCCTGGAGCCTTGTCACCCTCTCAGGGACACTGGGCACTTGTCCTGCTCTCCAGGAATCCAACAGTCTTGCTGGTCTCTCTCTCCTCCTCTCCATCCTCCCTCTCAAAGCCTGAGTTACCCTTGCCTCATCCCATCTCTCCAGTTAATCATTTACGTGAACATGGTTTCATTTATAGAGCATTTCAGAACTTCAAAACTGTTCTTTTCTTTTCTTTTCTTTTTTTTTTTCCCTTAAAGGAGGTGGTATGTGGGGGGAATCAGGAAGGATGGGTTGGTAAAAGTGCCTCAGGTGGAGATGGACACCTTGCACCCCATCACCCTGGCTGGCACAGGGATCATTACTCATTCAGGGCAGCTCTCTCTACCAGCTGGGCTGACAGACCCGCTCTCAGCTCAGCCCGTAGAGACCCAAGCTTGGGAAATCCCTGCCCTGAGTTTGTAATCAGCCACTTCCTCTCTGCTGCTAACGTGGCATGTGTTGCTGTGAGTGATTGCAGACTGATGATGCCAGTTTCTTAAGGTGAATTCCTCTGTGTGACCTGGTACTCTAGCTTGCGCCAAAAGCCAGAGGTAAGTATGGACCCTGCTTGCTTGTGCATCCTTGGGAAGGACCCCATCACCCAGAAAATTCCCTCCCCTGCTCGTCCTCCCTGTGGTTTAGCATGCAGTTTGCCTGTGCTTGGAGATGGATGATTTTGAGTGGTGAGTTCACCTCTTGTTATTGTATCCTCATCACAACTGGAAAATTAAACGATGACTTCAAATTTCATGAGGGTTTTGAGTCTTACAGCAGGGGAAAAAAAAAAAAAAAAAAGGTAATAGTATGACTTTCCATCAGTTTTTTATTTGTTCAGCTACACAAACTGTAAGATTGTTTTAAAAGCCTCAGCTGACATATGTCTCATTTTCAGTGCTCCCAGTATGTGCCAGCACTGGTGTGGAGCAGAGGGTGGCAGTCAGCCCTGCAGCATCCTGGATGTTCATACTGCCCTGATGAAGGGAGTCCCCCCTTTGCAGGGGTGGTCCTTATTTAAGAATACATCTGAAGGGGAATGTGCTCCATCCATACGTAATTTGTGTGTGATGCATGTCCATATGTGTGGACTGACTTGGCTGGTGCAGGCATTCCGGTAGGTGCATCAAAATTTCTTCACTTAGCTCTCCTAAATGAGCGTGGATTTAGTTTCATCCACTGAATTCATGGCAAAATTATGCCATCTTCCAGTTCTCTTATACATGGGAGCTGAGCTCTCAATCGTGAAAGAATGCAAAATAGCGGTTATAAAAAAACATATTCCAGGAAATATGTTACTGTGTATTATGAGTTTGGAAACTAATTATTTTGTTTATTATACAATCCTATCATCTCAGAGCTGAGTGATGGCTGAATAGGAATTTAACAAGAAGGAGACAAAAGGGGATGCAGACGGCAGTAGCAGGCTGAGTGACTTAAGTGAAACTAATTATTCAGTTGCATAGGAACAATTTTCTGCTAAGACAAATTTCTGTAATTCTTTTGTTGATACATTTCTTGTATTCTTATACCTTCACGGCAACATTTTATGACAACCAAGACAGAAGGAGATCGTTCAAATGCAACATCTCACCAAATTCACACGCCAAGTTTCTTTGCTAATTATTTGACTTAATTTCTTTAATGTATTCTTTTTTTAGGCTGATGGCTCTTTTGGAGTACATCCGTGAAACGACACACCATGTAATACTGCTTCATTTTTCAGTTGTTTCTTTTTAATCATAGGATTACATTTACGGTGTGCTTGTAGAGTTCTGCCCTCAGAGCCAAGCTCCATAAAGCATCACATTCCCAAGCCCTTCTGAGCTGTGAATGTGGCCATTAGCAGATGGGGTTTGTCCCCCCCATTTCTCTGGGCTATTTTGCTTTGATACATTTTCAGCACAGTCGTAGCATTTGCAGCATAATTTTTTTTAAGTGGCATATTTTTAGAATAAATCTGTTATGCATTATTTTAGATGATACCTGACATCTAAAGAGCCCCGTTGCTGAATGTGGTGTGCTTTAAAGAGAACATTTGGCAAAATGTCTTTCTTTAAAAAGTGCAGCACAATTTATTTGAGCAATTTGTTTGAAATTATGTTCATCAGCATGAATTTACTTGCCACACATTCTATAGGCCTGGCTTATGAGCTGGGAAAAGATAAAATGGCTGGTCAGAGCCAGCAATAGTAGCACAGAGTTAATTCATGCTCAGAGCTGGGAAAGCAATGTAAAATTACTCTATTGTGCAAATTGGTGACAAAGTAAAAAAAATACTTTCAAAAGAAGACATCAAAATATTTTTTAATCGACAGCTGTTACTTTGTAGTATATTAGAAAACAATACTGTTTATGCTTTGTGCCAGCAATGAAGTTTTAATGCTCTTGGAGTTCATCAGAGCATTTACTTAGAGCGTTGCCAAGAAGGGAGGAGAAGGTGCTCTGTTTTGCAGAAATGTCTGAGCTGCCATGTAGCTCTTTGAGTATATTTTCCTAGGAATGTAACTGTGAGACTCAGAACAAGAATTTAGGATGAGCAGGTCAAAAAGGAGATGATGGAGTCAGGGCTGGCATCTGAGAATCAGGAACCATTTTGTTTTGCCTGTGCAACCTTTAGCATCACGGGGACTTGCTTTGCTGCCTTGACAAAGCTGGACCTGAGCATGCAAGGACACATCCTTGTGCAGCATTAACCATAGCAGATCCAGGCCCCTCTGTCCTGCCTTTATGGCTGAAAGAAATCTTGGAGAAAGACTTGTGACTCATGGACTCTGATAATACCCGTGGTGCTTAAGAGTTAATTTCCATAAATTGCTTGCATTTATCCTGCATTATAAGCAACAGTGTGGGAAAAGCTGAGGCAATGCTCCTTGGGACTAGCAAAGGAAAAAGGAAAACCAGCAGCTCAAAGTGGGTCTCCCAGCAGCAGGAGCAGAACCCTTCATTTGAACATCTCCCTAGAGGTCTGGGCTTGTCTTTTTCCCCCTTAATGGTAACTGCTGTCACTTAACATACAAAGGGAAAAGTAAATGCCTTTCTTCTTCTTCTTCAAAGCAATTCTAACGTTTCAGCATTGAGCTCACATGGACTCAGGCACTTGTGCTGCTCTGGTGGATTGCTCTACGCTCACCGGCACTGTAATCATGGGTTGGACACCTCTAGCTTTGCCCCAGAGCTGTAGCTGTTCTTTGAATGCCTTGTGTAGCCTTTGGACTACACAGCACCGACCTGCAGCCTCCTGAGGAGCCTGAGAGCAGGAGACACAGAAGAAGCCATCCCCAGAGGGAAATAAATCATAGAAGCCGGGGGGAAAAATGGATGTGTCTAGAGGCAAGAGAAGCGGAAGGTGAGGGGATAGCCCACACACAAGGTAAGTTGAGTCTCTTGCTCATATCTCTCCAGGTTAGAAAGGATCCAGGGAATGACAGGAAAGGTCCACGTTGCTGTTCCAGATGTTGTAGCTTTGAGTGTGGCATTAAGCACCTCCTTAGTCTGCCTCCCTGGCTGGGGAGCTCTTCCTCCCACTCCCTCATCACATCTGTACCTCAGGTCTCGGCACGGCTTTAAATGAACTGCAGTGACTTGTTAGGGCTTCTGTTTCCTAATCCAATTGGCATCCAATTGTTGCATTAGCACTTGGCACTTCTATTAAATTATGATCCGGTTAGTACAGACTTTAATTTGTTTGAGCTACATTTATGAAACGTATAAATATACTTTCCTGGAGACAGTTGCTGCTGCCAAACGGAGGCTGAAAACTCTTTGCAAAGAGTGGTGGAACTTGCAGTCTCAGCTGGTGACATGGTGACACAGGTTTATGCAGTGTGTGTAGGTGCTACTATGGCATCAGTGGATGTCTTCCATGTTGCAGTAAATACAGCCTCAGTTAAAACACCTGAATTTAAAATACATACTGAGTTACTGCAGACTGAGTTACTCCAGCCTGCCTAAAAAAAAAAAAAAAAAAAAAAAAAAAAAAAAAAAAAAAAAAACAACAAAAAAACACCAAACAGAAAACCTTGAATGGAGCACAAGAACGTTATTTATGGAAAAGCACAATAATAAAGACTAGAACAAAGTTCTGCTATGGAGGACTATTGCAGCTACTAAATTGTCAGCAGGAACTAAAAAAACCCCATCCACTAATAGATCATTTGAGTAGCATTCAAATGGCCATTGCAAAACCTGTGTTCAGCACCCTTTGCAAAGCCTCTCGTTGGCAGGCAATTTGCCATCAGAGCAGAACAGAAAGGCAGGGTGCCTGTGCCATGTGCCCCTGCCAGGGTCAGCAGTGCCCTCAGAACAGAAGCAAACCCTGTGGGTTGATGTTGTGTCCATACAGCACAAACCACAGCTTCCATCTCCTGCAGTCGCTGCTCTGTTGCTGGCACTCTTGCAGCATAAACATATTTTTGAAACTCCATTGTGTGCTATTCCATAGATAAGGTTCTTGTCATCATCCCGTGACACCTTTCAGTTCCAAAAGGAACAAAAGAGGCAAAATTTCAGGGACCTCCTGGAGGAGGGTTCCAGTCCTGCTATTGGCGGTGCCCACGGCCCATGCTGGCAGCCATGGGCTGCAGTCCTTGGAGCAAAAGGAACTGCTGCTGGTTCTGCTGTAGAGGAAAACCAGCATCTTTTTGCCAGGGGATTTATCACTGTGCCCAAAGCCTCCAAGCACTATCCCAGCTATCCCTGTGCAGCGTTTCATAGGTGGCTGCAGGATGTATGAGGCTTGAGGCACCAGGTTTTAATCTTCAAAATTTTGAAAGTTCTTTGTCTTTTCTAACTAGATGGCTTTCACTTTTATCCCTTCCTCTGCTCACCCATAAAGCATTTCAATTCCTCAAATGATAAATCTTGTAGATGTGCAATTTCTGATAACATGGGGCAGGGGAAAAAAAATGATGCAGGTTTGAAAGGGTAACAAAGAGCAACCAAGTGTTCATTCCTTAAGGGGGAAATGGCTGGTGCTTTTTCCATGAATACCAAATGTTCAGTGAGAAGTACAGAAGATCACTTTTTGAGGCAGAAGGTAACAAATAGGAATAGTAAGTGACCATGTTTTTATGCCCCTATTTTCAGGGCTCTGTTCACTCCTGCTTGAACTCCCAAATAACTGGAACAAACATGGTGGGTTTTAATAATGAGTTTGTTTCCATCCAGAGTCTTCCCCATCCCTCACGCGTGGGTGCATAGCAAAGCATGAAGCTGGGGCATGGAGACATTGCTAAATTGGTAAATTATGACAGGCAGATAGATCTGAGCTCAGAAAGAGCAGAGCACTTGGACAATGCATTCACCCACGGGTTTTGTATCTAGTCAGAAGTTATTTCAGTAACAAGATCTGACAAAAAGTCCATTCAGTAGTTACAGATCAGGTTGGGATTTATAGAGCGTGGGGGAATAATGTGCCTTATCTGATTTAGATGGATTCTTAACCTGAAGCAATGCCCTCTAGAGAATAATGTTGGATTGGGATCTCTTCCTGGATTGTTTCTATCTTTATATTTTAATGATACCAAGATGGTTGTTAGTGAGATTTGTTTATGGTCTCCTGTCAAATTAAGCAGAGTGCCCAGGCTCAATTTCTGCATTTGTAAGTGCCCTGTGCTGCTGTGACCTGTGGCTTTGAGGGGTTTCTCGGCAGTGCTGGATGCATGGGGCTGAAATCTCAGTGCAGAGCCATGGAGCAGTCCTTTGAGGTCATTCTCCCTGTGCCTTCAGGTATTTACCTCTGAAGGCATGGTAAAGGTGACACTTCCCACATGTCTGCAACAAGCTTCTCACTCTGCTTCCTCTGGAGTTAGTGGAGCTTTGCCACTGATACCAACAGGAACAATTAATTCAGTGTTTTCAGCTGGTTTACCCCAGAGGATTCTAGGAAGTGTTTTGAATTAAGAAAATATTTGTTTGGGCCTCAGTCCACTTGCCTTTCCTCTGGCATGATGAGGTGGATTTTAGAAACCCAAGCATTTAACATCTAAATTCTTTGATGTTCCAACATTGTGTTGTGCTGACACCAGCAATCCCAGGGATGCTCCAGCCAGCAAGGACATCTTTGGTCAAAAGAAACAAGAGAAAAACAGTCATATGAAACAAGTGAGAAATCCGTGCTGCAGAAATGAGAGTGCTCTAAATCCGTAAAATTCCTAAATTAAAGTGATTAGGGGAGAAATAACAGGTATTAAAAATAGAACAAGTCAAAATACACTTTATAATGTACTAACCACGACCTGGTACCACCATCGACTTTCGCCTCCTTCACACCCCTGGGATTTGAACAGGAGGATGAGGAGCTCTTTGCAGGGGATGAAGCTCCAGGTCTGAGCACAGGGCTCAGTCTCAGGCTGGCTGGGAGGGAGGACATTCCACTTTGTTAATTTTGCCATCTTCTGAGAGCCAGATTTGCCAGAAACCTCCTGTGGCTTTTTGTTGCTGCGGTCCCACAGATGGGCAATAAACCTGCCCTAGCCAGGTATTAAACCAGATTTACAGCTGTTCTGTGCCCCAGTGGTGTGACACAGCCAGAGCCCAGGGGTGCCTTTGGCACTGTGATTTTGACTCCCCCAATATACCCAAAGAGCCAGTGCCAGGGTCCATTAAAATAGAAACAGCTTTGATATAAATCCCACATCCCGAGCGACAGGCAGCTGCCTTTCCACAGTGCTTCTCCAGTCTGATGTTGTACTGATGGAAAAACAGCACCTTAGTGACCTTGCAGGATTTCACCTTGTGGTGGATGCACTGTTAAGCACATCAGGAATTCGTGTCTTTGACCTTCAAGCCAAATCTTCTTTGCTATGGGCAAGACTCTTGTTGGCCATGTTCACCATATGTTTGGACCCAGCCACCATCTGCCCTGGGAGGATGATCCCCATTGCTTCTGGCCTTCAATTTCTTAGTTTCATCACCAAGTGAACTCTCTGTCCCTGGGTAAGACAGCACAGAGCCCTCCACAGTGCCACTGAGGACATGGACATCCTGCCATGGACACTGCAGAAGCCACCAAGCCCTCCTGGTCAGGGATCCTTCATACCAGCAGTGGAGCTGCAGTGGTTGGAGCACTTGACCAGCAGTTGACATCCTTCTGAGTCAGCCAAGCAGCTGGACATCCTTCCCCAGGCTGAGGTGCTCAGCAGCTTTTCAGCAGCTTGTTGTCTGCTCACCTGAGCCTCCAGGCAGAAGTGGAGAAAACATGTTTTCAAGACCAGAGAGGATCTCTCTCTGCTGGTGCTGTTCTGGTCTTCATTCAAAGTCATGGGTGATTTCTTCACCCTCTACCCCCAAAAAAGCAGCATTCAGACTCTCAAGATGCTGTGAGCAACAGTGCTGAGAAAATGCCACACTGGAACCTGTATACTGAATACTGCACAGAACATCAGAAACTGGCTGGTGATAGATGGAGGAACACCTGCAGTTTGTAAAACCAGGTGGTGAAAGGTGAAAGGTGCCAGGGCAGCCCTCAGGCAGCCCCACAACCTGGGAGATCTGGGACAACCCATGCAGTGCCCACCCCTGCACAGCTCCAAGGCCTTTAATTAGTGCTTTGAAGAGTCTTTACGTGTTACACCTTTTCTTAGCAGCTCCCTTTTCTGAAAGATTACAGCTGAAAATTGTAAACTAATTGTGAGCAACATTTCATCTGGTTTGAGGGAACAGAGTGCTGTCTGCTGTGCTCATCACTCTCCTTGGCGATGATCATTTTTGGGTATAACATTTATATTACATCCATTAGAGCATGGAATGGGATGTGAATTATCCAAAGCTGTTCCAATCACCACTTAAATCTTTATTGATTGCGAGTAATAAACATAAGCACAATGTTGCAGAGATTTCACACCACCCTGACACTGGTTACATGCAGCTGACAATAGTCTAGGGATTATTGGGTGAGATTTTTGAGGCCCAGAGTGACATTTGCTCTTCAGTCTCACCTGTAGTGCTCACTGGCTCTTTTCTGAATCACTTGCTGTGATTTGTGAGGACTAACCTGAACACTGGGGTGCAGAGCCACTGGCATCAGTACATCCCATCTCTTGTTCCTGGAAAACAGCCCTTTCCTGGCAAGGCTGGTGGCTGGGATGTTGTTTTCATAAATTAACAGCACTTTTTCCAAGAAGCTGCTCAGAGTCTTCTGTGAACTCTGAGTACACTCAGGGAAGGGGCTGGTATAAATACAGTGGCCAGTAGCTGGAATTGGGTTGCCAAAGTACAACCTGGCCAGCTTTTGCAGCTGGCATGTGAGATTTCAGCCTGGATCTCTTTCTTAAGCCAGTTGAAGCTACTGTGGTGGCACCATATAAAAATCTCTGTTTTCGCATTGTCTGCTTTATGTAGGTGCAGGTGAAATCATTAAAATGAACCTAAAAGGTCATTAATCAAATTAAAACCCTGCTATGATTTATAATTTGAGAGGGGCAGAAGTTATGACTTTTAACATCTGGGACTAAGAAAGAACTATTTCTCTGATGATTAATTTACTTCTGCCTTCAAACTTGTTCTGGCCAGAAAAGAGATGTTATAATGCCACCAGTTTTCTCAGTGGAGATAAAAGTTATTGCAACTTACCTGAAGCTGGTGCTGTGACAAGAGGAGGCAAGGCAAGAAATCCCTCAGGTGGGGTGAGGGCGTCTTGAAGTGAGAAGAGAGAGTAGATTGTTCCCTCTTTTCCATGGAAGAGAGATAATAATGAACCAGGAATGTAAGAGATGCTCTCTAAAGAGCACATAGCTGCTCCTGACACGTCAGCATGTGGAACATACTCGTCCTGGGAGGAATGCTGTAGGGACAGCATTCCTCTCCACAAAGAAGTGCTGTAGGGACTCTGAAATACAGAATTAGAGGGGACCAGAATTTTTAAACTCAACCCAAAGCTTTGGGTGTGATTGCAACGAGTGAGTGCACATTATTTTTCAAAAATCAGTTCTCTCCATCATCGTTGGCCTTATCACTTGGGGCCACCAAAACCAAAGGGTGCAGCAGGCTTTGTGGCTTGTGCCTCGAGCCAAGAGGGGCTGAAATTCAGCAGGGAAGGAGACCCCCCCCCTAGGGCAAAGGGAAGAGAAGGTTCCTAAGATGGTGCTGTGTTGCATTTGAGAAAAGACTGGCACAGCTTTTTTGCCAGCACAGCTGGTTTTCTAACAGTACCTGATGGCTGAAGAAGGGAAGGTAATGCTGCCAGCACCTGAGCAGGGTCTTCTAGCAGGGAAGAAGAGAAACTAAACCACTAAAACATTGATAAAACCCACCTCTGTCCCAGGTGTAGAGCCATGCTTGCAGCAGATTTGGATGAAGTGAAGCCTGTGAGATTAGATGGTCACCCATCTTCTCCACATCATGCCAGTCTTTAAACCAGCCATAGCAAATGGCTTCATTTGCCCGTGAGGGTAAGACTGATCAACATGAGGCTTGGAGTACGTGTTCTTTGGACTCAAGTCTTCCAGTCTTTTGGAGATGTCAGAAGAAAAATATCTTAGCAGGGTTTGGTAAAGCTGCCCAGGAGATCCAACCTCATGTGGTTGAGCCCAAATCAGCCAAACCTGCTACATCTGGATGAAAAGCATCAGCAAGCAAACAAAAAAATTATTCCATTATGGTGAGGAAGAAAACCACTGCAAGTGTCTGTCCAAGAATGCCATCCTGTGACATCTGAAACACTGACATCCTGATCCTGGTTGCCTCAGCTCATTGTCTTGGGTGTACAGAGCACAAGTTCTCAACCCTTTGAACATTTTACTTAGATAAAAGCAACCAAATGAATAGAGAAATGGTCTGGAAACCACACGGGGGGAGATGAAAAAGAATCCCATCATAAATTAAAGCAGAGGAAAAACAGGCGAAGCCACCCGGGAAAGGGCTGAGGACCTCATAGGATATCCTGTACAGCCCAACAACAGCAACCTAATTAAAAATGCAGCTGAAAAGAACAAAATTATCCCAGGGAAAAAAAAAAAAAAAAAAAAAAAAAAAAAAAAAAGCCACCCTCAACTGTTAAAGTGAACAAGGCTGGCCAGCTACTGGGAGACAAGCAACTGGAAAACGGACCAGCAGCCAGACTCGTTTTCCATTTTCCAGGTTATTCACGTAACTCAGGAATCTGGGAGCTGAGGAGTCCATCCATGTAGCAGCTCACGTTGCATCCCCATGGGTGAAGGGCTGGACCAGGGCTGCAGAGGCATCACACCTTCACCCACCATCAGGTCACTCCAATCCTTCTGCACATGGGAGCATCTTGCCCATCAAGAAATCTCAGGGTTAATATCCTGGAAGCAGATAAAATTGTTCCTGGGGTCTTTGATCAAACGAGCTGCATTTTGGTCTCCAACTGTGGAGCACAAACAAATGCCTTTTCTAGCACATGGAGAGGGCTTCATGGCTCAGGTATATGCTGTTCATCCCAGTGTCCTGGAGCAGAGCCAGGGGAGGCCAGGAGCTCAACCTCCAGGTTATGCGTGCTGGTGGGATGGGATGGGATGGATGGGATGGGATAGGCTAAGGCAGGGAGGGGACTCCCCAGTCCCTCCTGGCACAACCTTCCCATCTGGTCCCACCTCCTGCAGCCCCCAGGAAAGGCTCAGTGAAGGTGAAACCCAGTGGGTGGCTTCTCAGTGCTCCTCCTCCTCCTGTCCTGCTCTGCTCTGCCTGCTCAGACAGACAGATGGAGCAAACCACCTCCTTCCTACCCACTGAGGTATTGCTGTACCTCACCTGACAAATAGGGCCATGACAAACTATAGTGGAAGCCTAGGTTTAGGCAAATTCCCATCTGTTTAGTTAAGATAATTTTAGTTTACTACTTCATTTTTTTTTTCTTTTTTGGCAGTTGCGTGTGCACAATTAACTGCAATCTTGGCTTTAAAAAAAAAAAATAAAGCACCCTAATTAGCATGTTAAGCTTCCTCATTTCCCAATACTGTATAATGTTGTGAAAGCTAATCTATAATGTATTGGGTGTTATGCAAATTTTCTGTGCTCCATATGGGGTTTATAAAGGCATGCAAATTAAAAATAGTGTTCAGAATAGGACTGGGGGGAGGGGAAAATTTGCACAATAGAATGCGCAGATAGGAGAAAAAGTGTTTATAACCTCCTCCCTATTGTTTGTGTATTCTCAGCTGCACTGTGCTTTTCAAAGCAGAGAGATGTATTTCATAAAATCCCTCCAAATTGGATAGTTTTTAAATTACATTTCAAATGAGAGCACTGCTCTCTGAGCAATCATCCACACCACTCTTTCTGCTGAGGTTTGGCACGGGTGGGCAAAGGCCCTCGGCTTCCACTGGCTCATGCAAGGTTCCTTGGAGCCTGTTTGCCTGGTGACACCCTTCCCACCAGGTGACACCAGGGCCCCCTTCCCAACACAGCTGCCCAGGAGGGTCCATGGGGGGTGGCTTGGCCAGGACCTGGCTGGTTCCTGTCGCCATGAACCACCTGGCATAAACCTGCAGCACTCAGGGCTTCTGTGGAGAGTGCTTTGAGCTCATTGATATTTTATAGGTGGATGCAAACGTGTCAGCTGTCTTTTTATGATGCTGCTGACTCCTGGTGGAGGGGCTCTGTGCCTGCTGCCAGAGCCCAGCCAGCAAATCTGTCCTGTCCCCTGAGCCTTGTCACTGCCACTCATCAGCTGTGTCCAGCTGAGTGCATACAGCCTCTCCTGATTGATACTTAATTAGATTACAGCTGCTGCTTAAAAATAGCCGTTTTACAAAAATAAAATCTTGGCTGGTGTCAAGCTGAGCCCTTTGAGGAGCAGGAGGAGTGAGTGGTGCTGTCTCTGCCTGGCCAGCCAGGAAGCTCCGCCAGCATCACTGCATCCAGGGACCAGTGGTTCTTCCCACCTCAGTGGCTTTTTCCTGGTTTAGCCTCCCTGCTGGCCTCAGTGCCACCACTCCAGGCCACACTGGTGCAGTGGGGGATTCAGCTCAGGAGTTTTTAAACATGTGCATTTTGCTCATGGGCTCCCATGAGCAGCCTGGCCCCTGCTCCATGGGTTGGGGGGCACCTCCTGCCCATTCTCTTCCCAGAGGGCACATAGCACCTCCCAGGGCAGCACATTTCAGTATCAGTCACCATGAGGTCTCATGGCCTTCTCAGAAGCAGCTTCTCAGCAGAACAAGGAACGAGGCTTTTCTTCCCCACCTTCTTTTCTCCAATATCCATCTGCCCCAGGCAGAGCAGGGCTCAGCTGCTCCTGCTGCTCCAGGGCTGGGAGCCCTCTCAGCCTGTTCACATTTCCCAAAATGCTGCTATGTTAGTAAGCTTGTAATGAAGGTGTTTTGTACAGATTCTGCTGCTCTATCTCCTGGGCCTCTTCCCCTCTGCAGAGAGCCAGGCTCTGTGGGCAGGGGTGGGAGAGAGGCAGAGAGCAGCAAGAGGCCAAGGGGAGGGTGGCAGTGGGGCCCCACGGGCTGAGCTCCTGCATCTCCTTTGCTGACAGCAGGTGTGGATGGACCCACAGGAGGGCATGCTGGAGGGCAGCCATGCATGTGTCTGCCAGATGCTGGCCCATGCAAAGTGGCACATCTTCACTGAGGATAAGGACCCATCCCTTTCCTCCCCACCCAGTGCCAAGCATGGCCGTGGAGCAAGGATCAAAGATGTTCAAGCAGGAGGAGGAAGTGATGATGTCCCTCCTCCAGGGAGGCCATCTCATGGAAATCCCCCAGATGCCACACAAAGAGGAAATGGAGATGACAAAACCCAGTAGGAGGCCTCCTCCAGTGCTGCTTGCCCACTGGGAAGGGCTAGGTGAGCTCAGGTCCCCCAGGCTCATGGGTTCCAAAGTCAGAGCTTCCTTCATCCAGCCAACATTTCCCTCCCCTCCTGGACCCTTGCAGATGGTGTTTCTGTGTTCACTAATTCAATTCATGAAACTCTGCATTTGCTTATTTTCTGCTGCAGTTCCCTGGAGTTGGGGATGCAGCAGCTCCAGGGGCAGAGCAGCCACCGCCCCAGCCCTGGAGAAACAGCCATGGGGGCTGACAAAACCCCCTCCATGGCACCCCAGGGGGCTTTTTGCTTTGCAGACACACACACACACAAATTTTGGTTGCACCCAAAGGAACCAAATCGCTGCTGTCTGTTAGTGCAATACGAGGGGTCCTGCTGGATCAAACCCACCCTGAAGCTACTGTGAGGGCTTGTGGCTGTTCCAAAGTGGGGAATTGGACTTTTTTTCTTTCTTCTACCTTCATTTAACAGTGAGTGCCGATTACTCAAAGCGATATGGGCAGGACCTGGTGATGTAGCATTGCTCTAGAGTTAACTTACGGGGATGAGCCAGTTGCCTGCAGTGTTAAAATACTTTGTGGCCAGGAACCCTGCTTTATCGCTTTGTATAGTTTTAAAGTAGTTTAAAAGATTGAATAACATAAAATAACATAATATAATGTTATTTATGTTATTTCCCACGTGAAGAACTCCTGTAAACCTTGCAGTATTGAAACTCAGTGAACAAGGCATCTTAGACAAGCTGAAAAACAAATGGTGGTACGATAAGGGTGAATGTGGAGCCAAGGACTCCGGAAGTAAGGTCAGTTCCTGAAGGTCTTTTTGTACTGATTAGCAATCACATTTTGACCCACTGTCTGTTTATACCAAGAATGACTTTCACAAGTTGATATTTACACTTTGAAGGTTGAAAGAATAGAAAAAAATAATTTTAAGTCTCTGAACGTGACAGCGTTTTCCTTTTAAGCAGTAACAGACTGTAGTTGTAAGTATGTTTTACTATTTGAGTATTTTGCTAGAAGAAGCCCCCCGAGCCTCCCAAGCTGGTAGCTTCATTTAAATGTGCAAGTTTCAGCACAGTGTATTATCACACAATGTGTATTATTCAGGCCAGCATCTTTTATTTTTTGTTTTATTGAAAAAAAACCAAACATTTTTTGTTTCAAAACTGTGAATCTCTACATGTCAGTTTAGGAAACAGTCACATGCTTGCTAAGGGTGGACAATTCCAGGACAGACCTGTGATAAGGAGAAAATGTCCTTCTTTCTCTTATTTCCAAATTCAGTTTAAAATTGGTTCTAGAGGCACTGCTGGTAACTCATTACATAAATACTGTATATTCTTTTTTCGTTCTGCTTTGAACCATTTTGCTGCTGTACTGCCCTGTCCCACACCAGCCGGGGCCTCCTGCAGCTCCTCTGTAGATGCAGGTGGATATCTGGATATCCCACTACTGAGATGACAGGTGGATCAGCCTGGTTGCTGCATACCTAAAGTGCAGGAAATATTTATTTATGCCATTCAGTTACAAGAAAAAAAAAAAAAAAAAAAAAAAAAAAAAAAGAAAAAAAGAAAAAAGTTGTGGGTTTTTTGTTTTAAAATGCTTATACAACCATTGAGGAGAAAAATACTGGGCTTGTTGGAGTCAAGGACATTTTCAAAGGCAGCAGGAGGAGGAGAAATCCAGTTCCAGCTGAAATCAGTCTCAGCTGAGTGCCCAACTCCCCTGGTGCCTTTGGAAGTGCTCTCTGTAATCATTCAAACAGAAAACTATAATTTGGAAGCACCCTTTCAGTGTTGGAGGACAATTTCAAGTTCCATCCAAGCCAATAATAAATATTCATCGATTTCAGCTGGACTGGAAGTTGCTTAGGGCACAACCCTATAGCTCTTGTGTGAGATAAATTTGGGATCATGGGTCATCTGAATGCACAGAAGCTGCAGGAGGGAAGTGTAATTGAAAAGAAGTGCAAATGAGTGATAAGTTTAGCTGAAGTGGAAGGCTGCTTCTTACAGCTGCCTCTGTCCAAACTGCTTGTGGAACACACAGACACCTCCAAGGTAGATCTGTTTGATTATGACTGTATCCTAAAGTTTTCTCACTTTAAACCAAGACTCATCAGCCAGTGGCTTCCCTGGGCACAACCCCTCCCTGCAAGATGCTCTGCCCTGGGATCATGCCTGCAGCCAGCCCTGCAGCCAGCCAGCTGGACAGCACAGCAGCAAAAAGGTTCCAGTTCAAATCTGATTACAGTTCTGGTTTTAAAAATGCAAATCTTCTCCCTCAGCTGGCATGTACTGGCGTTGAAGGAAGGTAAACCCCAGCCAGCATTTTTATTTTTATTTTTCAGGAACTCACCCCCCCTCAATCACCCAAGGTGTTAGTTTAGCTTAGGGCTCTGCTGCTTGACCTTAAAGTAACTGACCATCTTCCTTGGGTGTTGTGGGTTGTTTTTTTTTTCCCTAACTCTTGGAAAAAAGGCAGAAAAGTTTAGCAGCAGCTCAATAATTTTATCTACATTCACTAAAACCAAGTGTGTAGTTGTTTTGTTTTTTCTTTTTCTAGTTTGATAGTGGCCTTCTGTAAAACCCACTGTTTTACACAGCCACTTCTTTCCCCAACAGACCTTTCCCAAGGTGCCTCTGCCACCAGAGATGCTTGGCCCTAGACAGGTTTCCTCTGGGATGCCAAAGTCAGTGGCCAAAAAAAAAAAAAATAAAATAAAATCTCATCACCATGGAGTCAGCCAGGGTTTTGCCCACCAAAAGCAAAGAGCCAGAGAAGTCACTGCTATGCAGCCCCGGGCTGCTGGGGATGGGGGGACCACCGTGGTCCATGAATGGGACTGTGAATGCTGTGAGTGCAGTAACTCCAGCTTGGAATAAGTACAAAGTAGAGCTGTCTGTCTGTCTGCCTGCTCCTCTCAGCAAAACTAACATCAGGGCTCATTTCTCTTAGGACAAGACGAGTGCTCTGAGCCTGAGCAACGTCGCTGGGGTTTTCTATATCCTTGTTGGAGGCCTCGGGCTGGCCATGATGGTGGCACTGATCGAGTTCTGCTACAAGTCCCGGGCCGAGTCTAAGCGAATGAAACTCACCAAGAACACGCAGAACTTCAAACCTGCCCCTGCCACCAACACCCAGAATTATGCTACCTACAGAGAAGGCTACAACGTGTATGGCACAGAAAGTGTGAAAATCTAGGGGTACGGTGACAGGGCAGGAGCTCTAACCCTCTGGGGTTTTCTCTTCTCTTCTCTTCTCTTCTCTTCTCTTCTCTTCGCTTCACTTCGCTTCGCTTCGCTTCGCTTTCTCTTCTTTTTCTCTTCTCTTCCTCTTCCTCTTCTCTCTCTTCTCTTCTCTTCTCTTCTCTTCTCTTCTCTTCTCTTCTCTTCTCTTCTCTTCTCTTCTCTTCTCTTTCTCTTGTCTTCTCTTCTCCTCCCCTCTCTTCTCTTCTCCTCCCCTCTCTTCTCCCTTTTCCTTTCCCCTTTCCTTTCCTCTCCTTTCTCTCTTCCTCTTCCTCTTCCTCTTCCTCTTCCTCTTCCTCTTTCTTCCTCTTCCTCTGTGTATGATGTTTTGGCATATGCATCAGCAGACTGGTGCAAAAGGGCTTTTGAAGCACCATCTGGTGCCAGTCCCGGGGCCTAAAGGATTCAGGTTTCCTCCCTCAGCAGCAGGAATCTCAGTGCCAACCATGATCACTGGCTGCACGCTGAGGCCAGGAACTCCTCTCTCCAGTGTTGGGCTGGTCAAGTACTTACAAAAGGATTTGATTGACTGCTTTTAAAATTACTGTAATCAGAATTCACATCTCTCTTGCTAGTGACCACTTCCCCTTTAGTTCTTAAGCTACGAACAGCTCAGGTAAGTGCTTTTAGGAAGTCTCAAAAACCAATCTACAATAGAACAAAAAAAAGTCTGTGCTAGAAATCATGGTTTCTAAGAATGAAAAGTAGAGCAAATTGATGAGAAATTACTCTGGGAAAGCTTGGTTAGCCCATCACCCACAGACTGTGCCTCTCCCCAGGGTGAGCTTCCCTGCCCCTCACTGCTGAGCACTGATGAAATTTTTCTGGTTTTATTATAGATCCTCACTCTGACAGCACGCAAGAGGAGAAGCAGCAGAGAATGTGGCTACTTCATGGATTTGGACCACCTGAGCCAGTCATACTCTCTCTGAGGTGTCAGGCATGACACGCAATGATGATGGTGCAATGTACTTTTAATCGGAAAAACTGCTATTTTTTTCCTTCAGTGCCTTATGGAAGACTCTGAGACTCACAAAAAAAAAAAAAAAAAAAAAAAAAAAAAAAAAGAAAAAGGGAGGAAACAGTAAAAGAGAAGGAAAAGAGAAAAAAAAAAAAAGGAAAAATAAGAAAAGGAGAAGAAAAAAGAGAAGAAAAAGCAAAGCGAAAGGAAATGAAAAAGAAAAGGGAAGGAAAGAAAAGAAAAAAGAAAAGAAAGGAAAATAAAGGAAAAGAAAAGAAAGATGAAAAGAAAGAAGAAGAAAAGAAAGAAAAAAGAAAGAAAAAAGGAAGGAAAAGAAAAAGAAAAAAAGAAAAAGAGAAAAAGGAGATGAAAAGGCAAGGAAAGGACTGATAACAAGATATTAGTATGTGAAAAAAATTCTTGTAAAAAAAAAAAAATCAGTGCAACAAAAGCCATTCTTTGATACCACTGCACAGTAAATGAACTTGTGTCCTGAAAGCAAACTGCAGCCGGTTTCATCAGCCACCCAGATCGTATCAAATTATGAAACTCCTCCTGACACAAAGCCTCAGAAATCTGCTGCGTGCGAACACAGACTGGCCTGTCACTGCTTGTATGAGCTGATGTCAAGATGTTTCAGTATTTACTTGTTGGTGGTGTGATTTTTTTAGTATTATTTTTTTATTTTTCCAAGCCACTTTAAACTCTCCAGCTAATTTGAGCAATTCTGCATAGCAGGAAAAGGTGGAACACCCGAAGAAGAGAATTCGTGCATTAAAAAACCAGTTAAGGTCAATGACTGTGAATCTGTAAATCCAAAAGAAAGTAATTTGTGGAACTGCATGTCTTGCTTCCAGATCAGTAAATTAATTTCTTGACAAAGCAGCTAAAGTGTGGGCAGAAAATACTGCATTCCTTTTTTTTTTTTTTTTTTTTTCCTATCATCAGGCATACCGACAGGTGCTTTATTAAAATAACATTGCGTGGTTTTTGTTTTTTTTTTTAAAGAAAAAAAGCTATTTGCTGTTTAGGTTCAGACCATATATCTCTTCTCATGCTGCACATCTGCATTTTAATTCACTGTTTAATATCAAGCAATGAGGCAAGAGAAGCACAGGTTAGTTTTTCCCAGGCCTGCTTCTGCTTCACCCCAAGTCATTCCCAAGTGGCACTGTGCTCAGATAACGCTTCTTGGTCATTTTACAAGAGAAGTAAGGAAAGAGGATAGTAAAATCAAATTAGAGCTGCAGTCCCAGAGTAATATTAAGTGATCCAACATGACTCCTGCTAGTACTGTTATATCAGCTCCTGCCAACTCTTATTTCATGGCTGCTGGTGAGAGGACCCCAAGCTCCAGCCAGCACTGCTTTGGGCAGGGGCTCGCTCGTGCTGACATCCAAGTCTTAGAGAGCAGCAGGGTTTCAGCCTTGAACCTCTGCCTGGAAACTATTTAACTTCATCTTAAAAAAAAAAAAATTTAAAAAAAAAAATGTAAAAAAAAAAAAGTGCAAAAGACAAAAAAACAAAAAAAAAAACCTTTAAACATATTGTCAGTCACCTGGGAAATGTTCAGTGGAATATCTGCATACTAATTACCTCTAATCGACAATATGTATTTTCTGTAGTTTACTATAGAGTTTTATTTCATCAGTAACATACAATGGAAAAGAAACTCATTTAAACCAGTCTGACCCTTAGGCATTTAGTTTGCTGATGATAGATTTGAACTTTTAATAGGATTTAAACAAAGAAAAAAAAAAAAAAAAAAAAAAAGGAGGAAAGAAAGGAAGGAAAGAACCTCAAAATTCCCCAAAGCAAAACAAATGAAAAAAAAAATAATACCAAAACAAATAATAGTGAGACTACTGCCAAACTTCCGATAGCTTGAAGTTGGTAGCTGGAATTGGTAAGCACTCAACACGTTTTGTTTTAGCTTTACATGCAAGTTTAAAAAATATTGAACCATTTACCAAACTCCCTTCACTGGTGTGAAGCCTCCACTCTTAAAAATTGATTTGATAAACATACATCTTTTATACAGCTTTTAAGAAAAATGTTTGTTTTAAATACAACTCATAACCTCACAGCTTTAGCTCGCCCTGGATGGGGACGTGATGGCATTCAGAAGTTGAAAAAAAAACCCCTCACAGTTTCATGAAAAGAAAATGAAAACAAACCAACATTTTTTTTGTCAATATCTTGTTAAAAACTTGAACAATAAATTATTCTGCTATGAGCTTTTAAAATTATTTTATATTACATTTTGTTGGAAATACTTATTTTAACAAGACTTTCCCCATATAATCTTTTTTTTTTTTTTTTTTTTTTTTCTTTCCTGTTTGTTTGTTTGTAATTCGAGTTCCTATTTTTGGTCGTTGAAACTGCACTTCAGTGAGCAGAAAAATTGCCAAGCAAACTAATGGCTGTAAAAGCATAAACTGCATGTGTGGGCATCAATTACTGAGCCTCATTTTAATGAGGTGTTGTACAAAGAGTTTTAATACATTTTGTAAATAAAACTGTAAAGAAAAAAAAAAGAAAACAAAACAAAACAGAGTACACTGATCTTGTCACCAGAGCAGAGGGAGTCCCTACCTGCTGCTGTCCCCTTGGCCAGGCAAGTCTGTCTCTATCCATTTGGGATTCCCCAAAACTACTTCAATTGGGTGTGGATGGTGGGTACCTCAGGCTGCAGAGGTATCACTGATGCTGAAGGATGGGGACCATGCTGGGAAATGCATATTTCTGTTTTGGTAACCTGCAAAGAAACTCTATTTTTTTTCTCAGTGAGTGAAGTTGGTTGATTTTGACAGGGGAAAAGGAGACAGGGGAAAGCCCCAGGGCTGCAGCCAGGGCAGGGGATGCCCTGGTTTGGACAGCAGCATGGGTAAGGGGATCCCTCCAGTGCTGACTATACTGATGTACTTTCCTGCAGTTCCCATATTTTCAGCACTGCTTTAAAAACAAGCAAACAAACAAAAAAACCTGCACACAAACAGCTTCTCCCAACATTGCATCTGATCTGACTAATTTATTGAGCTTACCTCACCCACAGTTTGGTTTTTACAAGTCACCACAAGCTGAACCCTAGGAGGTAACCATGGAATTAAGCAGCCAGTGTGCACCCAAATCACACCCCAGCAGGGATGGCCCCTCCTTGGGTCCCCCTGACCCAACCAGCTGGTGGTCCCCATCAAAAAGCAGCTCCCATAAGGCTTCTTCGGGGTCCATCATGGGTGACACTCCCCTGCAAGTGCCCAGAGTAGTGGGAGATGTCACTGATGTGGCTGGGGATGGGAAGATCATCTCCTGAAAAAGAAAAACCCAACAGGGAAGGTCCTAGGCAGGTAGTGCCACAGCAGAGCAGGTGGCCATGGGACCTGGGCAACAAGTGTGGTACCTGCTGGCCCAAGCAGACCCTGAAACCCAACAAGAGGAGCTGTGTGGAGTGTCCCCAGGGTGGTGTGGGGACCTTTCACAGGTCAGCACCAACTCCCTGGTGGGTTCTGGCCATGGAGCTGCTGAGCCTGACCCCACTCCCTGCAGGGCTTGTTGTATGGGGAGCACAGAGGCAACTGCAAAACGAGCTCAGGAACAAGCAAGGGTGGAGACAACAAAGAGCAACTATTTTACTCTAACCCACACTGTGATCCAGAAGGTTTTGGGTTGTTCTGGTGTTCCTGGGCTCCAGGTTTTCGTGCCCAGGCTCAGTGACATGGGCCTCCCTCACCTCAGCCCTGTGCTGAAATGAGTCTATTTAGATGTGAAGAGCCCACACCAAATACAAGGAGACAAAAAAAAACCAACAACCAACCAAACAAACAAAAAAAAACCCTATTTTGTCCTTCAGCCTTCCTTTCACTCCCAAGATCCAGTCCAGCACAGGGTGGCTGTGGCCTTCTCCTTCTCCCCACTGCCCCATGGTCACACACAGCCGTGGGGGTGAGCACTGCTCCCTTCCCATCTATCTGCCAAAATCTGTCCCTGTGAGCAGGGTTCCCTGTGTCCCCTGTGTCCCCTGAGCCCCCTGAACCCCAGCCCTGAGCTGGGGGGTGTGAGGGACTCGGCCATGGCAGCCTCATAGCCCTGCTGGGATGACACTGAGCAAAAAAAAAAAAAAAACCAGGGCTCAGTTCTGCTGCTCAACCTGTGTCTGCTGGAGAAAGTGATGGGAGGTGGGAGGTGAAACCCTACAGCTGCACCCAGTGAGCTGGGATGGGGTGGGGAGCAGCCTCACCTGGGACAATGGCCATGAGGAGAAGGTGCAGGAGCCATCCTGGGGGTGGCTGCACCCTAGAGTCTGTCTGGGTGGGCATGGGACACAACGCCCCAACATAGTCACAGAATCAGCAGGGTTGGAAAAGACCTTTAAGATCATTGAGTCCAACTGCCCACCCTACAACCCCTGACCCCAATCCACTGTAGCTCTACATCTACCCATCTTCTGAACCCCCACCTCCCTGGGCAGCCTGTTCCAGTGCTTTACCACTCTTTTTTTCCTAATAATCTAACTCAAACCTCCTTGCTCTCCTTCTCTCTCTTTCTGTATAATCCGTGTGTGTCTATAGATACCCACACAGACACACAACAGGCCCCAAAGCTGCTCTTCCTCTAGATTCCTGGGGCAAAATAATAGAAGGAAAAGGTCAGAGTAATTAATCCAGTTGCCATTAGTGGGAGCAAAAGGACTTCCATGGTGTTCAAGTTCATTCCTAAATAGCCCAAAGCCACAGCAGCCTCTCCTCACAGCAAAGAGCACATCTGGCAACAAAATAAAATAAGAACGGGGCTGTGACACAACTCCCACTGTATTAATATGACACAGTTTTCCTTCCAAGGTTTTGTGCAAAGCACTGCAATGTATTTTTTTTTAAAAAAAAATTACTATTTATGGTTATTAAAATAATAAGTCGTGGTTATTAAAATTAAATTACAAAATTTCATTGGTGCTCATGTTCATCATCTCAGTCTGGAAAACTGACTCTATTTTCCAGGCAGCAATACATAAACAAACTCCAGATAATGATAGCTCTATTCAATTAAACTAAAGGATTTAAGTACAGAGATAGTATTTTCATGGATATTATAAATTTCAAAGTACTATTAACTGAGACCATAATATATCTAAAATTGGTATCAAGGAAAGCAGTGCCAGCAGCAGAGCCCACATTCCCCAGTGCCCCCCACAGCTCCATAGCTGTGGGAAAGGCCCAGACTGGCATCACAGGTGGGCTAACACTGATCAGGTCAGGGCAACCATATCTCATCCAACCCTGGAGCCCCAAGTATTTATTTATTGCATTTTTTTTTTTTCCCAGTACTGAAGTGTTAGCCCTGAACTAGTTATGATGGCTGTGGATAACAGGATATTCTACAGAGCAAAAGGACAACAAGATCCCACTCCACAGCAACTTGGAGAGGAGGAGGAGCAGGGAAGGCACCAAAAGTGATGGAGCATGGGGCAGGGAGCAAGCAAACACCAGAGACTTCCCAAGGAGCCCATCACCTCATGCTCATGGCTGTTGCCTTTCCAAGCAAGCAGGAGGCAGAACTGACACCCAAAGGTGAACAGGGAGATGGTTTGTAGGAGAAGATCAAAGCCAGGATGAAGTGTGGAACCTGGCTTGCCCCAACAGACAGCTATAGGACAGTCTCCCATCATCTGCTTGGATTTTTTTTTTCCTGTTATGGTTTCAAGTTGCTGCTTACATTGTGCTAGTTTAGGCACTGTGAAAGGAGAAGTGAGGAGCTGAAGGCAGAAGCAGAAAAGAAGCTAAAGCCAAAGGGAGAAGAAGCTGAGGAAGGGCCAGAACACATGGCAGAGCTGTCCTCTAAGAGTGGGGACCTGGCTGAGGAATGGGGCTGAGCTCGTGACTGGTCCATAAAGGGTTAACAGGGGCCGATGGAAGCCCCCCTGGCCTTGATGGTAAGGAGAGGGTGAGGCACAAAAAGCCTGTAAAAAATAAATAAAATTAAAAAAAAAATGCACAAGAGAAACCACATTACCAGAATGCTGGTAATGACTGGTGCTTTAGATAAAGTTTAGGATGTAAATAAATTCACTGACCATTAGTGAGCACATGGCAGACATTTCATACGCTGTAATCAGAAGGGAAATGTATGATATAAAGTGAGAAATTGATTAAAGGACTCTGAAAGTGGACATGCAGCCCGTGTGGGAGAGCAGGAGGTGCCATGGGGTTTGGGTCAAGGCCACAAATGTGGGGATGGGGGGGAGAGGGGGGGGACACAAGGGTTTGGTCCTGCTGCAGAGGGGGGGATGGGGCACAGCAAGGGACAGGGGGTGGCACCAGAAAGCCACCAACCTGGGAAGGAGCCTTGGACCAGGCAGCTCCATCCCTGGCCCCGACTCCCAGGTGTAAAACTCCAGCCTGCTGGCTCAACAGCAGCCAGGAGCTTGGGGGTGCAATGAGGGGGCAGTGAGGAGTTGGGAACGGTGTCCGTCTGAGGGAAGCAGGAGGAAAGTCCCTCCCGCAGCTGCGGGACGCGGCCCCTGCTCACTGCCGGGTTTTTTTTTGGAGCAACACTGACATGCAGCGGTGGGCAGGGGGGGAACTCAGTCCGAAACCCCATCCCCAGCTGAAATGCAGCCCAGGGAACACCCTGGGTGTCCTGCCAGGAGCTGGGGATTCTCTCCAGCCAGCCCAAGGGATCCCCCACCAGCACATCCCTGTTCTACAGCTGATGGTGATGGGACAGAGATGGGGGGGGGATGGTTTTAAACAGACAGAGATTAGATATTAGGAAGAAATTCTTCAGTGTGAGGGTGGTGAGGCACTGGCAGAGGTTGCCCAGGGAAGCTGTGGCTGCCCCATCCCTGGAAGTGTTCCAGGCCAGGTTGGATGGAGCTTGGAGCATCCTGGGCTGGTGGGAGGTGTCCCTGCCCTTGCAGGGGGGTTGGAAATGGATGGGATTTAAGGTCCCTTCCAACCCAAACCAGTCTGGGATTCTATGTCCCTCAATGGGAGATCCCCATTCCCAGCAGGACCTCACAGAAAAAGTGGGGGAAGAGGGGGGGGGGCCCAGCCAGCCCCCCCCTCCTAACTCACAGAACCCCAGATTTACACCCATTTTAGCCCATCCCCATGTGACCAACTCTTGCCCACCCATGATGCTGTGGCAGCTTTCAGTGCAGGGCTGGCATTTTCTGAGAGGGAGAGGTGTCTGCTGTGTGCTTGGGGAGCAGATTTTAATATCATTGGAAGCTTTTAAACAAATATTGGCTTTGAATTCCAAATTGGGCTGAGCAGGCTAATTACCAAAAACCTACAAAATTAATGTAAGAGCCACAGTTTGAGCAGAAGCAAATAAATATAAATGGTATTTATTTAGTATTCCCTTGCCCTTTAAACAAGGGAAGTTTGCCATAGTCAGGCAAAATACCTTATTATAAAATAGCTGAAGCTGTGACCTAGCACAAATGCTGCAGATTACACAGAGCAATTAGAATATCACCTCAGACAGAGCACACCAGGAACAGGGCTTCATTACTGGGTGCTTTGTCCCAGGTTTCCTCTTGGTGGGCCAGGACCATGGCAGCATGGGCACTGCCAGGGCTGCCCTTCTGCTGGAGGTTCTTCCTCACCACCGTCCCAAATTTAATCCATGAAACCTGGGTAGTTTTGAGAACACAGTCACCTTCATTCAACACTTCCCTCTGAAGTGGGAACTTCCCACTGATCCCCCTCTATTTCCACTCAAGGTCTCTGGCCATCCCACCTGGTCTCCATATCCAATGCCCATCACCAAGCAGCTTTCACTGGTGTCTCCACACACACACACGAGGCTGAATCCCTGCAGAGACAAGAAGAAAGGACCAGCTTTCAGTGGGAAGGTTTCCCTGGGAGAGCAAACCCTCCCTCAGCCATGACCACGGAAGGAATTCCCATGGCCCATCAGGAAATCAGGAGAGGGCAGAGCACATCAGAGTTACTCCAGCCACAGGATGTGCTGTCATAAAGCTGTCTTCCTGACTGATGCAGGTTGCTGCTAGTGTATCTCTGTGCTTGTCAGACCAGGGATGGGGTCAACATAAGCATCTTGGATCCCTTCTCTCCCACCCCTGCCCACGAGGCTGTGCCAGCACCGTGCTGCTTCCTGCCATGCCCATGGGCATCCCCAGGGAGGGGTGGTCCTCAAAGCTGAATGTTAAGTGGTTGTTTCAACCCCTTTTAGATAGTGTACTCTTTTGTTTGGAGGTTACACTGTATTTGGAGACCCCAAGGTGACCTTGTTCTCCCCCAAGTGAACGCCACCTGGGTGTGACAAACCTGCCCACGGCCAACACGCCAAGGCCCAGCTCATTCACACACCAGTATATCCCAAGGACAAGTGACTTTGATGGAAGTATTTCATTTCAGACTGCCTTAATGAGTTAATTAAAAGCTCCTGAGTATTTAGCTAGGTTGGTCTCCTTTTTAGTAATTCTTCTTCACTTCTAAATGGCTGGGTAAGTCCTGCATGATTCCCTTCCCAATCTGTCTGTGTCTCTCTTGCACTGTGGGACAAAGGTTTGTAATCTTCTCTTCATTCAGAAATAGCCTCTAATTAAAAAGGACAAAGGTAATCAGAAGAGTTTTACTGATCAAGCACTACAATATCCAGTATTTTCTAGTACAGCCACAACACAAACCACTCTGTCCCAAACCCCAAATTACTGTAGACACAAACTGACCTTCACAGACCACCCGGGATGCTCAATTTTTGTTCCTTTTCTCTGGAAAAAAAACCAAGCAAACCAATAAACCAAGCCCCCAGAATATTTAGAAGTTACGTGTGTTTATAGTACTGACACTTGATACAAAAATGTTACTTTTTTATCATTACAGTCAGCAAATATTTTATTACCTATAGGTTTGCTCTTGCTTGTTGAATCCATGAAAAGACTATTTCTAAACACTCCTGGGAATAAAACAAATTAATTTGCTTTGTGGACAGAACCCTTAAGGCCAAGACCATCTTCTGCAATTAAAATATCTGTCAAGATACAGCTCCTTGGCAGGCAGGAATTTTAAGGAGGCACATGGTCTGTTCTCCTCAGTCCTGTCACCCACTTTGGTGTCAGCAGCATCACACATTCAGGGGTGGCAAAATACCTCATGACCCCATTACCTCTGCCAGCACCCAGGCTCATCACTTCAGGCACAGGCAAGGGCACATCAACCTTTTTTTTTTTTTTTTTTTTAAACAGAGAAACAAAATTCTCAAAGGAGAGGAATTAAAAAATCACAATATTACAGTGATTTAAAAGGTCCTTATGGTGTCAGCATGATTTTTTCCCAGTGTTGCTTGCATATTTTGTGAATCCTCAGAGGTTTAAATCACCAGCTAAAGCAACTAATTTGTGGTGAAGCTTCATTAGGCTCAAAACTGTTGGATACACTATCAGCTCAGCACAGAATGTACCTTACATATTACTATTTTAAAATAGTCTCTATAGGCAAACTCTAAACCAGCCAAGCTCCACAGAGACACCAACCCTGGAGCCAAACCACACTGCCTGCCTCAGCTGGAGCTGCTGCTGGTGGAGAGAGATTCCTGGCACTTCCTCAACAAAGACCCTCAGAACCTCAAGCTCCTCACATCTGATTTTTTTTTGGAACACAGGGGAGAGCAGGACAGGAAAGAGCAATACAGGTGTGACACATACAGAGCAACCCAGTGCTATTGAAGCAAGTCACACAGCAATCAACTTACCACTTAAATCAGCATATTCTTATGTCACCCTTATTTCCTTGTACACTTTGACTGTAAATTTCACACAAAAAGAATGAGCATTTAATCCTATTAAGCATGATTCTCAGAGAAATCATTAAAAATCAGTTTGCTCTGACAGAGCTGTGGTTTCTACACTTCCCCATGGGCAAACCCTGTTTCCCAAGCCTGTTCAGTAAGGATCAATCTCCCCATGCAAACTTAAGTTGATTTGTATGAATTTCATTAATAAGCATAAATGAATGAGATGATGATGTTGCAAATGAGAACACACTCCTTTATGTAAGAATTCCAGTAATACAGGGACTGGAATACATTCCAGTCCTGGGAGAAGTTAAACCCACAAGAAGTCTCAGTCTTTGTGATCAAGGTCACCACTTTACAGCATTTGAATCTCTCAAGACCCTCAGATCCCACACCTCCTCCAAGAAGCTGCTCCTTAACTTGCATAACTTCATCTTTAAAAATAATTATTCAAACTAAAGGGCCTATGCTCAACTTTATATTAGCTGTTTTTTTAAAAAAACTCCAGCCCTTGTGCAGCAGTTGAGACATCTCTCACTACTGCTCACCATCCTCTACAGCATGAGGACCAAGGCTATAAAGTTTTAGTTCTGCTAATAATCCAGTCCTGATATTGTTAAACCCCTCCCACTGGCATCAGATCCTCTTCTCCACACCCCAACAGAGTTTTCTTGCATCAGTTTTGAGAAGAAAGCAGATCCTCACCAAATGGATGAGGAATATGAATTGTAAAAGGAGATGGATTCAGTAAAAAAAAAAAGGCTGAAGAGGAACTACTTGGTGCACTCTTAACAATTCAACTGATTTGATGTGCAAATAGCACTGAAAGAGGAAGTTTTCTTTCCTCCTCCAAGTCACCACCTCTTCAGTCATTCTGGCTGAGAAGGCAGAGGACTTGGCTGGAGTTTACAGAGATGTCTGTCTCTGTCTGTCTAACAGGGCTCTGAGCAACCAAAGGAGCAAACAGACTCGTTTCCATCAGTCCTGCAGTCCCCAAAGAGGTGGCTGTAAAAAAGTGCCTGAGTGATGCACCATCTCCAAAACTTCTAAAGAATCTACCTGTATCCCCAGCTCCTCCTTTTTGGGGAATATTCATTGGGTATTTAAGCCAAAGAACCTCAGCTCCCACTTTGTCATCATTAAATAGTGAAGTCTCTGGAAACTCCCCTTCTCCAAAGGACACAAACAGGTGTTCCTGTTCTTCCACAGCCCATTTTCTAGATTAAACAACCTAGTGATAGTCTTTACTGAAGGAAATCCACACCTTTGGGAGGGCAAGGGTGGAAATTAACCCTGAACTAAAGACTTCCAGGTGAACCTCTGAGATGGCAGCTTCACCCTAGTGACTCCTTTTGTCAGGCATTAAACTAAACTGGTCCAACTAAATGAAGGTGTTTAAGGCACTGCAAGTCAGCCTAATTTGACTGAATCATGAAATGAAGAAAAAGTGCCAGGGATTTTAATGAGCTTTGGATAAGGGGAAAATGCTTGAGGAGAAAGATGTAGACTTACTGAATACAGGAAGGTACATCCTGAGCTTCTCAAAGCTACTGGAAAAGCAGGACACATCCATCACTTCCCAGCAGCAAAGTAACCTTGAAGCACTGTGTAACTAACTAATCCTTTGCACCAATGTGCAGGCACCTTCAACAGAAAGAAAAGACAGAAAAACCCTTCTACCAGTCCAACTAATACCAAATATTCCCAGCAACACAAAAAGCAATAAAGTGACCACACAGAGAACGATTTACGACCCATTGAGAAAACTATTGTTTATTTAGAAAAAAGGTTACACTGGTAGAATTCAGCAGATAAAAATTTTTTTTTGTTTTTTTTTTTAAAAATGTCATTGTGAAACTTCTCAGACTAAAGTTCAGCAATACAAAGCTCCTGTAGCTGTAATTGTAACTTAATTTATTTCTGTTTTGAAGAGAGCATTTCCAATCGATCTAAAAACGACATGACAAACAAAAGGTGTGGCAAGGGACAACTGAGCACAGGTTTAGGCTAGGATGGGAGGGACAGGGTTCATTGTTTCTTTAAACAAGTCAATGTTGTACACATAATATACAAATAATCCCTAAGCATTGCATGAAAACAGTGCTCCCACTTGACTTTTTTTTTTTTTCTTTAGTCACCGATATTAAAAACAGGCCAAGTAATAAATAAAAACAGAGTTTAAATGAGGTAAATCCAAAAAAGGTTCAATAACTGTTTATTTGTGTTTTTCAAACATCTAAAAGAATGCATTTCAGATTGAAAGAATTACTAAACTCAGGCAGTATTTTCGACAACCTAATGTGGAACTCTGTACACATGAAACCTCATTTGCACTATGGCAACTGTTTGTTTGCAGCACATTGTGCTAAAATATGGAATAGGTAACACTTTCAGCCAGGTACTGAAAATAAATGTGTAAGAAACTAAGCAACAAGTTAAAATACAGTAATGTACAACTCAACAATTAAATTCTCAGCACGGGGAAATAAAGCAAAGAACTGAATAATTTAAGGAGATGCAGATGGGTCCTCTTCATTCACAAATTTCTGTGCAATCTATATTCTGGAAAATACATTTCTGGTCACAGCTGGATATCTTCCCATTTCAATCTCACCTGCAATGAAGGCACACAGAATTGGAATTGGATGTTGTTCACACAAATACTGATGTCACCATGAGGCATTTTATTCCATTCACAATTCAAAGAATGAGGGAGGAAATAAAAAAACCATTTTCATCAGTTATTCATTCCATAACTCATTTAATTCCCAGCAAGAGCTATATTAATGTGAACACTGCATTGTAAGCAGTGAAACACTAATCTGAAGATACAAGAAACAAGTAGTCACTTGTGAAGGTAAAAACTCTTAGATATTATCTAAATTAAGCAAAAAATAAATGTAGTCAATCTGATGTTGTATATTAAGAAGCACATTACAAAGGATTTAAAACAAACCAAGGCACAGGATTAGATTCCACAACTCTGCTGCTATAAAAAGCATTTTCTCTCTTGACTATGCAAACAATAAGATGGTGTCAAGTATTCCAGGTCAGATGCTCCAGTTTAGCCCACTGCACCACTGGATGGGAACCTTACTGTCCAACTGACATTCAGCTAAGTAGTGAACTTCATCTGCCAAAATTGCCTTTTTTTTTCCCAAAACCCACATTTAAAGAAATAGGAAAAAAAAAAAAAGGGATTCATCCACAGTGATGAGGCAACAATGACTATGAAGAGCAGAGTCAAAAAAATCCTGTAAAATTCCTTCCTAAGAGTGCTCATAATTTTCACTTTGGAAGCATTTCACAAAAGCACCTTCTGTTATTTCAAGAAGATAAAAAGAAATAGCACTAAGAAGCAATAACAGGAACTCCCTATCTTTTTTTTTTCTACCAATATCCTCCAAAGAGCACATAGTATCAGCATGAGCTTTTTTTAACCCTTTTTTAACCCTCCATACATTTGCCTTCAGCTTCATTGGCACAACAAGCAACATCACCAAATGGAATTCTTGAGATCCTTTATCCAATAATCCCCCCCTTTGCTCTCTGAGGCCACAATCCACACGTGGAGACTTTTTTCCAGAAGAGGTTTCCAAATGACTGGAAGATTTAAGAATAGAAATTTTGTTTCTGGTTTGTTTTGTTGGAGCCTCATCCAAACACTCCTCTAAGTGTTATTTAAGCCATCTTGTACTCCTCAGGCCTCTTGGAAAAGAATTCCCAACAGCAAAGCATTTACACTTTTCAGATTTGGTCTCTAATGCTGTAGTTGGAAGCAAAGAGAAGAACTTGGTGCTGTGTCATGGTCCTTCTCTGACAACTAAAGCAAGCAGAGCCAGAAGGAGGAGCAATGTTGATGTGAGGGTTCACAGCCAATTAACCCCTCCAATAAGTTTCACCATATAATGGTACCTAAAGTATCCTCAAACCTGATACCCATATAATTGAATTTTAAAAGCAATGAGGCTCAAAGGGACCTCTTAAGACTGTCCAGTGCAACAACCTTGCTAAAAACCATGAATTAACTAGAGCAGGTTGCTTGGGGCTGTGGGGCCCACCAAGTTAGGTTTTGAATACCCAAAGGATGGCAGCTCTGCCACTCCTCTGGATAAACTGTTGGAAGTTTTCCTCCTGCTATCTTTAAATTGGATTTACAGTAAATCTGTTGGTGAAAAGTAGCATCACTTCATGGAAGGCAGCATCACTTTATAACTCAGCCAAGACAGCTGTGAAAACAAGACAAATTTTCAGCCCCCTCAGCCCTTCAAAATCTGAGACAAAGAAGGACTTCTGCATTTTTAAATGTCTTCAATTTTCTTTCCCTCCCCAAATAACTGAAAATTAAACACTAAAGACTTTTAAAATGCCTAGATGCAAAGAAAAGAACCTCTCATAAATCAGAAACTAAATTTCAAGTTTCCACATATTTGCATAAGTCTGAAAAAAATTCAGTACACTGAGAGCTTCATAGAACAATTTATTTTTCTAAAAGCTCTGAATATGAAAAAATAAAATTTGAATATGTTACTCAAAATATTCTTATGCTTCTTTTCTTTTTGCAAATAGTCAGTTTATTTTTCTGCAAACACTCAATGCCTCCATGTGAAAGATTTCCTTTGGCTCCTCAAATCTGACCAGATAAAAGATTAAGCAGAGATAATAAACTGACCTAGTACACTGTCTAGCAATTTGGTTTATAAGCCAGTCCTTTTGTTAAAGAAAAAAAAAGAGAAAAATAATACAAAACCTGAGCTTCCAACATACAAGGCAAGATACTCTTAACAGGTAAATTACCAAGACTGATTACTATCAGGGTCACATGGATTCATCTTTGGTTTTGTATTGCAACCTTTCTTGGAAAAAGTGCCAAAAATGCACTGCTTGACAGCCAAACTCCCTTTTTTTTCCCCAAAAAAATAATTTATGTATCTCCACAATCCCTAAGCCAACAACAGGGAAAAATTTTTTTCCTTTGATTAAAAGAAAACAACAAAAAACAACCAAAGAAGAAAAAATGACCTCCCCAAAAAGAACCCATCCTGTGTAATTTCAGCCCTTTACAGCCACATTCAGGCTCTTTTTGTTTGTGTGTCCTTTGCTGGTCAAAAGGAGCCAAAGGAAATAAAGTCATACAGAATAAATTCTAAAAATTTTTACCTTAACTGGAAAAATCTTCATTATCTGTGCTTGTCTGAAGATTTATGAGTAGATCCAATGTTAAGGAAAAAAAAGTATTTTACTACATAAAATAAAAGGAAGTTAATTTTATGTGTTTTTATCAAAAGTTTAATGTATTAAAAGATATTGCTTCTTTTCTTCTTTCCCTCCAGTACTTTCTCGTTTTTCCTTCTTTTCAGTTTTCTCTTTATCATGTCTTGATTCCTTTAAAAAAATACACATATGGGAAATATTTTATTATAGTATGTGTTATCCAGAATGGGAAGGATTATACATACTTAAAGTTGTAACTGGCCACATCTAAAAAAATTAATTAGTTAGAATGACAACAAACAGCCTCGATGACTTCTAAGATTATTCTGACTTTATCTTGCAGTTCCACAATATCAGCTGCCACTAAAGAGTTACAACAACTGGCAAGTACTGTTTTACAACAAAAATGTGTTTTACAAACATGACTGCAACATACTTACCTGCTTTCACAAAAAAGACCTGTGCTGACACATGCACTTGAGAATCTGAATATAGAGTAGTTTTTATGTAAATGAACCCTGCTTCTATGTATTTGCTTCCCAAGCTGGTCTGGAAATGTAATCTAGAATAATTTCTGCATTGGCCTGGCAACTGCCCAAATGAAATATTCCTCCAATTTATCCAGCCAGGAGTGACTGCTGTAATATTTTGACTCACACAATACCAGAATTTCTAGGACCATTTTCCTACACATTCACAGCATATGTTTTTAATTTAGGCCATAAAGCAGCAATAAAATTTAGGAAAAAATAATCTACTTGTTCTGTAAAAGAAAAAAAAAAAAATCAAATCAACAAAATAAGAACAGCTTATTTTACCTTTTTGCTACCAGAGGAGCTCTTCTCCATCTTTTCTGCTTTAATTGAATCACCTTTCTCTTTGCCTGAAGATTTTGATTTGTTCTTCTCCTTCTCTTTTTCATTTAAGCGAGGGGAATCAGAAGGACTTTCACTCTTACTATGTTTTGAAGAACCAGCTAAAAACACAACATAAAGTTGTAATTCACAACAGTTAAGAACCTCAAACACAAAACACACAAAAGAAAATACCTACTTGTCCCATTTTCCTCTTTGCGACGTTTGGTCGAATCCTGTGGTACCTCTCGGTCACTGTTTGAATGATCCTGGCACCAAATACAATTATGGAGATGTTAGCAGATGAAAATGTACTCCTGAAGTAGCACCTGCTTACAATGGTCTTTTGGAGAACAAATTTTTGTAATACTTGAAGTGTAACTAAGTCATCCCATCCTGTGTAAAGTTTCTTGAGATCGGTTTTGAAGGGGAAAAGTTTTCAATGCATTACTGTAAACCCACCTTTGAAAAAGTTAACAGGACAAAAGAAAACCAACCCTGCTATGGATTCCTGCTTGGATAGGCTGTACAGGCAATTATTACTGCCAGGACTTTCAATAGAACCTTTCAAGGAATACACCAATTTTCTAAACTAGTTCATAAAAATTTCACCAACCCTTTTTCGTTCTTTCCTGTCCTTTTCATCTTTCTTCTCTCTCTCTCTGGATCTTTCCCTTGACTTGTCCAAATCTTTCTTGTCCACTTCTCTCTCTTTACTCTTGGACAGTGCTGGAGTAGTGTGGTTAATGTAGTGCTGTCAAATTAAGGCAATATCACCAGATATTAATATGCATTCCTAGATGAGTAAACAAAGTCTTACTCATAACAGATGTAGCTCAAAGAGCAAAATTAAGCATTAACACTTTATTAGGAAAAAAAAAAAAAAGTGATGGAAGACACTTTCAAACTTGTCATTTATAATTTAACCTATAGCTTGTTTTCTCAGCACTGGAAATTCAAGAACACTTTCTCTTAACTCTAACACTTACACTAAATACACACAACATTCACCAGTATTGTTCACCAGTACTGTGTGATAGATGAAATCTACTGAAACAGGACATGCAGATCCTTGGACTGGCTTAACACTTGCAGTCTTGCCTGGAATTAATTGGTGGAATCAGCCACCTAGAGAGGTTCCAGTGCATTTAAAAAAAAATAATCCTTTTTTTTTAATCTTATGTAATACAAATCTCTACCTTAAGCCTACACTTCAAATAATAAAAGAAGCCAAGCACAGAATTGGTTTGGTTCTGTAATGTGTTAGAGATTGTTACTCCATCCTTTTCTAAGTTATTTTGTTAAACTCTATAAAGAACACTAAGGTGAATGTATTTAATCACAAAGGTGAATGTATTTAATATGAACTGGGGTCACAAATGCAAATAGAAAATAAGTCTCAGGAATGTCAAGTATAACACTTAAAGCTTAAACACTTGATCCAAAACAAGTACTATTTCAAACAGTTTTATCCTTAATTTAATCCTGTCCTTCACTAGTTCTAGTAAATGTTTAGCTTTCCAAAAACTGGGGTTACTGGTATTATGCTAAAAGTCACATTAATAATATTAGGTCTCTTCTCCTTTTATTACTTAACTGGAACTTAATTATCCTCCTACACCAAAGCCTGCCCCTTTCACTAGATACTGTTTTACTTTCTGCTCCTTTTCCTCACTTGTCTTTTCTTATTCCATTTCCTACATTGCCATTCTACAAGTAAATTTATCCTTGCTCCCTTCTTTGCTGTCAGCTTTTAAAAATGATTTGCAAATATGCATTTTCTATGCAGCTCTGTACAGTTGTTCCCAGAGATGCTTTCCATGTGAGAAAGCAAACACAGCTCTGCTTCCCCTTATTCCATTTCTGAAGTTCACATTGGTTGGTTGCCAGATTCCACTGCTCTTCTCCCATCCCAACACAGAGATTTGGAAAACATCCCTCCCAAAAAGGGAGGATTTAGCTCATTAGGCTTTACCAGCTTGCTTCTAAGAAATGCTGCTAACTGAAAAGCACATAAAAATTTGGGCACTGCTGTTACATTGTTTAACTTGGGCAGAAGCCAGAGAAAGAATAAACACAAACCCAACTCAAGTCTGCCACCATTTACTTTATAAGATGCCCTGTAAGCCAACAATTCAATAGTCTGGCCCCAGAAACTGGGCAAAGTCAGGGGTAAAGAAAGCCTTTAGCATACAGCAGCACTGGACTTCTAACTTGCAGCAGAAGTTGAGCTGCTAATTACAGGCTTGTGAAATATTTCATCCTTTCCCCAAACAGGTACATGGCAGTAAAGAACATTTGTTTTGCACAATGTGTAGGGAACCTTGTCCAGAATGGCACTCAAGATTGGAAATTGGTCCATTAAGGGAGAGAAAGCAGCATTTAGAAGAGGAATTAAAGGGTTGGACAGTCCCCATATCCCCTGAGCACTTAAACAACCCATGGAAAAGTCACACAACTTCCATACACTTCCAGTTAAAGTCTTTACAACCAGATTACAGCTAATTCTACGACTTCACTTTTTTAATGGACTAGAAAAATAAAGCTGTTCATTAATCATTTAATTATAACTAGCCTCACTGTCCACTTGATTACCACATCGATATGCTAATAAGTAAAAAAGTTATAAATAAAAATTTATCTTAACTAATGAAAAACTGAGTGAAGCTTCATTGAACCAGCTCAAACTTGACCAATACAGTACAGGATGGAAAAGTGAGATGACACAGACTGCCATGTACCACACTCCAGATAAATGTGAGGTCAGGACAAATATCAGTTTTCTAATTTCAAAAACTGTGAATACACAAGCTTTAATGACACTGATTTATAAATCATTTTTTGAAAATGCAAGTATTCCATCTGTTGACATTGTAATTTCATCAGCTCTAAGAATCAATGGATGCTTCCTATGTGAACTCTGTAAACAAGTTTGGTTGGTACTAGAAAGAGACAACTGTAAAAAGCTATTAGCAAGCATCTGTTATGAAATCAGAGCCATTTTGAATTAAAAGAGTGTTCTGAACACTTTGTTTACACAGCATGAGCTACAAGTAAAACAGGAGTGCCAATGTGGAATAGGTAGTGATAATCCATTACACACTTTTAAATGAAGTGAATGTAAGTAACTCCAGATTAACCCCTAGGTTATCCAAAAAGTCCAAATGGTCAGCATTTTCCAAGTGATAAATACTCCTGCTATTAAGTTGCACATCAATACTGACTGCATAATCAAAATCTTAAGAGCAACTATAGAAGACCTGATCCATTTCCTATCAGCAATGTACCCTAGGAAATCAGCAAGTTTACAGTAGCTGTGACTATTACTACTCAAGGGGCTGAGTTTAAAAAAAGAAACAAATTAGTTGCAATATCTATGTAAAACACAATATTCCAAATGTCATTTGAGAGGAATCCTACTCTACTCAGTGCTTGTCAGGCCACTACTGAAATATGTATTCAGTTCTCATCCCTGTTATACAAAAAAGATGTGGACAGGCTGGAGGTCCAGAGAAGGGCCACCAAGATGGTAAAAAAAGGACTGGGAATCCTGGCATGTAAGGAAAGGATGAGAAAATTGGGTTTACTCAGCTTTGAGAAAAGGCATCTTAGAAGGGACTTTATCAACGTGTTCCAGTATCAAAAGGGTGGCTATATATAAAGAAGATGCAGATTCCCTTTTTGAAGGAGTCAAATGGATAAGATGAGGTGTAATGGGTACAAGATACTCCTGGAAGATCCCAACTGGACACAAGAGGAAAGTTTTTCACAATGGCAACAATCAGCCACGGAATAATCTCCCCAGGGAAGTGGTGGATTCCTCAACATTGGACATCTTTGAGAGTCAGATGGACAGGGTGCTGGGCCATCAGGACTAGCCCATGCTTTTGCCAGGAAAAGTTGGACCAGATGATCCTGGAGGTCCCTCCCAACCTCAGTATTCATTGGATCTGTGAACTCCTGAAAGCATTCTTTAGTATACATTCTCATAAGATACAGAATCTGAAGTACATTTACAGGAAGCAACCACACACAGATGGGTATTAGAAGGTCATCTGTGATGCTCAGAAATACAGTACTATAGGACTAAACAGGAATACAGCAGCAGTAAGGGGAAAGAGCACTGATATTACAGAGATCTCAAATATTTTCTGTTTTAACTAACTACTGGTTTTTATTTAGAATTTAAAAAAAAAAAAACTATTCAAAGAACCGTTTTAATTACACTATTATCTCTTCAGCCAAACAAATGGCTTACTCATAAGGACATTTCTAAAAATTTACCAATTTCAGAGAGGACCAGAAAAGATACCGACCCACAAAATCTCAAAAATACTGACAAAATCATAAATCCAGGGGATTTTTACTATACTGCTTCCCCCTAACTATCCCTCTCTCCTGTGCAGAGGTTCTACATAGCAGCCTGAAAAAAATCCCTGTTACTACACTTGCATTTACAGAAATGGAGTTTGCATTTCCTGGTGGGGTTTGCCACAAGACTGAAAGTTATCTCTGCAACAAAACATGAAAGTAAACTTTGGTGGTGTCTGAAAGATTCAAACCTTTGCTGAAGAGTCCTTGAGTTCGTTGAGGTTGTCCTGTAGAAAATGAATGGAGATGACACGTAAGCTGGAATAGTTTTCAGAAACCAGAGGAACTTTGGGAAGCATGGCTGTACCCTCGAAACAAAAAACAGCTACTCCTTCTGGAATAAATCTTATGTTAATACTGTACACTGCAAAAATTAGGAAGCAAAATATTTTTTAAAAAGAAAGAAGGAGGGGAGGGGGGAAGAGACAGTCATATCTATTCTCTAGACTCAATTATTACATAAACTACAAAATGTGTTTATATCTAATTCTTCATAGAACAGTGAAAAACCACTCCTGACAATACAAAATATAAAGAAAAAATAGTCTTAACTCTAAAATACAGCTGAACCAGAGGTGAAACAGGTTTAAATTTTAAACCTGCATCTTCTCCACTTTTGGTTAAATGTGGTAGAAGTCCCTCTAGAATTACTTTACATTGCCATTTACAAAAAGCAGGCAAGAAAAACTTCTGTTATTTTCAGTAGTTACCACTCCCACCTGCTTCCTAAAACTAGTAACAGCTATTTGAGTTCTCCAAAATCAGTCCAAATCTTTCAAGTAAATCTTACATAGAAAAAGTTGTACTCTTTGAAAAAAAAAATAAGGAAAAAAAAAAAAAAAAAAAAAAAAAATTTGTGTAAAGGCCCACATAATCCATCACAGTGCTCTTGATGAAGTATTAGTAACTTACAGTTTTGAATGTTCAACGTACTGCAAATTCAAAGATTCCATGAACATAGATGGTTTAGAAATAAAATAAATATGGAGCAAGGAATGGCTACCCTGAGTCTTCAAGTAGGCTACGCCCATGGTTTTGTGCTGCGCTTGAATGCTTGGGGTTTCTCTTTGCTGGGTAGGAGGCTTGGTTGCCACATCTGGGTTAACGCAGGGCTCAACATGGTGGGAACCCATTGGAAATAAACAAACCTCGAAGGGAAGGTACAACAGAAGCTGCATGCTCACTGAATATACACAACTACAGCAGAACTGATCACCAAGGAGACTTTAAAATGGAACTCCTTTCAAGACTCCTCCTTAGAAGGCACACATCGGTATGATGCTCATCAAGAAGCCTGATGAATTCAGAGGTATGGTACATCCCGCATCATCCAGGAATCTTCAGTGCTACAGATTCTTCAATGGAAGTGCAGAAAAATATGCTCCACTCTGCTGCAAAGACTCATTTGCTTGTAGCTACCATTGCACTCCAAAAAAACTGACTGCTTAAAACAATGAGGCACTTCTGTGTAAAAATTCTCTTGCCATTTCCAAACACTATTTACAAAATTTGTGCTAGGTCCTTGAAGCATTATTTTGGTTAATTAAAAATACTTTTATAGAAAAAAAGACAGTCCGCCAATAAAGAAAAGGAATGCATTTTCTAATGCAACATAAAACCTCCAGTGGTTCCAGTGTATACTTGGCACAAAACTTGAAGGAAGTCGAATACTGGCATCCCAAACTTGTGAGCCTAACATGGGAGCTGCCTTCCTCAGGCTATACTAACCTTTACTGTTGAGGAATGTGATGGAGAAGAATGTGTATCAACTTTGCGGCGTTTTTGTTCTGAGGAAAGAACAGAACAACAGCATTTTACAAACACATTTAAAAGAAGATAATCTAATAATACAGCTTGCTGAAGTACCAAAATAATTTAAGCTAGCATTCAAGTTTTACCACGATGTGAATTTTGATTTTCTTCAGCTCCCTAGAGTTAGCAGCATGGCTTGACTCCCTTTATGAAAGTTTGCAGGAAAAGTGTAATGTGACCAAACTGCTGCAAAATTGTGTTCATTTATAACTTCTATCTGCATTTCACAGTTGCTACCAAGACCTTGAAAAGGTGAACCCAATGAAAACCATTACAGTGCTGCTCTACTTGGCTTGCCTTAAGCAATGCAAGTATAAAACTCAGCATCAGCCTCAGATTATAAGAACTTAAAAGAGCAACATGAAGGATTTGTTTACCCTTAACAGAAGAAGAAACTGATAAAGCTTACTGTGTCCTTCTGAAGGACAGACAGGCCTACATCATCCACTTCCCATTTTCTTTCAATTCAAATGTTATGATAGAACTCTCAGAGCAGACACAAGGTTTTTTGTCATTACATTTTTGCAAGGCCACAGTTATACATTTGAATAAAAGAACATTTAGACTTAGACTAAGAAGTGACAGGCTTTATGAAAATAAGCACTCACTGAAGACACGTGAAGTTCACACATTCACACAGTTTGTGCCTTTTGAAAATATGCTTACTACCTACTTCAGGCACTGACTGTATTTGGAAGCAAAATGCCCAAACACCACCTATTACGTAGCAATTCTTGTTCACCATCTCTAGCATTTTTTGACATTCATGAATTTTCCAGTGCCCCATTCTGTTTTTCTAGACAAGAAAAGAAACTAAATATGTAGACTTACCCCTTTCAGATTCTGATATTTCTGATCGGGGAACAGGTGACTTCAAGGACCCAGCTACTGGAATCTTTTCTCCTCCTTTAGCATTTTCCTTGGATTTCATTTCCTTCGCTACATCTCTTTCTCTGGATGGCTCCTTTTCTCTCTCCTTTTCTGCAGTTGACTTTGATTCAACAATGGTTACAACTGTCTTGGACTTTTCTTCTTTTGAAGCTTTTTCTTCTTTCTTGACTTTTTCTTTCTCCTTGTCAGATTTTGGCGTTTTCTCCTTGATCTCTCTTGCTTTTTCATCTTTGTTAGCCCGTTCTTCCTTTGGCTTATCTTTCCCATCCTTCCCAAGTGCCTTCATCTCTGGAGTGGCAGCTGGAGTCTTGTCTTTCTTTTCTTTGTCTTTTTCCTTCCCACTTTTTTCTTTCTCATCTTTCTCTTTAACTATTTTGCTGCATTAAAAAAAAAAAGGAAAAAGTCAATTAGCATGCATACAAAACCAGATAAATAGTTTTATCACAAAAGGGTTTCACTTCTGATGGGCTGACAGAACCTCCTGAAGCAGTCACTGCCAGATTTGCTGTCTCTATCAGAACAGCAACAAACATCTCATTTGTTTTCCTTTTATTTATCTAAAACGAAATGCATTTAACAACAGTGTCAGTACAACTGTGTATTTTGGAAGAAATAATCTATATTAATGTATGTTAATCTTACAATGTATATGGAACAGAATGCAAAAATCAAGGCTGTTCAGTTTCAAATAATTCTGCTGTTTGGAAGGAAGAAAATAGAGAATGCCAAAGTAGTTTCTCTTACCTATTAGAAGCACTGTTTCCATTGCTTGTTGTCACCTTTGGTGCAGCATTGACAACTTTATTAATAACTTTCACCACACCCTGAGATTTCTCCTTTAGTTTGTCTGCTTAAAAAAGAAAACAGTTTTGTATTACAAGTTAGTATAAACCCTGCTGGTTAAAATAAAACAAGTACCTAAGCACAGTCATGCAAGATCATGTGTAGCTAAGTTAAAATAGGTAATTAAATGCAGAACACACTGTCCCAAAACCAATTAAAAATAAAGAACCCACCCTAACCCCATTTAGCATCACATTTAGATTTTCTTTTCAGTTTCATGAACAAAATTGAGAGAGTAGCTTATAATGTCAGAATTCTCCTAAAACAGTTAGGTTGGCTGGGGCTTGGAGCAACCTGGTCTAGTGGAAGATGCTCATGCTCATGGCAGGGGAATTGGAACTAAATGATCTTTAAGGTCCCTTCCAACCCAAACCATTCTGTGGAAAAAAAATAATAAATAAATAAGATTAATAGGTTTATTTACCAGTCTCCTCTGTAGTGTTTTCTTCCAGTCTAACTGTATTTATTGTGACAGATGTTGGCATCCCAGCACCACCTGGCCCATTTTGTACTGTTGCAGCTACAGCATTCCTGGCAGGTGGGTCTTTGTGATGGAATTCATTTTCAGGTATCATGAAAGGCTTCCTACTTTTCAACTGCCCAGAATAGCTGCAAGTCGCACAGATTGTTAAATATGCACAAACAAAAAGCAAACATGGGCTGAACTTTAAATGAGGGTCTAATCTAACAGTTCATCTGTTATTTATTTCACAGTTTTTCCCAACTGATACGCAGTTTCTTCCCCCTTTATCGATGAGCTCAAAAGAAAAGAAAAAAAAAAAAAACACAGCAGCAGCCGTCACACACACCCCTCTGTCAAACACACGGAAGAAACAGGCTACCAACAAATCCTAAAAGTGTCAGGGCAACCTGACTTGCCCCTCAAGCATACATGGATGATTCTGCAGTCCTCACAGAAAGATGCAAAACATAACTAAGTATGTTAGAATCACAAACTTCCAAAATCTAAGTAGTCTTGCATCAACAGCCCTTGGACTTCTTCGTTTTACTCTGCCTCCTATTTGCTGCTATTCTATGTCTCTAAGCTTAGGCTATGCTCCTGGGAATGGACATCTTTCTATTTAAAGTGTTTACTAGAGTCTCATAAAGGAAACTAGGGATCCTCCAGCACAAAATGAAAGTTTTCATTCACACTGCCAGCCCTGAGATGCAGGATAGCGAAATCTTCTGTGACAAGGTAAAAATCAAATGTTAGGACAGTTCCAAGTCTTTAGATGCCTTTCATGATCCATTTTTAACCACTTTCTTAAAGTAAGGTGTTGTTACCCCATAGCCAATGCATATAGATCAGGTCTCTTCTCTTTCTCTTCCTGACATATCTTATGTACTCTTCTTTCCAAGGCTTGGCCCAGGTTCAGCACTTTTGGATACCACGGAAGGATTTTGGTCAGCACAATCAGGATGTTTCTGATATGTGTGTATTCACCTGTCTCAAGGCAGTGCACAGAAGCCTAGAACACAAATTAAACCTAATGAGGTTGGCTCTTCTAATTACAGTTTCTGAAAACCTAAGCTTTTCTGCATCTTTATTTACCTTAGTTAACTTATAGTGCCATTTGTGTACCACATGTCTAAAATTCTCATAATCCAATTGATCAGCTTTATTTCCACCATCAAATCCAGTTGCTCGTAATATAGTTAGGAAGCCTGGATAGTTGCCACATTCCTACATGCACACAAAAGAAATAGGAAAAAATATTTTGGGGGAAGCATAAACCAAATTTTTCTGCAAAAGTGAACACAATATCTGAATAACTTTGTCATTGATTCTGCTAAAGACTAAGACATGACTGCACTTGACAAAACTTACACAAACACTTTTACAGAAAAGCTTATTTATGTTGATATCTTATTTGTGGGTGAGAGAAAAGACTTGCAATTTAACTATCTTCTGCAAGGAAATGAGTTTCCAAATGCTCCCTAAATTATCTTCAAGACAAGCTAGGAATAAATCAGAAAAATCAGAAATAAGATTTTTTTCAGCCACTATTTTTTAACACTATACAAAATTACTTCTATTAAAACTTCATGAATCCCAGAAACTGAAATCAAAGATTACCCCATCAAAAAAGTTTAATCTAACTCATGATTTCACTGAATACATTTTTATTGGTCTGAATTACACTAGTGGCCATTACATGAGCAAACACTTCTTCATGACTTCACATACCTTTTCATATATGACTCTGTCACTGTGCCATCTAGTCACAGTTTCCAGCATACAGCATAAAAACCTGCCATATCTGCTGGCTTCATTTTCAGTGCAACTTGCAACTGTATATATAATATCAGAGAAAACCTGTGAATAGCAGTAATCAAAAGTTACAATGATTTTATGGAATTACAAAGGGAACAAGAACCAACAAGATTTTCAAATTTCTCTCAAGTGAACCATCATTCAGCTGCTTTCTAAATATAAAGGAGATATCAAATATTCTTAGTTTGTTTTCAACACTTTATTATCCAGCTACTTGCTGGTCCTTCACACTTTACCCAGAAAATAAGTCCTGCATACACCTGTGGCTGCCTCACAGCTTTACAAATTTCAAGTGTGTCTCCAGTGGCACAGAACTTCTGTTTTCAAATTATTCATTTATTTGAGCAGATGGAAGTCTGCTCAAACTGATGCAAAGGGATTTTTTCCCTGGCCTGACCAGGTTCATCAGAGAGTTGCCTGCTTTTGCCACCTAAAACATGGACTGAATATTTGAGTAAGAATATTTTTGGACCCATAAAATCAAAGCAAATACCTACTTGAAATGTCTCATCTCAAAGGAAAGCAGACAATCTTAACTGAATGTTCATTTGAAAACAATCTTCACCATAATTTTTTACAATACAGGCCCCATACATCCTTTTAATCAAAGCTCATAGTCAAATCTGTTCTAACTGTACAGATGATGCACTTAATTTCACTTATTATAGCATTAAGTGGCAGAATGGTTCTGATATCCCAAAACAGTAGTCAGCTGGTACTGTCAGATCTGAATGCATCCTGCCAGAGGATGGATGCTCTCCAGAGGAGGAAAAAATGTCTGTAAGAACAACCTGAACAATTGACTCCATCAACTTCACTGTTTGACCCAGAAAGTCAGGCTGCTACTGCTATCAAAAGTATTCCCATGTCTCACAGTGATACAAAAAAACCTCTGCTCTCTGTAGTACCATTTATTAGGGTGAGAAGGGCCCTAATGATGCTGCTTGGGGGAGATAAGTAAAAGAAAGTTGACACTACAGCAGCAGTGGGTAGGTAGGGGGTACACAGCTAAAATGGGGAGGGTGAAGGGGGGTTGTCAGATGAAGCTGTGGATAGGCAGACCACTGGAAGGCTGTAAAACCTGAATGCAACTCTTATGACTGCTAATGACCTTGCTCTCAAACTCCAGTCCCATGAGGATAAATAAACAGAATTTCTTGAAAATAATCACCTGAATCTCTAATACAACTTGGTTTGTAGAATCTGAAGTACAAAAGGGAACTTTTGATTGTTACAGAATCCAGAATTAAATCATATTGTAAGTAATGGCTTTGTTTCTCTCTTCAGGGAGGCAAAGGGGTATTAGTTTTGCATGCTTATAATATTAACCAAGTACATACACACAAACAGTTCTAGCTACTTACCCTGTCATAGCAGAGGAGTGTGGAGAAGTTGGGTGTTTTTTGCTGATGCACCAGCTCTACAAAGTGAGCACAATAAACTGCATCGATCGCCGAAAAAATGCATCGAGGAAATATACATAACTGCAAAAACTTTGTGATAGTCTCATTTTTGGTAGACTCTTCAAAAACAAAGAAGTGGAAAGAGAAAAGGAAGAAAGTTAATGAGTTAAGACTTAGCTACACTCTTCCCCAGAAGTTCAGTATCACACATCCATGTTCTTGAGATTGCAGAGCAGGCTGCTTGCATTGCAGGTGTATCTTTGGAACTGCTCAGAAAAAGTCAAAATGAGCTTAGCAGCTTGAGGATGAAGGGAAGGGTAGGAAGGTGGCTGTAGCAAATTTCTTTCTTTCTTATTGGAAAAATTCTTCTACTATACAATGGGGGGGTGGGAAGGAAACAAGCTCAGAAAAAACTTCGGTAAACTTTTTCACCTGTTCAAATTCTGCATGTTAGCAAAAGGACCACCACCTGCTATTTCTCTAGAATATTTGTTTTCTGCTATTTTAGCACTGGGATTCTTGCACAGGCTACAGGGCACAAGTCATAAGACCCAGGATTTACTTGCTTCAGTTCTGTGATACTCAAGAGATTAAAGCTTGGGCTTCAAGAAAGCTTTTATTGAACTAAAAATTTTATGTTGATTGAATTTTATTATCTTCCCCTCAAAGGTTATAACAAGCCTCTGACAATAAAAAAAAACCAAAACAGGAGAATAACAGCTCACAGGACAACTGAATGTTTAACTTTTACTTCAAAAGTGTAAAAGGCAAGAAAGCAGCCAGCCAAAATAGCAGGTTTCCAACTGTTATAACTACCAGTCTAACTATTCTGCCCAAAATTAACCTACTTCTAATGATATAACCACTCTATCAAAAGAGTAAAGTGTCTACAGACACGTCTTTTTTTCTAAAAGTAAATATTATTATTATTTTAGAATTACAATAAAACCCACTACACTACAGTGGATGTGCTGTTCAATTTCCTCACATAATCACAACTACAGGTAACTTCTTTCAGTGGGGAAAGTGCTGAAAAAGTTTGTCTCTGGATGCAAGGCTGGGAAACTTCTTGCAGCTGAAGCCTGAGAACTCCAAAGCCAACCACAAGGTGTTCCCTGTACTGCAGAAATGCCTGTATCATTGACCACGTGTTTAAATACACATTTTATCTACCCAATTTTCTACATGCCTTTGGGTGCTTCTTTATGCAGAAAAATTGATCAGCTCTAGGCCAAGCTTCAATCAAGGTAGTAATTTTTACACCAGTAATTTCATGCAGCTGATTAGCTGTCTGTACCAGTAGGTTCAATATTTATAGGGAATAACCTTCTTAATTTAATTGTCAATGTTTCTTCATTTATCAGGTGGGTGGATCTTACACGAGTCGGCCAATAAAACGCTTTTCCACAGGATTATGCTAGGCTCCTTGGGACTGATGGACAACTATTTCCAGTTACAAACTGAAAGTTCTTCCAGAGAAGTAAACTGACCAGAGAAAAACATTTGAGATTAACCATACCAGCAGAGTTCACAATCAATATGAAACATTAGAGGCTATGATGGAGAAAAAAGTTTGTTCTGCCTCCCACATGAAACATTTGCATGCTGTTTCTTTTTGTGGTGCTGTTAGGCTGGAACAAGACTTGTCACTGGAACAGGGCATACTGCTCCTCATGACAGGACTCAAAGTTACCTCAAACCACTCACTCAGAGCTTACATGCTTCTTTCTTGCAATGTAGCAATTATCCTAACTTAGAAGCCTTATAACTGAAGGCCACCTTGCAATTACAACTTTCCACTTCATTAGTCAAACTCTTTATTTGCTAAATGAGTGCAATTTTTTAAAAGTCTTGACATTGCAAGAAATGAAAACATCTCCCTGAAAAATCAGCTACTCAGCATTTGCAGAAAAGGCACACTACATTCTAATTAAGAGTTTCCCTTGCTACAGACCTCAACATATAAAGAGATCAACTTTTAAAATCAACATTAAGAGAATTAGTGCAAGCTGATCTTTGAGTTCTGGGGACACTGATGACTACAAAAGCAGCCAGAATGTTTTGCCTACACACACTTACTTGCCAGAAGCCAGTTATCCTTCTCTAGTTTCAGTCTCTGCAGAACCCTCTGCACATGCTCCAACTGCTTCTTCTCCTCTTCAAGAAGCTTGTCCTGAAGAGCTGTGCAACGTTCTTTTTCTTTTTTCTTCTTATTTGGAGGCTATAAAATATCAGTGCAACTCAGTATTATGCTAACACTTGCTATAAAGAGAGCAATTACACTCCTCATAATGCTAAGGAACACTTGAAGAGCCTTCTATTTTGCTAAATAATGTTCTGTTTTATAAAATCAACACATTTTAGGAACACTGGCTGGTTAAAGGGAAGGCAAAAAGCAAACAGCTTTTTGAAATACAGATTTTAACACAAAGACACACATCTTTCAAGGTTAGAACGTTGAAACTGTACCATAAAATTACACAAACTTACCATTTCCTGATTGTCATCTATGGCTTTCATCTGGACTTTAAGTTTATTGACTTCTCTGTCATAGCTGCTATGTGGGACAGCAAGGTCATACATTGTCAAAGACCAGAATGTAGCATAAAACTGAGGACTGATGTCATCCCAAACCTTGGGGAGGTGCAGGGAAATCACAGCATCATGAACAGGAGCCATCACCAGCTCACATGATGTAATGTATTTGTGAACTTTGTGCTGCTGTTTATTTCCCTTCTCAGCTTTTTTTAGTTCATCATACTTTGACTGTGGATTTAAAAAAAATGAAAAAGCCTGTAATCTTTGTACAAAATTTAATTTGAATTTTACAATATAATTTAACTCTTTCAAAAGCCTTTCTATATAACATTTACACATATTAAATGCTATTTATGTGCATAAAGCAGTGAAGACCTCCATAAAGAACATACATCCATAAATATACATCCATATTGGACAGATTTATCTTTTTTCCTCACTGATGCTGCTACCTGTTGTTATAGTAACACATACTACACCAAATGAAAACTGCTTTAAATATTTAACACTTTAGCTGTAGGGACAAATTTATTTCTGACATTTCTGAGACATCATACATTTTGGCTGCTGCAACATTTTCTTCCACAGCAAAAATTCCCCTAAAATGTCTGCAGAACTTCAACATCTAGGGGAACAGAGAGGGAGAAAAGTTCTACTGATCACCCAAAACATCAGACTTCATTAGCTAAAATTTCTTGCATTGGAATGGAAGCTGTCACATGGGCCATATTTTCTACAAAGCTTCTTTCTACCACTACTCTTAATGGCTTCTGAAAGTTTTATTTAGCAAACTGAAAACTTTAACAGAAAACTAACACACACATTGGTAACATGTACACAGCAGCACTGACAGCAGGCAATCAGAAGAGTTCTACTTACTGAAATATGGTGTGCATACATGGGCCTTGAGAGGAAAAATGCAGCATCATGAGGTGTGTGAAACTCATTGCAGAGAACATCAATAGAAGGCACTCGCTTAATATAATCCTCTGTGCTTAGATTGGATGCTAAAAATCCACCAAACTGTACCAGGGTGTCATGGCACTGCATGTGAAAGATACAATAAATTTGAACAAAATAATACTGTTTCCTAAAGTGAAATTAGGAAGAACTTGAAAGCTTGCTTTTTTTTTTCCCTTTCTTCTAAAAAAAAAATTAACACATAGTATAGCAAGAATTTTCTGATGTGGGAAAAGATGCTAAGAAAAAATAAAGTGCCCTCTGTAAGCCAGGAGAACTGTGAGAGCATACTGTTCTACCAGAACAAAACGTTCTGCCTGAGGCAGAACATTACAGATGACTCAAGAAGTTAACCTTTTCTGACAAAGGATGTTTTAATCTTTCCCTCAGAAGCCCCTTGTCTGCATATCTATTTAATACACCCATATGTTTTAATAAGAAGATCACTGCAACTAATTTTGAAAAATTCTTCAATTTGTGGCTCATACAAATGCTGGTATTTTTACTTACCTGATCATACAGTTTTCCCACCAGCTTCAGATGTTTTTCCCCTCCCTCTTGAAAGATCACACCATTTCTCTGTTGAGCCATAAGCAGGCACAGTGGAAGGGCAAGATCATGGTCCAATAATGCATCTTTCAATCTTTGAGAAGATTTTTTTGTATTCCTGATTTGGCCAAAGTATCCACCCTGCAGAGTACAGAAGTTGCCCAAGTTTGGAAATTGTAAATCACAAATGGAAACCATGTGTTTCAAATTGCAGAAACACTGAAAATTCACATCAATACCATTTCCTGTGCATTCCCTGTAGTGCAATATATGTATATAAGAATTAGAAACAAAATAGCCTTGCATGCTATTAATTAGGCTTTCACCCAGTAAGCAAAGAGTGACATTTCAGCTCTGGCATCACAACCCTGCATTTTAGACCTAGGTCTGCTGTGAATGCTCAGAATCTCATCTCAACACAGCAATGTCAGATTTTGGTTCTGATTATTGCCATGCAGCTCCCTAGATAGCTGAGTTTAGGTGAGGCTCAACTAGATCTTTAAGGCCAAGGTATGAACAGTTTTAGCTGGTAAAATATTTTAAGATTCTACTCAACAGTGAGCTGCTACCCCCAGGGCAAGGCTAAAACACTTTAGGACCACCATTAATAAGCAATAGCAATTCTTAATTAAATTGAACAGAAACACACCTCAGCTTTTAGTTGTTCTCCACCAGTCATGGCTTCCAGTTGTTCCATTGTCATTTCTTCTGTAATTTCAATCCCTGCCATTTTCTGTACCACCTCTTTTAAAATAAGCAAATCAAAGCTGCACAAAAAACAGAGAAGTGGAGTAAAACCAAGGAAACTCGTATAAGAAAGAGAAGCTATGACATCCACCACACAGTACAAAGAAATATTATGATCACAAACCAACATTTTGTTCTTTTTTCTAAAACTTAGCTTGCTGACTGCACAAGGATATCTTTATTGTAAGTAAATGTAGTCTCCAGAAGCAATGTGGACATTCAACAGCTGGGTTTCAGAACCCCTTCAGAGCAATTTGATTATTTTAAAAAATAATTATAGTGTGGTCCTATTAAGTATGAACAAAATAATCAAAAATTTATTGCTCTCTTTTTGTGTTCTACATGCTTCGTGTAGCTATACAGTTATTCCATGAGAATGGAATATTTTACATTTCACTTTAAAACTCCAGAATACTACAGAGTCTTAGAAATTTCCTGGCAAAATTAGGCTGGGGCGTTTATTAGGAACATGAAACATTTTTACTTAAAACACAGAATATACAATAGACCCCATGCAAGCTTTTCTTCCTGCTCTCAGTTCCACAAGGGCAATGACACTTCCTCAGCAGTGGTAAACTTTATCATAATCATTCAAACCAGCAATATTTTCCAGCAACTTCTCTAATCTGCATGACCTACCTATAGAAAGTGTTGACTCATGGCCTACAAAAAATTTTCTACTTTATAATAATTTGTGTCATTTATATTTTTGTTTGCTGTTGCAACTCTGTATTCTGACTAGGAAATATGCAATCCTAGCAATATATTCCAATTCAAATACCTGGATACTCCAATCCTATGGAACTGGTCAGAGTGGCAAACTCATTTTATTTCTGTGATCCCAAAAGCTAAACTAAATATTACAAATATTTTGTTTTCAAACTATTTCAAAGTCTTAATACTTAGTTCCAGGGAAAGATAAGAAACAGTACTTACCCTTCCTCTGTAGCTCAATGTGATTGTATCATCATCAGAATAACAAAACAAATTTGGGACAGGGGAGCACAAGAGACTGAATGTCTACATTGCAGGGAAGGGAAAAAACACTCTTTCTCAACATAAATACCCTAAAATAACATGCTGTATTTCCATTGGTAAGCTGTCTTTCAGTAAGCTTACAGGGATTCAAAATAGAAAAAAGCTGATACTCATCTATGTGATAAAATTAACACATTACAATTAAATAAATAAATGTAACAATAATACTGAGTGATGATGATGAAAGGACAAAAGGAAAAGGAAGACTGTGTTTAAAATTCTTTTGAAGTTAGTTAACACTAATGTATCAAAAAGCAATTCAACTGCAATTAAATTGGACAATTAAAATGCTAAGAGCTATCCCTGCAAAGATATGAGAAAAAGAAAACCCAACCTGTAAAAGTCACACCCTTTTAGATCAAGGTACTTAAATAAGGTACAGTAATTTTTATGACAATACAACAGACCAGCAGTAGTTTTACCCTTTCTGGTTAGGTGTTAACAAAACTGTTTTAAAACAGATGAAAAAAATAAATACTTCAAAAATAGTATGTCACAGCCATACAATTAGAGGATAAATGATGTACAGAAGAGGATATTACTACTTCTGCTATATAAATTCCTTCCCATAACTGGTTTTATGAATGGAGTTAACACTACTCCAGTGACTACACTGAGCACCCACGTATGAGCAAACACGTAAATAAATAATACATTCTAAAAATTGAGTTTATAAAGATCAGTTGTGCAAGACTTGCCTTTTCCCAGCTTTCAGTTGGTTGGCTACATATTGAAGCAGACCAGCAAGTTCAATTGGGTATTTTCGGAAAACTGCACCACAAAAACTGGCCAGACCTGCAGCAAGGAGAAACAGCTGTGACTGCACCTCATGAGGTACTAATCATTAAATAAGCATTAACAAAGTACATGTGGAATAGATCCCAGGGAAATATTGACCATCATTATCCACAGCGTGATAACTCATCAGGAAAGTGAAGTATTTTTAAACATCATTGTAATAAATAAAACAAAAATACTAACTCTGCAGCCAGCTTGAAATTGTAGTGTCATCATGCTTCATTCTCTCCTTCTCAGGGTTTGCCAGAGCTTCAATGATACAATCTTCAGTGGAGTTAAGGAGAATCTTCTTCTTCAATTTGTGAAAACAAATGTCAGATAGACCAGTTTTTTCCAGCTACACAGAGTAATATATGAATATGATATGCAAGTATAGCAAGCATGATACAGTGAATCCACTAGCATAGTGAGGACACACACACACACACACAAAAAGTAACTTAAAAAGCAGTATTTACCTCATTATTATACAGCATCACTATGCCTTCCACAAAACAACCCTTAAAAATAAGGTACAATATCTATAGTGTGAAAGAGCAAACAGAGAGGGTTTTCTAAACCATGAAACGTGAAAGGTAGTTGCAAACTTCACTAGAATTTCTAGCAAAAGAGCAGGAAGAATAGAAAACAGAGTACTTACTCACAGACAACAGATCTAACCTGGCCACAACTGCAACATAATCAGTAACTAGAGGTATTGATTTACACAATAAAAGGATACATGCCAAGACATCATAGTTCAGTGAAGTGAGGTATTTCAGTGAATCAACCACTGGAGTTATTAAGTTATCATATTTTTGTATCTGTGATAGAATCTGAAAGTTACAAAAGATGGTCAGCTGGACAGCAACAGTGTTCTCTCTCTCTTACCTAATAAACCAAAACCATTTAACAATTTGTCTTCAAAAACTACACAAAATATCCTTTGAATTTTTTCCAGAAGGTACAAAACCACTTTCAAAACAATAGGTAACCTCCTAATTTTCTCTGCCTTTAGAGGAATCAGTGAAACATCTCTAGCATGTAAAACAATCCTGTATAATTTTATTTTCAAATAAAATCACAGTAATTTTTCACTGTTTTTTCTGAAGATGTCTTAAGCAGTTTCTGTTGCTACTTATAATAAAAGACTATTTTAAAAAATTAACCTACATCATGAAAGAATGTAAGTTAAATGCACTAATAAAATTTTAGCATGTTGTCTTAGGTACATGAGGCACATGTGTGTATTGCAGTACTAATTAGTTCATTTAAAATCTAAAAACCTGTAGATCAAAGATCATAAGTCACATTTGTGAATAAGGTAGAGGTCCATCAACATACTTTTACACCTCTCAAGAATTCTGTAGCACCAAGTAATATTAAAAATCTCCTTTAATACACTTTGTAAGTGTATTTTAGAATTCAAAACTTTACATTTCCTTCTAAATGAACCTGATATATCTTCATCACACACAACTGCCCAGAGAAATGTAACTCAAATCTGCATTCTGCATAACCTGATCAGCACATCCCTGTACCTTGAAGTAGGTAAACACTCAAATTAAATACTTCAATAATTAAGTGGATGCAATTTTCTGTGTAGTTGTGGTTATTCAAGACCTATCATCATATTTAATATCTTAGACTTGTGCACCACTAGCAAATTACTGTATTTTAAAATTTACATTCAAAATAATTACATTAGAATTGCCTTCTCATTAAGACAGCATATCCCTTGCTAAACTTTAATACCTATTGTTAGGATGAAGTAATATTGAATTACATATAACTACATACATAATCAAACAAAATTGTAGGATTGCTGTGGCTGAGCTTCCCAATTTGTCTTCCAGAGGGCTTCACATTTTCCTTAGTTAGACGCCTGCAAAGGAGAACATTATTATTACAAGACACAAGCAAACAAAATAGTACAACAGGTTAGTTCCAGTGAATAAATTCCTACATTTGTTGAGAACTTAAAATTCTGAGTAGTACATGAGTTTCTAAGAAATCTAAGCATAGAAATATTACACCTTTGGGAACCTGAAATTTACATTCCTACAATGCAGATAGGTCAAACAAACCAATTGTCCCTGAATTACTATGGACTACAGTCTAGTTTCAAATTTACATTCCTCAGTTGTCAGTGGGACCTACACCACAGACAAAAAGAGCATGTCAGGTTGTTAAGCTTTCCTGAAAATCTATTTCAGCCACAGAGCAGTCATTGTGCATTTGCTGCATTCAATTTATTGAAAAGCCACATTAATGTCATCGTGTTACACCTCCACAGCATTCCTCACTGAAGATAAAACATTCATATGAAACCTGAAGTCAATACACAAAAGTAAACTGCACAGACAGCAATCTCAGCATCTGTCAGCACTATGGCCCATCTGCACAACTGAAATCCACTGTACAAGAAAAGCTTTACCATCCATGCTACCTATGCAGCAAATCAGAAGAGAATCCAAACCACTGTTTCCAGCTTTCACTGCTCCAAGTCCAAAGTCTTTTACCCAGTAACAATTATTCTGGCATGCCTGGGCAGTTAGGTTCTAATTACCCACGTTATACAACCACAGTATTTGCTGTTCAAAATAACAAATGGAAAAGCCTAATCTCTGACAACATGTCAGAGATGTTAAATGTGAGGTAAATCTGAAACTGCTCTCACCACCTGAAGATGAGCATGAATCATTCCATTCAATTCAACTTAATGTCCTGCTTTCAAAACTGTGACAAGATTTTTGAGACTCTTCAGATTGAAGTCTCCACACTTAAGAGAAAATACATCATGCTTTGATGTTTCCATAAGCAATGCCACTTATGAAACAACATCATACCCATGGAAAAGGTTTTTAAATAATTTAAAAGGATGTTTTTCACACATGAAATATCCTTGTTGGTGACACATTTGTCTGTATCCTCACCTATTTGAAAAATTTTAATGACAGAACATTAAATACTTCATGACTAAGGATTAGCAGTGAAATTACTGAGTCATTAGAAAATGAATGGTTTTGTCAAGTGTTTTTTTCTTCAGTTGGTGAATGCAATACATTGTGTCATAGTTGACAATCATGAAATCAGACAACTTACTTCATGATATATTTGGCTCTGTCTATGGTTTGAGCTTTCACTTTCACTAGGAGTGGGTGACTATTGTATGTTTCATTCTTCCACTGCCCATAAAGACGGTACCTTGAAAGAAGAAAAACTATTTTTAGTGCTGACAATTCAAGAAACCATTTCCAATGAACAAAAACAAATTATTCTGCTCACCGGTACTGGTATGGAAAAGTTTTGAACATTCCCCATAGCTCTTCAGACATGCATGCATTGCAGTCCATCAGAGAAAGAGATGGAAGCAAGACTTGGTCAGTAATACTCAACAAACAGCTAAACAGGATCTCCTGAGATAAAGACAAAAAACACAAAGTAACCATCAGGTAAGCACAGCAGGAGAATGCTGTGTACACTCCACAGATACACAGGAATTGCACATTTTAGTAGACTGGCAATATCCAAGTCTGTCACAAGATTAAGACTTCCTAAATGCAAATAAATCTAAAAATGACTTAAAATGATAATGAAAACTAAGCATACTGAACACTCGCTTGGAAATTTAAAAAACAAACCAAAACCCACTAACTAGTTTTTGTAAATCAGATCTCAACAGGACACTTTGGTTTCATCGAGATCAATTTAATACATTAGCAAATTAAGAAATCAATAGATTAAGCAACAGAGGAAAAAAAGCCACTATACTGTTAAGCACCTCTTCTAATTTCTCCTTTTCCCCTGTAAACTCTAAGATATAAGCTGCCACCATGAAAACTGTATTTGTAGAATGAATAGATGGAGGTACTGCAGCAGGTTCTGAGCAAGTAAGAAGTAAAATGCATTGGACTGAAAGAAGAGTGTTACTGTTGCAATCTAGGCCTTAGGCTCAAATTTGGAAAAAAACCCCAAAAAACCACAAGAAAACAAACAAACAAAAAACAAAAAAACTCCACGAGTCTAAAGCATATATTTGTTAAAAAAAAAAAAACTCTGCAAAGCTGTGAAGTTATTAAGCATTTGGTCTCAACTACCATCTCAGATAAAAACATCTTCAAAATAAACTCACCATTTTCTCTTTATCTTCTTGTTTGCTGCCATCAGACTGAAACTGTAACAAAGGCAATCATGTTAATTGTAGCATAATTAACATGAGAATTAAATTTTAAGAACAAAGCTACTTCAGCAAAAGCATAAACCTGAAGGGTTACATGCCTAGTGTATGTTTAATCTTCTGGATCTGTCAGCATTGTTTTACCAGAAATTCAAATGCACAGATGAAATAAATTAATACATATAAAAGTGCTTGTACACTTTTGTTCAAAAAGAGGTAGTAACTAAAATAAAGGAAACTTACTATTACATATGAAATACTGCTTTTTGTTTTTCTAGGGGGAGGGAAAAAAGTGCCCTAAGCCCTAAGCCTTCACCTGCTACCTAAAAAAAAAAACCCCAACCCCAATTGTCATCAGCCATCAATTATTTTCCCATCTTCTGCTCACGATGCCCTATTAAGCTTTTAGTCTTAATTACTTTCTCTCTTCTTATTGCATTCATCATGAAAGGCATATTAAGCTATCACACTGGTAAGTGCACAATGATTTTAAAGGTACACTTGAGCATGAAAGCTGCAGTGCAATGTTAGTAGTCTAACTTTTAAGCTACTGTACAGGTTAACTTCCAGTCAAATCACCTGCAGTTATAATTATTTCTACTGTGTGTTAAATTTAGTTTCATAACTAACACATGCTAATGGCAATAGTGCATTAAAACAACTTTCCCTATGTTACCTTAACCACTCTGTCACTGAAGAATTTCTTCACAGTTCCAACCTAGAGCAAATAGCTAAAATGTTGCTTATTCTTATCAGAAACACATTCAAATCATATTCATATATTTACAGTACAACTGCATAAGAGACTCCTGTAACCAAGTAATCTCCATTTAACTGTATGTATTCACAAAGAAACAAGGGCTTTCTTGCAAAATATCAGTAGTTAATTACACAATTGTAATTAAGTTGTCCTGATAGCCTGCTGACAGCAGTAAAATTAATTAATCCCTTGAAATTATAATTTCCAAATTAACTGTCAGTGCAAGGTACTGTGTCAGTCAAATATCAATCTTCACACAGGTCAGCAAGAAGTAAGGATGCTGTAATGTGACAGTATTAACCATTAGGAAATCTGAATCATTCTGGATGAGAAGATGCTGAGAAATTACACCTTCTACAAAGATAAGTAAGGAGGGGAAGGTGGAAATGCTTGAAGTTTGCATGAGTTCATTACAAAGACTACTAGAAATCTAAACTGAGTGTAGCTTCTGTCACCCTATCATTACATTGTGGAATCTGAGAGGGTTTTCAATGGAAATCTGTTAAAATAGAGAAAAAGATCTTCAGTCAAAACAATTAACTGTGTGCTTAGCTCTGCATCATCAGATACAGCTGGACACGATAGCTTCTCCTGAGGTGGTATATAAATTTTGAACATTCCAATAGTTGGCAGCTCTAGTTAAAATTTAAAAATACTTTTAAAGAAAAATCCTTGTAATGCTGAAAAACTCCCCTATGCTTCCATCAACTAACCTCTCCAACTTGCACTTGTAAGTTGAGCTAAAAAGCTAGGAACAAAACCAGTGATTTTTAAGTTGGGTGTGGTGGGACGAGTCTTGTTCATTTTTAGTAATAATAATTTTTTCAATTATTTCAAAACCCATGAAATCCAAAGTTTCTCTGAGCTATTTAAAAACTTCTAAAGGCACTCTATTGTTGACTTAAACCAAAAACTTCTAGTCAAACAGCAAATTGCCAGCAAAGTTGAAAAAGAAGTAACTAGCTTCTGAGCTTTCAAGTACATTTTGAGGGAGTTCAGAAAATAAATTCACCTTGCAGCCTTTTCAAAAAGGTCATACTCCCAATCTTTCATAGATACATGGTAAAGATATTGTCAAAAAAACAATCAATCAATCTCAAGAGGCCATTTTATTTCTAAAAGTTGGCAACTTAAGGGTTTATAGTGCATGTTAGATAACTGCATTGAACTGAACCCTAGCTGCATCCAGAGACTTGTTACTGAGAAAATTCAAGAATTCCATCACTTTTAACTGGAAGAACATGGGAACACTCCATTAGTTCAAACAATGCAAGATCCCCTATTTCCCAAGCATTCTCACTGGTGGAACAGCAAGTAAGTACTGGACATGCATTAGGTTATTGTTCCCCTACACTGTCACTCCAATAATGTAAAAGCTTCCCTACCAAGCAGCATCATGTATTTTTTCTTTTTAAATAACCAGACACAGATAATGTTTTAAAAGGTTGAGACCATAATGAGAAATTTGTTATCACTAAATATTCCTGGTTATAAGCCTAAAGTGCCCTAAGTTGCTCATAAAAATGGTTTTTATATTTATTGATCATAAAATTATCAAGAACTAAAATAAGATCCTCCAAATTATCCTTAGCCAAATAAATTCATGTTTCATTATTGGAATATATACACACTGACTAAAACCTGAGCATTTTTTATATCAGAGTAATTGATATTTTTCAAGTTTTGACAAGCTGTTCTGTCACACCAACCTCTTTCATGAAGGCTTTTCCAAGGCGAACCACTTTCGCAAATAAAATGGGATCATGGGAGAGATGAGGACCAAGGTAACAGAGCATGTTGAACACTTCCTTCCTCAAGTCCTCAAAGCTGTCTGCCTGTTTTGGTGCTCTCTTGTTCGGCAAAGAAGAAATCGGTGACCCTTTAGCTCCTTTAGGTACACCAACTCTATAAAAAAAAATAAGATGTGCAGCATTTTACAGGAAACACAAGTGAAAATTGCAGAAATGTGTCAGTACAATTAGGGTTATTATTGAATTCATGCTTCTAAACAAATGGTAGTTTTCCCCAACAGGACTCTACTTTGTACTTTACCTGCGGTACAGAGGTTCAATTGTCACATGCACAAGCTGGCAAAGGGCAACTGCAATGGGCTTGTGTGAAGTGGCATAAAAGGGAGGCATCTGATCCATAATACTTTGTGCATGCTGCCAATCACCAATTTTTAATAAAGCTTCCAATAAGCCAAGCTTTTGGTTATCAGGAGGCTGCAAGATAAACAAATAATGAAAAAGCATATTCATAATGTTGTCTTAACATGTCTTCTTACACAGTATGCAGCTGCAACTCTCAGCTAGAGAAAAATAGTAGTATTTCCACTATGTAATAAAGAAAATAGGTAAAATAAAAAAATATGTAAAATAAAGATATGTAAAAAACCCTCAGGTAGTCAATAAGCACACATCAAAAGCAGCAAGAACCAGTCCTGGTAGAATCTGGATCAAAGAAGAATCCAAAAATACATTTCAGAACAGAAGTTTACAAAGTCACCTGATCATGTTATTTTCAGAGTATCATAATCTACTGCAGCATATAATTTTATATAGCATTTTAAGAACAATGCTAACATTTAAGTCTTTAATTTGTTTAACCAAACAAAATAAGCACTTTTAGGATTTAAAAGAAGTCAGTAAAAATTAAATAGTATTTCCTTATCCAGGCATTTATTCCATGGCACCATACGAAAAACTGAACTGTACAAAGTACTCAAATTTAGACTGTCCACAGGTTTCAAACATACTTGCTCCACTAATTGTTATGAACTACACAGGAAATCACACACAAAGATACTAACACAGAAACCAGCTTTTCAGGAAACAGCATGCATTGTATAACAGGGTGCAAGAAGCCACAGAAATGGTTTCTGTTAAGTACAGCTCTCCATTTTTCCATTACAGACTCAGACTTTGTTATTTGTCATTGTAATCCTTCAGAAAAACATTGCAGTTTCTGCTAGGGCTTACAATTCCCTAGTTCTTAAAATAAAGGCTTAGCCATAAAAACTGTATTAAGTCTTCTGGCATCACTTGCAATACATACACTGCTCATCTCCACCCAGTTTAGTGGTGCCATGCATGCTGCAGAGAATACCAGGTTGTCTCACCAGGATGCAGAGATGCTGGACCAAGGCAATGTGCTATAATATAAGGGACATTGAAATAACAAGTGGGAGGGAGGTCAGGAACTTAAAGCTAGTGCAAGGGATCTGTTTAAGCTGCTGGCTGCCTGTGAGAGCCAGAGAACAGTGACTATTCAGCTTCCTGATAGAAGAAAACTAAATTTTCTTTTTCAAACTAATGGAAGGAAGAAGAAAAGTCAGACATACAGAATCGAGGTGGGGCAGAACAGAGAGGAAAAAGTAGACAAATCAGATTGATAATTAATCCAGAAGAATACAGAAAATTAAGACTAGATGCTGTCAAGACTGATGGACTCCTCCCCTCTCCAGTACACCACTGACAAAATGCAAATATCTAGCTTTTATTTTACTGGTTTTTTTGTTTAAGGGAAATGTTTGAGCAATACTTTGACACTCAAATAAAGATGATAACTCAAAAGATTAAATGACAAAAATAAATTATAGGCATTCTGGGAAATACTTGGTAGAGCTGATACAACAAAAGATGAGAGGAAAGGAATTAATTGAACTTCAAGAACATTTAACCTAGACAAATCCAAAATAAACCCCAAAATATTTTGGTATATCCAATGTAACAGAAGTGCAATCCAAGGATAGACACAAGCTTTCCCAGAAGTAACTACTTGTCTATGTTTTAAATAAGCATAAAATTTATTTAACAGTTATGTTATTTAACAACTATGTTTAGTTTAAAAACAATTTAAAATAATTTTCTTGGAAGGGAAATTAAGGAAACTATTCACACACACACCTTTTCTGTTTTCTCCTCTTCTTTTTCTTTTTCCTTCTCCTTTTCCTCAGTCTTTTCAGAGGATAAGACAACCATTGTAAGTTTCCTGACAATCTGTTTAGCTTCCACTATCTCTCGCTTGTGTTCCTCAATGATGGCATTATCCCCTGGAAGAAGCTAAAAAAACCCAGAACAAATGTTATATCTGAAAATTAAAGTTACTGCTACTTTTGATCACTTGAGCACCAAGCAGAAATTTGTCCTTTCTTGTTACTAATCAGATAAACTTAATCCCTGGAGGATTCTTTTCCTTGCTACCGTCACCCCAAAAAGGAAGTGCACTGATGACTATTTTGAAGTCAAGGACTCATGAAAAATACTACAGTTCTATTTCCTCAAAATCATCACTTGTTTACACTCCCCTCCTCCTCTCCAAATTACTGTTCTGCTGTAGCTATAAGGTGACACAATTACACACATACTTGATGATAACATTTACAAAATGTAGTGCCTGAAAAGAGTGAATATTCAAAAGCATTAATTTCAGTTGTTCATCTAATGGATAAAATTAATCAGCAAAGAAAACCAGGTAACCTACTTAGACACACATTTTGATAGCACTTTAAAGGAAGACCAAACTGCTTGCCAAACTGGCTGATTGGTAACACTGTCAGACTGCAGAGGATAAGAATCTCTAAAATCTCAACATGTAACTCTATTTTCATCTCTCAATCTAACAAACAGTCAGAATTCTTGTGGAAGGAATGAGACACCTATTTAGGAATATCTAAGAGGTTTTTTTAAATCCTGCCATTTAAACAAAGAATGTTAGGAGCTAAACTGAAAGAGTTAGGAGCTGACTATCTTACCACTTTTTTCTAAATTATATCTTGTAAAGCAAAACACTCAAAAGGGTGTAGTTCTTAAGAAAGGTTACTCAGTCACTTAAAGCATACTCTGACATTTACCTCCTACTTCCTTTTCAAGCAGGAGGTAAACAATCTGAAGGATGCTGCACAGATAACTCAAAAGAAAGTGTATTAGCATTCATTAGAAAGTGCTGGAAATTTTAACAGACATTAAACATGTTATGTATAAAGATATTGTATTGTGCCCTAAATCTGAATTTTTAGGAATAGCGTAAAATATCTGGCTTTAAAAAATTTTCTTAGTTTTGGCATTTGACTATCACTTACATGAACATAAAGATCTTCCAGATCTATAAGATTATGTAGCAGAAGGACAGCAGCAACTCTGTATAATGAGGAAGGTGTCTCACCACTTGGATCCTAAAAAAAAGACAAGATTACAAATTTAAAAAAAAAAGCAGACCACTGCAGAAGGTCATGAAACAGAAAAGAAATTACTCGAAGTTCAGATGAAAGACACTAACCCATACTTGCCCTTTTCATTGTCTTATTTAACTGCCATTAGGCCAAAGTCATTAGACTTAACTGCAATACACAATCAGAATCCTCAGAACGAAAAACATGCAATTACACTCACACTTTGTGGTGCTTGCATGCAATCCCTAATCATACTTTATCATATTTAACAAAAAAAAACAAAAAGCAAAAAACAAAAAAACAAAAAGCTTGAACATTTGAATCAAATATCAACCATGACTCCCTGGCAAACATGCTCCCAGGAACAAGTCTTTTTTTTAGAAGCTAAAATTTATTTGTTACTGACAAGTTTTATATATCTCTACAAGTTTAAATGGACTATACCAAGACTGGTTTCAGCTGTCTTGAAGACTTCTACTCAAATAATGAAATTATTGCATTTTGTCCTGAAATTTTACAATTCAGTAATTTAATTTTTATGTGAAAAATATCTGCTGTAAAAATCTGTTCTCACTGACTGTGAGTTCAACACTGCAGTGTTGAACCACCACCACCAACCCACCACAAAACCAAAAATTAAGAATGGAAATACATTACCTGATAAAATTTAAATTTGAACCCAAGAATATGGCATAGAGTTTGAGGTTCACACATGTACATGTAAGACTCTATCAGTGGTACAAAGAAGTCATCATACTCAGGCCTGCACTCATAGACTTCTAGGATAATATCCAAAACTCTGTTAGGATCAAGGTTAAAGCATCCTAGTGGAGAAGAACAGAGTAAAAAAGCTTAATACTGTGACTCTATCTTTATTCAGTTACTAAAGCACAAATGCATTAGTTTTACAAGTCAATTATTTTCAGTTAAAATTGAGCCTGGATTTATCTACAGCAAAATAATCTGGATCATCTATAAATACAGCATCAATCATTTTGTCCTGTGTTGAACACTGAACTAGCACTAAACAGGACTTTCAATTCTGGTAACAGAAAAATGAGAAATTACCATCTTAAGGCAAACATTAAACAAGTAAAAACCCAAACTCACCAGTAAAAGCAAAATCTCCCAGTGCCATTAAGAAGCATGGGCTGCTTCCTCTCCCCTGGTGCTGGCACACATATTCATGCAGTCACACAAATCAGCCAGACAGAAATTATTTTACATCCTAGAATTTCAGCTAGACCACCCTGATGCACCTGGTTTTACTGTCCAGTTAATTCAGTATAGGGAGAACAGTTTGTTTATTTTGAGAGGAGAAACAGCAAGAGTATAGATCAGCTTTAGCCAAAGTTGTAATCCTCTCTCTCTTTTATTATATAAACTTTTCCACCACAACTTCAGGAGACATGCTCAAGGCATAAATATTACTTTTATCAAAAAAATCCAATCTAGACTATTTTATTTGTTGTTCCATGAGAATTTTTATCCAGGAACATATATGCAGATAAATAACTGTATCAGCCTTTCCTTCCCAGAAGCCATTTCCACCAGCACAATACCTACTGAAAGTCAGTACTTTAAAAGAATTGGCAATTTACAGGAAGTCTAGTTGCACTTCCTGAAATTTGAGACAACGTAAGAATGTTTGTTATAAAATTCCTCAAACTGTTTTTTACTCTAATAACTAGCAAAATCCCTCTATCTCTGTTCCAAAGTATGTAGCATAATTACAGGGATTTGAGTGTCTGACACAGTTCTGTGACAGATGAAAAATTAACTTTTTTACCATTATTGCACTGGCACCATATGAAACAGTCATTGGTGCAAACATCAATATATTTTATAAAACTCAAAACTCATATTCAAAAGGCAACTGTAAAAAAAAGAGAGAATTACAGGTATTTTCTGGTTTTGATGCATTTTGCACTTCATTACACTCTTGCTAACATTCAACTTTAAAAACAGAAACATCAAAGTTCAAACTTGCTTGCTAAGAGATCAAAAATGCATCCTCAAAAAATTCTGCTGCAGTGAATTAAAATCTGAGCATGCATATTTGAGGCTTCACTGTAAATTCAGTATCTAAATTAAGCTGAACTACATAACATTCCCCAAATTAATTTTGCCACAGAAAAGGTAACTTCAAAATGTCCTAATTCCATCCAAGGCAATCCACCAGTACATGTTAATATTGTACTACATACCTACATGACATATTATCTGATCCACAGTTTATCTCAACTAGTAGTCTAATGTCACTCCTGGTAGTCATAAGACCATGTAGGAAAACCAGTGCACATCTTCTTTTAAAAAATTCCTTACCTATTAAAGATTTGATATTTTCAAGGATCAAATCACTAGTAATATTTCCAGACAAGTCCTGGCCAAGTTCTGCGATGAGCTTGGCGTAACCTTCGTTCTCCTCTCTTAACAAATTAAACTTCTGTTGCTTATAACTGCAAAAAACCAGAAATTAAATGCTATTGTGCAACATCCAACCACAGTGAAACCTATTTATGCTCTCAATATTAAACTTGTTACACAAAATGCTAATTTTTAAGGCATTTCTAAGAAACTGGAAATTACTTGTGCTATTTCAAAAATTAGAGAATGCTCTGAGTAGCAACCATGCTCTGAACACACCCAGCTCTTCTTTTATCTCAAACACACATCATTTAAAGGCAAGATTATGCTTAAAGTAAAGCTTACTCCTACACACTATGTTGGAGAAGTGCTCTGTAACATTCTATGCTTGAGAACCTATTCCAGTTTCAAGTGTGTTCTTTCAGACACTGGATGCAGAGAAAAAAAACAAATACAAATGACAAAAAATATATACTGCAAAAACTAACATAACTGCATTTGCTTATTTATGAAAACAAATGCCTATGCTACATTGATGCAACATCAATCATCTCATACTTTGTAAGCTTACATTTTTTATTTTGTAAATTCACATTTATGACAAAATTAAATATTAGGTGTTTAATCTGCACATATGGAATCACTATAGCAAATAGTGTGACAATTGCAGACACTAAAAAAGATGTTACATTTTTCAAGAGTTTGAAAATCAGAAGGGCTAACAAGGTTCTTTTATCAATGACAAGTGCAACAAAATACATTAACTAAAGAGAATTAAGCATTTTATTAAAAGAAACATAACACACCCTTAGAAAATGCTTTCACCAGACTAATTATGAGTACCCCTCCCCACCAGTTCCCCAAATTAACCTTGTCCCAAAACTTACAATAGTTTTGTCTTTATTTTAACAGATTTCTGATTGAATTGTTGAGACTGCTTGATAAGTCCTAATGACTCCAGTGTCTCGGGATCTAAACGCTCCTTTAAGACAGTGTCTGATACAAGATACTAAAAAACACAGAAAACAGACATCAAATTTGGCAGTGACAAAGACCTAGAAACCATCTGATTGTTACTTCATGCTACATATGCTTTCTGACTACAAATGAAAGCTCAAATATCATTAATGGATATTTAAAAAGTGGACAAAACTGAGAAATGATTTAGCTGAAACTGGAATTTTACAGTGCTAGACAATATATACAAAAGCCCCTTAAAGAAAAAAGTGCTAGAGCCAAATTGCTGCTTTCAGAGTATACACTGCAAGGCATCTGGGACATTGTTACCAAGAACTGCATATATACAAAACCTGAATATATACAAAGCTTGTAACCATCCTCTCATATTCTGGGAAAAAAGCCTGATGTTTATATTCTGAATTTTCCTACAATTCAAGCTGATTCCATGTGGCTAGCAATGCCACTTCTGAAGACAGGGGATGTGTCATCATCAGAAGTCCAAGTCAAAACATGCTTCAGAAGCAGTATTTCTGTTGAACTGATATTCAAGTTATCTCAAAACTCTTCAAAGAATTCAAGGGACAACTATACCATATTACTTCACCATATAAAGAGAATATTTTTTTTATTTGGGCAATTTGTTAAAACATTCTAATAGTTTTTTCCTCAATTTATTTAAAAAAAAAAAAAAAAGCAAGCCTCAAAGCTCTGATATTCCTACTTAGATTCTGAGTTTTTGGCAGATAGTTTTACCAATCGATTTTCTAAGTGCAACTTACCAAACAGGCTAATACCAGTTGGGTAAAATAATCCCTCTTATTTTTTTCTTCTAAACAACTTGTTTCAATATCTAGTACAGAAGCAAATGGTGGGAAAAAAAAAAGGAAAAAAGAAGTCATTACTTGGAGATTTTTCTTGTTGTAAATTCTAATGTTAACACAATGCAAAGCAGTTTCTTTGTACCATACTAGCTTCTTGCCACCTTCCAGCTACTCACCCACCCTAAGGTCCACATGATATTTTGATGGTAATTTTTATACATCCAAACATCTCATGAAAACATAAAATGGAAACCAGAGGAAAACCATGGCAGTTTTTCTTCCCATTCCCTCTGTTGCAGTAAGGTTTATGGCAAGCATTAAGAATCAATAACAAACATGAAAGAAGAGAAATACAAATTGCTGAGAAGAACTGCATTGTCCTAGCCTCATGTAATGTCCTAATGTCTTTTCCTGTGTCTTCAGAGTAACTACCACTTACTGGCTCTTCTGCATTCTTTTACTAACTATGCTTCTCTATTTTGTTTTCTTTTTTTTTGCATTGTCAATAACCAAATGCAATTCATAAATTCAATCCTGTGCAGAGACAGGCCATAAAACAATGGCCAAAGAAAGATATCTGTCTCAAGTAGTTAAAAGCAAATCATTACAGGAAGCAAGAAGCTGCATAAGTACTGCAAAACTCAACAAAAGAAGGCAAGGCAGACATTACAAAAAAGAAAAAAACCAACAAAAAACTACACACACAAAAAACCCAACCATAACCACCAAAAAAAACCCCTCAGACCCATACAGAAAACATCAGCAACAAAAATCTGAGAAAGAAGCCTCCAAATAGACCCCAAAACAATGATGTAGCAGGGTGGCAGTAGAGGCAACAGATTTGCCAGACTTGGACCCTGACAGCTGAACCTCTTTGTCAAACAATCTGCAGAAAAAAGTCCAGGGAATGCAGAAGAGTAGACAAGGTGGATAAATCAAAATTGTCACATACTGAAAAAGATTCATAATAGAAGGAAAAAAAAAAAATCCTAACAGTAGCATCTCTCCTGATGGTTAGAGAAAAAGTGTAAGAAGAGACTCCCTAAAAACATGCAAGAAATCAAATATCCTTTCTTCCAGAGTTTGAAATCAAGCTCCCTAACCATACTATTTCTCTGCTTCTAGTAGAGGCATACATACTAATTCGAAGGGAAAAGGGAAACAAAAGTTAAAAAGGCAACAAAAAGGCAGACAGACACACTAGTTTGTTGTTCAAGTAGTTCAAGAATCTTTCTTATCTGAACTCGAAAAAAAAAATGTAATACTACATCATAGAAATTATTACAAAAAGATGCTAAAAGTGCACAGAATGAAATGATGAATACAGTTCAGACCAGTGCCATTTAACATCTTTGTTTGTGACACGTGGAATTGAGTGCACCCTCAGCAAGTTTGCTTATGACACAAAAGTGTGATGCAAACAGGCTGGAGGGAAGGAATGCAACCCAGAGGAACCCTGACAGGCTCAGTAAGTGGGCTCATGCAAACTGCAGGAAGTTCAACAAGGCCAAGTGCAAGGTTCTGCACCTGGGGCAAGGCAATCCCATGCACAAACACAAGTTGAGAGGAGAAAGGAATGAGGGCAGCCCTGAGGAGAAGGACTTGGGTGTGGTGGTGGACCAGAAGCTTAGCATGAGCTGTCAGTGTGTGGTTGCAGCCCAGAAAGAGCAACTGTGTCCTGAGCTGCATCAAAAGCAGCACACAGGGGTGGAGGGGGGTGATTCTCCTCCTCTACTCTGCTCCTGGGAGACCCCACCTGGAGTACTGTGTCCAGTTCTGGAGTCCCCAGCCTAAGGACACAGAGCTCCTGCAATGTGTCCAGAGAAGAACCACAAAAATGACCAGAGGGCTGGAGCACCTCCCCTCTGAAGACAGACTGAGGAAGCTGGGGTTATTCAGCCTAAAAAGAGGAGGCTTCAAGGTGACCTCCTAGCAGCTTTCCAATATCCAAAGAGAGCCTACAGGAAAGCTGGGATAGGGATTTTTGTACAGGCATAGAGAGAGAGAACAAGGGCCAATGGTTTAAAACTTGAAGAGGGGAGATTTAGATGAGATATTAGGAGCAAATTCTTTAATATGAGGGTGGTAAGATATTGGTACAAGTTGCCCAGGAAAGTTGTGGCTGCCCCATCCATAGGAGTGTTCAAGGCCAGGCTGGATGGGGCTTTTAGCAACATGATCTGGTGGGAGGTGTTGCTGCCCATGAGGGAGGATTGGATCTCAATGATCTTTAAGGTCCCTTCCCAACCCAGTCACTCTAGGAATCTGTGAAATAAATTCAAAATTCATCATTTGGATGATACAGAATGGAGGCTGCATATGCACACTTAGTTAAGTGACTCTGCAGAGACAGCCACAGCACAGAAGACTCCTTCAGTGAACAGAACACCCCAAGAGCTGTGCTGGCAGACAGTCCTAAGAATTTGCTGCAATTTGTTGAAAAAACACAGACATAGAACAAGACAGAAAGGGCAGGCAGTTAAAATGATGATCCAGGGAAAAGAATACAGTATTAAAATTACAAAAATATAAGAGAAACATGTTTGAATAAACATTACCACAGAAATCCAGAAGTTATTACCAGAATAAGAAGCACACAAATTTAAAGCCTTCTCAGTTGGCAGAGAGTAACTTAGCAAATTATGCCATTTGCCTTTAGATTTCTGGACAGCACAAGCTCCATTTCACTAACAGTGACTCTACAGATAAAAATATTTACAGAACATATTCTGAGAGCAGAGGATCTACCTACCAGCAAGTCAACTTTTATTTACAATAGTGATAAGAATGATAACACTAGGGTAGTGACTCCATTAGCTGACATCCAACATTCATACAAGCTAACTCCTTCAACTATTCTTGGCAGATAAATTTCCACTGCCTTTAATAAGTATACTTCTGACAACTATAACAGAATGAAAAGACATTAACAAATGAGATCTAGATACATGGAGGAAGAAACAACACATTTTATAAAGAGAAACCATGCTTTAATGAATTAACAAAATTTCCCAAAGAAGTCAACAAGCAAAGGCACAAAGTATCTCTTTCTCCAAATCTGTTGCAATAAGAAGGAAGGGAACTCAACTTACCTAATATGCAGAATACATCAGCTAGGATGGAAGGCATGTCTTCCCGAAATTCCTGAAGAGGCAAAACATCATATTTAGTGAATACAGAAATTCCACTATGTACACTAAGAAAATTCTTATTCTATTAGAGAAAAAAATATTTCATCATAAAGTTCATATTAATAATGCAGTGTTATGCTAATTAATAATACTTAATAATTAGGAGGCTCAATTGTTGATTATTTTCTGACATAAGTGTTTTACTACTGATATGTAACAAAATAACATTTTAGTGTCATTTAGAATAATGGCCAGAGACAAAACCATGTCCTTACCATCTCCATTTCTCATGCACTAAGACCCTATCTGAAAATGAGCACCAGCCTGTACAATTACCTGTACTCTCTCAGGCACCAAGGAAGCTACCATTTCTTACAGTAACTAAAGATCAAACATTAATACATGCTACAAAGTGCACTTCAGCCTTGACTTCTCTCAAACCCACCGCAGAAGATTAAAAACCTAAAAAGGTCTTCCAATAGTAATTACAGCAAAACACTTTTTTCCTTAATTTTCTACATGTCAAAACAGCAAACTAGGAACAGAATATAACTTCAGAAGATTCTTTTTTTAAATGTTTTTTTTTCAGGTTTTGGGTTGTGTTTTTTATAGAACACTAATATTTGTCAACATTAGCAGTTTAGAAGAAAATACTCTTTTCCATACTTACTCTAGTTATACAAAGTATTCCAAGAAAAATCTATTTCAAGCAAAAAATAAGTCTAAATCACTATCTGAATGGCAGTCATGGGACTTAGACATCTTGATAGCAACATGGCAGACACACATATTGCTACATTGTAAGATGTAGATTATAAAAACCAGGTGGCATTACAGATGTGCTGCACAAGGGAGTGAAATTTATCGTTGGCATTTAGTAAAAACTCCTGTTGTCAAATGCACTCAGAAAATTATTTCACTTTTCATTGATGCCAAAATGAATTTACTTATTCCTCACCAAAAATAATATAGGGGAAAAAACAAGGTCCTGACAGACTACTTACATTTCGAGTGCATACAAATGAAGAAAAAGGACTTGACAGCAACACATCAGACATGGAAAAACCAATCTGTTGGATGCTATCATGCCTGACATTCATTCAGGCTTTTATAACAAACTAAAAATTTAGTATGCATGTAATTATTATAAATATATACTTACTATGACATCACCAAGAACATTAGAGGCTTGATCATGCTTTAAGTTTCCTCTGACAACATGATATGCAAGCTCATACAAAGCCTGCTGGATGTCTGTTGAAAGAAAACAGACTATGAAGAAACATAGCAGGTAATCCTTGGTCTAAGTTTTGAAGCAACATTTACAATACTACCACAGACTTCAGACAAGCTGCAAGTAATGAGGATATGCTTCTCTCAGCAGTGAGGGAGATTATTACTGCTGATAGATTACACCTGAGAATCAGTATCTAAGACCTCACACAAGCAGACAGTAAGAGATTATTCACTTTCCCTAGAGTTAATGAAGTAACAGTAAAATGGAAGGAAAAAGTACAGTTCTGCTATGGGAGTATTTACAGTTGGTTTAAGAAAGATACCTTTAACATTCACACAAATAATATACATACACAGATATAGAAATATAATGAAGAGAAAAACTTCCAGTACTTTTTCTTAATCACATCTCATCACAGATATGTTTCCAAAAAACATTTCACTAGGAGATAGTAAAATTTAATTGGAGAAAAGTTGCTTAACAAAGATTTTTTTCAAGTCTTCTATAACTGAAGAACACTTTTACAAAAGCTTGCATTAAGATGAAACACTAAGCAGAGGTAGAACATATGAGAACAATCTTACAAAGCTAAACATAGTGTTTGCAAAAACAGCTATGGTAAACTTGTAAAGAATTCTTAAATAAAACACCACAATGTTGCTATACTTTTTAGTATGTGAAAAATAATAAAAACCCATGCTTTGTGCCATGCTTGTTTCCTCAATAAGCAATGTTCTCTATAGGTATACAAGTTACAGATCTTAATTACCTAAACCAAGTACTCAGTAACTTGACAGATGCATTAAAAGCAATTAGCTTCTTTATCAAATTAACAGGTTACTTTTACCTATCACAGTGCCTTTGGCAATGAAAACTAATTGCTAAAATTTGCATATAGCAGGATCAGTTTAGATTACATAAAATGTAACAACTGCTTTGAAGGCTAATTCCAGAGGACAGTTTGGTGCAGCACCCAATTCACTAATTTACAATGAATCCAAACCAGCCATAAAGCACATCCTCAACGTGCCCCTGCAAATGGGTCTCCACATTGTGGGGAATTTGCTACAAAGGCAGACTACCAAATCTGACCTCCCCCCCTAAGCTTGTGGTACAGTGACCTTCAGTAAATGTCCTTCTGGAACAAGAAGGCAGAAATCCAAGTGCCAGTGCACTTTTCAGAACTGGATCTATATCATGTGGACTTGCACAAATCAACAGCACTCAGCATCTCTGTACCTCACTCCAGATAATCCATATTTTCAGGGTTTTTTCCTTTACCAACTATTTCTGCTGTCTACTAATTCCTCCAATATAGCCATTACACTTATCTATCTAACCATTCCCACTGGATCTTTTAGATTCTGACAGCAAGGACAAAGAAGAAGAACACAGGATACAGACACTGTGAGCCTATATCTAGAACAGAAAACATCTGGTAGCCCTTCTTAAAAAAATTTGGGAGGAGTGATTTTGCTTTGTTGAACACTAAATTCTTCTAACTTAATAATTACTTAATATTACTTACAATTGACATTGAAATATTGTTTTTATTTTCTGCTATTACAGAACTTTACAGTTTACCTTTTCTGACACCACAATTATTTCAGAAAACCAAAGCATCTGAACAGCATAGCCTATTTGTGGTCTCTGCAATACTGAAGCTTTTCTTCCAACAGATTCTGATTCAAAATTCAAAAATTACTTTTTACTTTAAATACCAAACAGTTCCTCAAGTCAGAATTTAACACTTAAACACAGTAGTGTCTTCCACTACAAAGGAGAAAAAGACTAATTCAGGTACTGCTGTAAAAATTCCTTTCTGCAGTTTACCATCATACTTGCATATACTAGTGTTGAGGTATTTAATTTTTAAAATAAAATCCTAGTTTTAGACTAAAATCTAAACTCTATGTTGAGTTTGAAAAATGCAATTCCATTTTCTACAGCTCATAGCAAACACAGGACTCCCAGTCACCACTTACTACCATCACCTGGAAGCCTGTGGACAAACACAGTTGTGAATGCTTGTGTTGCTCTGCTATTTGCAGTGTTCACATGTAGCATGCCTTAATGATCACCATATATGTATGAATTTTCCAAGCAGACACATGCAGAGGAACTGTTGGCAGGTGCTTGTATTACTATTTAATTAAAAAAAAAACAAAGAAACCATAGAACTTACCTCTGAAACCAATACCATCATGGCTTTTGTTTTCACTGAGAGTGCGACACAGCTGCACGCTGAAATAAATATGAGGAAACATTAAAACAGTTAAGATACTAGCACACACACTCAAATGTTCTGGGGCTTTATTTTCACTGTTGTTCTGGTTAAAATAGATCTCAAACATACATACCACATACTCCAAAAAAATCTTCCTAACATTACCCATGCTTACACACAGAAAAGTGAGCACATTAGGTGCTTTTAGTAGGTGAAAGAAAGCATGTAAATGCTTGCATTAACTTCCTGTTGTTAGCAATGAGCAAACACCACTCACAGAAGTGTTGTGCCTATGATAATTTCCCAATTGGCCTCTAAAAAAAAAAAAAAATCAGCTATGAGCATGATTTCCTGAGGCAATGTTTTATCAAGAGTAAGACAGCATTTCACCTTGTCACTAAGAGAATCCACAACAGGATGTAAAGGCCTGTCATGTTTTGTTGTCTTTACTCACTCCTGAGGCTCTCAGTCAAATTAGCTGTATAAAAAGTACATTAAATACTGTACAGATTGTTCCATGAAATAAGAGTTCTGCATGTTATAAAGCACATGCTTGAAGAGCAGGCTTTCCCTCTCCAGTGACAGCTTACAAATGGACACCCCACCATACAAGGATTGTACCTCTCCTCTACCACTACTGTCACCTCAGCAGGAGACTTCAAAAGCAGCTTCACATTTAAAAGCAACAGTATTTTTAAAAGATTGTGATTTACCTATATTATACCAGGCATGAGTTGAGTATCTTAAGAACTTTCTTCACCCTTTAAAATTTTCAACCAAAAATTTCACATAATTTTCATCAAAAAGCCTTTCATGTGCAGAAACTGAAGACAATATCAGAGCTACAACGTATTCCTAGGGAAGATGCCAAGGCACCATTTCCTGCAGGAGGAACTCCTAAGTATGTTCTCAAACCAGGCAGGTATGTACAATTAGGAAATAGACTTATTATGAAAAATAAACAGTAAAAAATGATTCTGTAGCAATCCATTACTTAATCTCTTTGCATCCTAAACATATCACTACTTCTCTAGCAGGACTAATTATCTGTTCCAGCAATCAAGGGATTATAATTAGCAAATACCAGGAATTTGCAAATACCCTTTCAGGACAACTGGAAAACAGGCAGCTTCACATAGGATGTGATGAGCAGAAACATGCAAGGTCAGCAAAATGTAATGGCATAGCTAAGATGCTCCAAATGATATTAAGGAGAATGCAGTATCTTTGCAAATAATCAGAACAGAGACAGGAGAATAGGGGAACAGACAGTTTATTTTCTTTTTCATGAATGTTGAGGGCAGTTCTTTTAAAGATGCAATAGATTTATTTCCCAGCCACCCCTAAGAGTGCATCAATTCGATGCAAGTCAGATTGTCTTAAACTTTAATTACTACTCCTCCATAAAGAAGCTACCCTACAAGCACTCATTTATAAGTATATTCTGTATGAAGTATCAGTAAAGTGAAACATCTGATTCCAAAAAATTATCTACAGAGATGTACATTTTGAACCTGATGTCATAAGGTGGTATCATCAAGCAGGTTACATGACCAACAAACCTGTCTTCTTGGACTAAAAAGCTGATTTAAGTGAATCTTAATACAAAAAAAAACAACTTACAACCTCTTCCAATTCCCTTCCTAGCTATACCAAAACAGTACTAGCAACTTCACATTTAAGGCACAAATTTGTTTGATCAGTGTAAAAAGAAACCCTATTTAAGATCAATCTTTAAAAGAACTTGCTTTATATTTGTTATTATAGTTCAGTGAATTATTAAATTGGAGGAGGGGAAGTGAAAGTCTTTATGAAAGTTTACATGAGAAAATTTTGGTGGCAGAAAATAAGATGTTGGTATTAATCTCTGGATCTAAATTAATAATTGTGCTTATATTTTTTCCTACAAGTACTCTATCTGCAGGAAGGTATTCTATCTTTCCGAAGGAGCTACAGAGATGGATACATTCACCAATACTTCACCTCCTGGCCACATCATTCTAGCCCCCCTGTCTGTTCAATCACTTAAATAAACTGACAGATGTGGCAAAAAAAATGGTCAAAACCCCAGTCTTCTGTCAACTCTCCAAGCTGAAGCAGCTAACCCCGAGGTCAGACAAGCACCAGAGCTAAGAGAGCCCAGATGAATGAAGCCAAGGCAGCAGCTCTCCCAGTACCAACAAGCTGTGAGATAAGATTATCTGGTCTCAGCTAAATGCATTATAAATTAAAATCTTCATACCTGTGTGTGTACGAGATTAAAATTTCAATAGTAGTACAATTAATCAACTCATTAAAAATCACAACAATAATTCCCCACTGAAACAATTCCCAGGACAAATGAAATTTACTAAGTCTAGATATCAGGTATAAGATAGATATCAGATATAAGATTAAATAAAATTAAATATAAAATGAAACAAAACCAAAAGAAAATACTGCAGAATCACTGCTGAAAACTAGTTTCAAAGTTAATTTTGTTTTGAACTAAGATGGAACTGAAGTTTTTGAATAACAAAATCTGAAGCAGTGTTGAGCACCAACCAAACAAGTTTTCGTGGCAGAGCCAGCAACTGAAACCAGGCTTCCCAATCCATACACAACATTTTATAATCTCAATTACTCTCCCATACATCATACATGGCAGTAATTATCACAAAGTGCACGTCCCTGCAAACATTTAAGGATATGCATAACTCAACTGATGTGGGTAGTTCTCAAGATGAGAAAAAGTACCATCAGTTGCATTTTGTAAGCACAATGACAAAACTGTTAACTGAACTCCCAGCCCTTTAACACAACATTGTGACATTGCAAGTAAGGAACACGCTGAGAACTTGAAAGATCAAGTCTCAAAGTTCCACATCCACAGAATGTTAAGCTTTTTCTGTTTATCTTGAGGCTTAACATACTGCAAACTGCCAGCCAAGTTTGTTATTAAAGCCCTACTTCCCCATGAGAGGGTCCTCAATAAGTTTAATCTATCACAAAATGCATATTATAAATGTCCACATAGGCTATAGACGTGGATTAACATCTTACTGTGAAAACACTGTAAAAAAAAATACAATATCACTACAAAGGACAGGATGAATACACACAGATAGGTCTACAAGGAGTCTAGACTGTCTAGCATAACAAGCAGTCACACAGAATCCAACTCAATCTCTACACAGTATCTGGCAGTCGAAAAATAACAGCACCTAATTTAGTAACTTGTATTTAGACAAGAGAAGGTTCTGAACAAAATAGAAAATTACAGGTAAGATGACCACATCCTGACCAATTGATAGGCTTGACAGGTAAAAACACTTGACACTATCACAGTGTAGTTTAGGTATTTGTAGTAGATGTTACTACACAGCAGTAGCTGGATTAATTGAATTTACAGCACACACAGTTTTGAACAAGGTCTCTGAACAATTCTTAGGAAGTGACTGGTCACTGCTACCTAAGTTTTAGGATCCTGCCTTATTAGTTACGTTATGACACTCTAAGGCAGATGTAAAATCTTTAAATTCCATCTTTTTTATATTACTGTTGTATCACAACAAACCAATGGCATCAGCAAAAATAAAGTTCATTATTTTTCAGTGAAAGTTCAGAAAATTTAAAAGTGATTTCCTTACTGAATTTAACACATCCCTATGTTGTTTTCTTTTATCAATCAAAACTCCCCCTTCCCCCAAAGTAACAGCACCTCCCACAGAATACAATATTACAAATCCTGTAGGTTTCCAAGCACAGACAGACCACCATCACACCCCCAACTCAGGATCACACAGGAAAGCACACAGTGATGGCCTTCAGCATCCAGTATGAATAACAGCAGAAGCTGAAATGCCAAATAAAAAGAATAATTTACTTCTCTCAGTTTCATATTGCCTCAAAACATAAAACTGTGGTTTTATTCAGTTAAATAGTAACTGCCAAAAAACCATCTTGGGCTGATTTAGTCATGTAAGCCATTTCACGCTTCAGCAATTTTTACTTTTTTAATTAAAAAAACCAAATCTTTTCTACTAATAATGAGGGGGTTTTTCTGTAATCCTCACTTTTCAACAAAGCTGGTATTTGTCTCCCTGTTAATATGCCCACCATTTTGTTTAAAAACAAAACAAACCCCTCCATACAAGAGTGAATGTTTTCTGACTTCATGCACAAGATTTATTAGACCAGGCTTCCACAGTTAAAAAAAAAATACCTTCCAAAATTTCTGTAATTCTTGGAGTTACTAGAATTACCAGTTTTGTCCTTTTGCAGTGTCCTCCCCCTCCCTTCTAATTTCTTTAGCAATATCATGCTTTGTCTTAACTTCAAACCACAAACCCTGAGACTGGAATTGTGGCCTAGGCTTCGGCCCAGACCCAGTTTGTATTTCTGAATGATATTTGTTTTTGATAAATAAGACAATAAAAGCAAGAAGTATCACTACATTTATTCCCCTTTTACTTCAAATAATGTTAAAAAATATTTCATCTGATTCACCTTGGAAAGAGATCATCAAAATTTTATTTTCCTCAAGTGATAGAGGAGATAGGAAGTTTTGGAAAAAGAAATGCACAGTTACAAACTGAATATTCTCCAAAAAACTTATGTTTCCTAAGAAGATTTCTAGATATTAGCTGCAGATAGATTCTTTTGCTCCTGAAAAGTAAGCTCATGCATATTCCACATGTTCATACAGCTACCACTGCAAAAACTGACACCACTAATCCAGACACAACCATATGTATAGCAAAATGCACACCCCCTTTTGAAAACTTTCTATTTTTATGTGGTTTTTATTTCTTGTTCCCTCTTTAAATCACACCTGGAACTGCATTTACACAGTATTCCAAATGAAGTGTAAATATAAAAATTAAGAAATTTAGCCTATCACTTTGTTTTACTGGTTCCACAGCAGATAACAGTTCCTTCCCCTGATGGTTAAGAAGTGCTGCTCTAGAGGAAGGGGACAATAATAGAGGGTTTTATCATGGTTGGAAATTGAGCTAAGTTGCCTCTGACATAGTTAAATGTTCTGAGAATTTGATGCAAACAACACATCAATATGATCAACTATGGAATTTCTGTCCCTCCACAAACTCCATACCATTTCAGTGACCATAACAGTGTAAGTCACAAAAATCCTAACTGCAAGGCATTTTTGCTTGAAGTAGCCACATAATAACCATTACAGAAAAGCTAAAAAGCACATCTACATGTATATAATATCTATAAAAATACAATCTGCTTTATTATAATAATTTGTGCATTTCAGAAAGGTATCAGTAAACATTTACACATTTTATTCTTTGTTATTCATACAGTTCCTGAACACTCAAGCTCAATGAAAAGGACACTGTGCTTCTTGCATAAACGTTGCCATGCTGAATGCAAATTCAGCTATAAAAACTTAAACAGAAGCAAAGCAAGGCAAGCCTCAGCATTATTTGGGGAATCCTGAAAATTTTTATTATTGTTGGAAATGTGAGTGCAGAAGAGGTTTTGGCTGCCCTTGCAGCATTCAAATCGACATTTACATGCTAATGAGATAGTGGCTCTAGCACAATTCAAAGCCAAAAATGACATAGTTATAAAGAGGGGGCCCTTCACTACAAAATGGAGGGTTTGGGGAGAACCATGTTTTGTGCAGGAAGTCCCTGTGTCCTCCATTCCCTACCCCACTATCTTTTTCTTCATGCACAGGGAAAATCATCACCATAAGTGGTAAAACAGATGAGCAAAATAATAAAAATAAATAATATCAAGAGGTGTTTCTCAAAGTGATTCCCCCAAACACCCAGACTTGAACCAGGAGGGTCTTTTACCTACAGCAAAAATCAGAAGTGCGTGGAAGAAGTGAAACAAGGGCATTTAAAACCATAGTTTGTACACAGAATACCCGTGTCCAATCTAACACAGTAACATGAAATGGACAAACTGGTGACTAGCTCCTTGAAGAGATGTACCCCTGCAAGACACCAGGTAGCAGAGGGAACCTGCCAGGCTAGGATTGCTTAAAACAAATCCACACAAGGCCTTCCAAGGGTAAGCTCCTAGCACATCTGGATTGATTTGGGAAGTAGCAACCAGACCCACACAACCAGGGTAGCAACCAGTAGCACACAAAGGTTACCTTGGAGGGCGAACAGGCACGAGTAGGTGATCCCACCCTGCCCGAATTAAATAATTCATTAGGAGTCCCCTCGGAACAGGGAGAAGGGTGGGAACAGGGGACGAGAATCCAAAAAGAATGCTCTGCCAGAAAGGTCAAGATTGTTGAACCAGCTAACCAAGAACGCTTCGGGCTCCATATTAGCTTAGGGGGGGCGGTTAACGAGGCGCCCGACACCCGAAAAACCCCAACCCAGGGGCAGGAAGGAGGCGCTCAGGGCGCCGGGATCGGTAGGCCCGGCTACCGGCAACGAGCTCCGGCGCAGGTCGTGAGCAACCGACAAAGGAGGCCGAGCCGGAGAGGAAAGCGGCCTACGCCCTCCGCACTACCAGAGCGTCGTCCCTAAACCCCAGCAGCAAGGACGCGGCCCTGAGCGTCGTCCTCCCCGCCCGCTCCCACCTCTCCGCCGCACCTCCCGTCCGTCCCCCCCCACACACACCCCTCCCGACNCCCCACCCCTGCTTGTGTGTTCTGAGGGGTGAGGAAGCGGGGTGCCGCGGGTGGTGCCGTCACGCAGCTCGCCTCCGTCAGTTTTCTAAAAACCCGGCGAGCGTGGGGGTTTTTTTTATGGAATCACGGAAACACGGAATGCCAGGGGTTGGAAGGGGATCTCTAGAGATCCCTCCAGGGAAGGTCATAGGGGCAGGGTTTGAAAATCTCCAGAGAAGGAGGCTCCACAACCTCCCTGGGCCTCACGGCTAAAGGTGTGATCCTGTCCTAAAAACTTCAGTAGGAGTCTGGAGTGATTTGGGAACCAAATCCCTCCAACCAGACCCCTCAGCACACAAAGGTTACCTTGGAGGGTGAACAGGCACGAGTAGGTGATCCCACCTTGCCCAAATTAAATAATTCATTAGGAGTCCCCTCGGAACAGGGAGAAGGGTGGGAACGGGGGATGAGAATCCAAAGAGGATGCTCTGCCAGAAAGGTCAAGATTGTTGAACCAGCTAACCAAGAACACTTTGGGCTCCATATTACCTCAAGGTGGAACTTGCAAAGTTTAGCTTACACCCGTTATTCCCTGTCCTGTTACTGAGAACCACCAAAAAGAGACCCCCTCCTCCTGACACCCACCCCCCAGATATTTACAGTCATTAATAAGGTCCCTCTCAGCCTTCTCAAGGATAGACAGACCCAGATCTCTCACTCTTTTTTTATAGGAAAGGTGTCCAAGTCCCTCGGGCATCCTCGTAGGTCTCCATTGGACTCTCCAGTAGATCCCTTGAATCAGGGAGCCCACAGCTGGATCCAGTATTCCAGGTGTGGTCTCACCAGGGCAGAGCAGAGGGGAAGGAGAACCTCCCTACACCTGCTGGGCACGTTTTTCCTCAGGATACCATTGGCTCTTTTGGCCACAAGGACACACTGCACAGTATTATTATTTATTTTGATATAAATCTTCCTTTTGAAGATCCTACATGTTGGGTTTTTTTTTTAAGCCTTGGCTTCATACTGTGCCAATACAGTGCAATGCCCGTTTTTACTGTTTCAAAATGTGTGGATTTTTGTAGAAAATGTTTGTGGTCTGGGCCTGTGACTGCACAGTGTCATGTAGCCCAAAGTAGTGTTCTGGAACCTTCACATTTTAGTTAGCAACCACAAAAATTAATTGCATGAAAGCAGATTTTCAAAAGTGGGACCATAAAAAAGCTTTTGGTGAAGTATCCCATACCTTTCAGTGGGTCTCAGAATACCTGACTTCAGTAGGTTTACCTCACAGGTGGTTGGCTGCAAATTTAACCCTATAAATGTATTTGGATCATTAAAGTGATAAAGCAGAAGATTTTTAAGTGGTTTCATAGTTTCTAAACCTTCACAAAGTGAATGCCAATGAACAGGATTTTTGAAATCTTGTAATGCTGTAGATCCATCATTCAGCAGTGAGTCAGCAAAAGAGCATCCTGCTATTTTGAGTGTTGGGTTATTAATTAAATAACTCATTTAACACTTTAGAAATGGTGGGATAATTAGGCCTGGGATTCCAGTATGTTGAATTATTGTCAAACAATTTTACCAAGCCAGCATTGCTACACTGTTTTATTTTCTATGCATTTCATTTATACTAACTAAATGGTACAGAGAAATTGTGGTCAATGATACAACTTTTACAGCAAATAAAATACATCAGTTGTGGATGCTGATATTCTGCAATTTTTGTTGTGTGGTAGATACTTCATAAGTTATTTACAATCCAATTAGAGCCTATTCTTGGGAACATTTATGCCAGTGAGTAATTTTACCTGCCAAGACTTGCACGGACTAGACATGGGTAATATTTTTCTCGTGCATAAAGTCTTCTAAAATCACATTCCAATATATTAAATTTTTTCATATGTAAATATATAGATTTGCAGCTCAGAATTATTTCCACTCTTCAACACATTTCGATTCTCTGCTTAAATTTATCCTTTAGTTATCTTCTCACCAAATGGCAAAATGTTAGTGCAAAAGTGGAGATCTGCAAGTCAGCTACTGCTGAGATTTATCTGAAGGATGGAGATGAGCTGTGCTAAGGGGCTTTAATCCCAGCCTATCCTGGAACCATCACACAGACAATTCCTGTTTGCCTGCTCTGAAGAATGAAGGCACAAGGAAAAACTAAGAAAAGAATTAAGAAAGATGTCATCTTCCTAGAAACTGGCGTGCCAAGGTCAGTCGTTGGAATCTCAAGATAATAGTATGTAAAGTGTGAAAATATGGAATAAAATAAGATTTTTGTGTGTCTTGCTAGATGAGCAGTGTATCTCTGCCAATGCAATTTAGCATCTTGCAACATTACCTGAGCCCACTCATGCAGCAAGGCCAAGTGTAACTTGTAAAGCAGGTATTGCTGAACTCACAGCTCATCACTCACTCTTCTAATTGAATATTCTTCAAGGTGGGCCTGTATTATTACACCTCTTGGGTTACCTGTATCCCACAGAAAATGGTATTTGATTTACTGCACCCTGTTTAGAAAATCTCTTCAGCTCATCATCAGCATTTGAAGGGTCTGAGTAGCAGCTCCCTGGCAGTGGCTGCTCAGCAGTAGAGCCAGGCAGCCCAGTCTGGTGTCCAAGCAGAGTGTGCTCACAGCTTGTGCTCCTGCCCCACTCCTCTGGGATTTGTCTCCAGAGAAGCTCCAGATGCCTGGAGCACCTGCAGTGCTGGGGTGCTGGGTGCTGGGGTTGCAGGCAGCCAAAGTTTGCAAACACTGGCAGTGCTTATCAGCAGTGAGCAGTGACCACAGCTCCCACAGCTTCAGATGACACTGAAGTTTGCAGACATGGACCCCATGGCATATGTGAGAGAAAAAGTTTGAACACCAGAGGTACCTCACACATGTTTATTGTGAGGGTGTTAGTGCACTGAAAGAGTCTGAATGTTTGAAGGGAAAACCTAAATTGGAGAAGGCAAACTCTTATCAGCACAGTCCATGCCCTCATTTGGGTTGGAACCCCAGATACCAGGCATGTTAAAATGAAAGTGTGTCTGTGGCTAATGATAATCATGCAAGAGAAAACCTGAACACACTCATAAACTTGGGGTTTGCAGACTGTTAGGAGTCCAAGAAGCTATTTCTGAAACTGTCAGTCCTGACTCCTCATTCGTAATCCCAACCTGGAAAGCAGTCTGGTGGCACTTTGTCCTTTGTTCTCTGTTCTGCTGCTTCTTTTTCTGGCACTTTGATTCTGACTGAATCCAAAGTTGGAATATACTTGCTTAAATATACCTGCCTTTGAAATGTGAAGAATCTATTTTTGACCTTCTGCCTAATCAGCACCATAAGCATTTGAGAACCATGGAAAAGTTTGCCTAGCTAAGAGTTGGACAGGTATCTTGAGTTTCTCCCCCAGAATATAATGATCCTCAGACATCATCAATGGGATATGGGGAGCATGAAACACCAAAACCAAAATGGACTTACTAATTATAGCAATCCTCTTCACTCCTCTCTGCCCCTTTACTCCCATCAAGATAACATTTGGAAGCATGAAGGAAATAAGCAAGCATTGCCTTGGACTTGGCATTTTTTTACTTATCATACCACTGACCTGTGTCAGTGTGCCAGCACTGATGTTCCAGCATGAAGGAATTATGACTAAAAAACCATGTACGTGGTCATATACTTGCTAAGTCCAAAGGCCCAGATCTAGGTAATTATTTCTTGCATTAATCAGTGCAAACAGAACTCAAATAAATGACTAGTTGCACCTTTACCATTTTCCTCTTCATTTGGCATTTATCTTTGCTCGCCTGCTCAGTGAATTGTGAAAGAAAGTAAACACTCTGTGTTTGTCCCTGATTTGACACCACGTGCAAGTGAACTCAGAATTACTTACTGCCAGAATATCCCAAGACTTCAAAAGAGGATTGGGTTCTTACCTGCTTAAATGCTGACTTCTCCACAGGGCATATATGATCGGGTTCAGGACTGCCACCATTATTTGATGCTTTTGGTTTGAATGAGATGGTGTTTTACTGCATTGTCTGGCCAGCAATGGATTTGGGAGCTAGAGTCAAGTTTGTCCTATCTAAGAGTTCATTGCTGAAATTGAAAAGGCTCATGTGTTTTCAACTTTTCCAATTTCTGTACTAGATGTACTGTTATGATGGTACCTCTAATTTTCTCTAGCTTCCCTTTGGTCTTTTCCATGACTTTCACTGAAATTTAATGAGAATGATGTTTATATCACCTGCTTGCAGTGAAATTAAATGAAGAATGTGCTGTAAGAGTGAGTGCTTTGGTAAAGGGAATGGGTGTCATACTCTTTTCCAGGGTTTTCCTGTTCCCATCAAGTGACTGCATCTCTTCTTTCAGTGTTAGGAAGAACACTGGATGTAATGTAAGGGAAAAACACAGCTTCAGGCATCTGTGACTTATCACTTATTTAATTTTCAGTTGCCATGTTCATGTGAAAATGTTCCCAGGTAAGGAAATGCTTTGTCATTTTTCTCCATTTACATTTCTTTCTCTGCTGCAGCTTTGAAATTCCAGCCCTGGATTACACAGCTTTTTTTTATTCCATTCATCAACCTCATAGTAAAAAACTCATAAATGAATGAATGAGCTTGGTAGGAAAAAAAAAATTACATTTATTTCTTAGGGAATATATCAACAAATACAGTTGCCCATATGAACTTCTGTGACCCATGACCCATTATTGATTGAACAGGTTGTGTCAAAGAATGGTTTACCCAGTCCAGTTTGTATTTATCTGAGTCAAACAGCTTGGAAAAGTTTTAAGAGGACTGTTTAAAGAAGGTTTCAAAGAGATTATACTTTTGATATGACCTTTTTCTTTGGTATTGTATTTTTTGTTATATTGTTGAATCATAGACCGCTAGGATCAATCAAGCTGGAAAGGATGTCAAGAGACAATGTCAAGAGACAATGTAATCAATGTAATTGAATAGTAATTTAAAGAGAAATGTTTGTTTAATTGTAATACAAATTTTAGTAGAAGTTGCATTAAATTAACCCTGGAAATGTTACCAGCTGCTGGAAGGATGTTGAGAGATCATCTGGGCACAAAGTGATTTGAAACATTTAGAAATTATCCAATATAAAACTGTCCAAGCTATGAAATGCTCATGTTTCATAAGAAAAACCCCACAAACTGAACCCCCCCTAAACTGCTAAGCAGAAAAATACCAAAATCTCATTCACTTAACAGCAAATCCCCCCAGATCCACCTATTGGACTGCCCTTAGTCAGACACACAGTGGCTGGAAGCTCCCCTTTAGCCTCCAAATACTGCCCCTTCACTAAGCAAAAGTGCTTTAAAAATGAGCCAAAGGCACCATTTTCAGACACTTCAGACTGTTGAGGTGCATTGTGCTTACTTTTTAAATGACATTTTCAATGGAAAACAGGAATTTAAATCATCCCTAGGTCATAATATATCAAGTAAGGTACTTCTCAGAGCAGAAGAAATGAATATGATTCCAGCATGCTGTGCAGTACTGGGCTCAGAGGAACAGTGTGTAAACTGTCACTATAAATGCTATGCAGCATCTGTTTTTCAAGCTAACTGCCTTGTTTCTTTACTTATTCATAGTATAATTTACATGAGCTAAAATAAAAAGTACAAACCAGTACATCATGCAGGGATACAGCACTACAGAAACCACGTTGTGCACATTCTACACAGTAAGATGATTTTCTATATCCATTGCTAATTATTTAATGAAGCATGTGCATCAGGTGGAGAGAGGCATTTTTTTTTTTTTTTTTTTTTTTTTTTTTTCCAATTTATCTGAGAATAAAGTACAAAACTAAGATTAATATACTCCAAGTATGGAATTGCTCTGTGGTCAGTTTAGGTCCATAAAGTAGTGGCTCCAAGTCCTTCCACAAAGAAGCAGACAGGAAAGCTCAGCAAGACTAAACATGAAATCAGTACACTAAACTTTTCCTTCGTTTTAATAAAGACTACACAAATTTTAGTAAAAATTTGCCTTGTTTAATTTCATATGGAAGAAGGAATGGAGCAAATATGAACATTGCCTATGTCCACTTTGGGCTGACAAAGAGATGGTTTAAATTTTCTGTGAAGTTTATTTATTCCCTGCCACTCAAGTACCACCACTGTATATTTCTGCAGTCACAAATACTTTGCAGCAATACCACTAGTTGTAATGCTGTTGGGTCACCAAATGATTTGAAAAAAGTTTCTACTGATGAGAAAATGAGAAAAGGAACAAAGTTTGAGAGTGTCACTCCAAGCAGTTGGCTTTCCTTGAGGGCAGCAGGAAGAAGATCCCTGACATAAAGCCAAGAATCTTGGCTACATTAAACTTCATTGGCTCAGTCCTGAGGTCACCTGAGTTTCTAAAAGTAGGAAAAGATTAATGGGATATTTTAATGTTGCAGAACAACCACCTTAGTCTTGAAAATTATTGGATTATTTTGGCTACAGCTACCAGAGAAAATAGTCAGAGGTTTCTCTCTGATTTAGAAAATTCTAGGCCAAACATGAAATTTGCCATAGCTACTGAGAACACAAATGTTCATATTTGACAAAAAAAAAGAAAAGCCAATTCCTGGCAAACATTAATAAGTTGCACTAACTGCTTTTTGTTAATGTCCCTGTGATTTATAGTCAAGATCTCACATCTGTGAGTGCTTAGGAGACCAGCATTTAGATGGCAGATGTTTTCTGAATCCCATGACACACCCAGTTACGTGAAGTCTGTCAGTTTTGGGATAAAGAACTGCACTGTCATAGAATATTTCAGTCAAGGTGGCTCTTAAGAGCAACACTTCATTTAGGTCAAACTTGTAACTTTCTCAGTATCTCTCTTGTCAGCTGGCTGGAGGAATCATCCCTGAGATTTGAGGGAGCCCCACAGGCAGCAGAGCAGTCACCTGGGGCTCCCCTCCTCGTTGCACTGCCTTGGGTTTAACAGGTTGAAGTCTTGACCAGCTCTACCTGCCAGAAACAAGGGGAGAGAGGCAGGAGAGTGCTGAGATGACCTTGCTCCAGATCAGTTGGCGTGCAATGGAAGGGTTGTTGGAGATGCTGAGGGAGAAGGGGGAGCCTGAGGTCCAGGCTGAGCTGAGGGACTGAGGGGACAGAGAAGTGGAATCACAGAATCATCCTCATAGAACTGTGGAATGATTTGTGTTGGAAAGGACCTTGAAGACCATCCAGTTCCAACCCCCCCTGCATGGGCAGGGACACCTCCCGCCAGCCCAGGTTGCTCCAAGCCCCATCCAACCTGGAACACTTCCAGGGATGGGGCAGCCACACCTTCCCCGGGCAACCTCTCAACCAGCGTCTCACCACCCTCACACTAAAGAATTTCTTCCTATTTCTACACCTGAACGTCCCCTCTTCATATAGAAAACCACTACCCCCTGTCCTGTCCCTCCGTGCTTATCAAATTCCCTCCTCCCTTTCGGGATCCCCCCTGGACTCTCCCGCCCTTTCCCGCCCTCTCAGCTCCGGGGCTGTGCCCCGCTCCCGCCGCTANGGGGAGGAAAGAAATCAGAGTATTTCAGTTTCTCTTTTGATAAGATTACTGGCACAAGAAGAGAAAGGAAAGAAAGAAGGAAAACAGAAGGAAAACAGAAGGAAAAAGGGAAAGAAAAAGGGAAAGAAAAAGGGAAAGAAAAAGGGAAAGAAAAAGGGAAAGAAAAAGGGAAAGAAAAAGGGAAAGAAAAAGAAAAAATCTCTAAGATTTGGGTTGGAATAAAAAGGAAGATTTGCTGTGCTAACGCGCGCTTTTGTGGGCATCTTCGGTGCTTTTGACATATTTGAATATTGTCTCCCTTCGCCCCCTTTTTTTAAAATTTTTTTTATTTTTTTTTTAATAGACCATCACTTTTTAGGATGCTCCTCCTCGTTAATCACAGTGCGGGTTCGGTCAGGTTTTCTATGGTAAGAACTCAATATTTGTTAAGACTTCTTCAGGAAGAGGATCACTCAGATGGTATTTTTTCAGCGGTAATGCAAACCCACACGGTGCAGTGGCTTTTGGCTTGTTCTGATCCATTTCCCTGTGTCAGTCAGTGCACTTCTGTGTCTGCACTGCTGCCTCTCTGATACACCTGAGGGAAGCCTTGTGAAGAGGTGTAAGGACTGGTTTGGTCGTAATTTCTTTCCTTTTTAAGGTTTTTAAGCTAAAAAGTATAAATTTGCTCTTGAAATTGGTTTTAGATACGTTTGCAGAACTGTTTGCATTTCCCCTTCATTCCTACAGTCTCAGGGTGTGATTTTAGTACTACATAGAGCTAAGCAGGAAGATTTAGTTTCTTAAGTGTACAATTAGAAACAAGACCTTGTAGTAGACCAGCTTGGAAGGAAAAGCAACCAGGAGAGGGGAAATCCCTTTTTTTTCGAAAATTTTTGTTTTAATCCAATACCTTACCAAAGAGCAAGATGATAACCATTAACTTAATTGCTCCTTGTCATGAAATGAATCACCACATAACAGTGAGGACAACAGAGGAGAATTCTCCAGGAAGGCAAGTTTTTGTGTGATGGGTTTGTTGATCAAGTTTTGGGATTTTTCATTTTCCTGAAAGTTTAATTTTCCTATATACTTGTTTGCTTTGTAGTTTTCTCTGAGGCCATTTAAAGCACACCCACCTTCTCCTTTCCATAGAAAACTTGGCAGCTGCAGCACAGCCCAAGAAGGGGGAAGGAATAAGTTAATGGTTGTTCAATACCTCCTCTGACTTTGCCCTTTGAAAGCAGCAATAAAGTCAAAGAATTCTGATGAGGGTTGTTTGGTTGTGGGATTTTTTTTGACTGCTCCCACTCGTGCAAGGCAGACCTGCATTTGATATCACAGCAGTAAGGAAATGTGTGCTCCTATCTTGTTGTTTATGAAGGTAGATTTAATTTCAAGCCTCTGTGTACCTGTAACAGTGCTTCTGCATCTGTTGCTGTCCTCCCAGGGGAGTGGAGACAGCTGCAGGAAGCTGGAGTTTCAGAAAATCTAATTTATAATCAGATGCAGAAGTTCCTAGGAGAGAGAAGGTTGGATCATTTGATGTTATTCTGTCTACTGATAGAGTCTTTGGGGGTTTTTTCTGCTCTCTAGTTTTTAATTCCAGGGATTTGTTTTGCCCTCTTTGGAGCTTCTGATTTCTCCCCAGTCCCTTGCTAGTTTCAGTAAAACATCTGAATTTCAAACTTTCTCTAACCTCAGACTCTTCCAGCTTTGGAATATATTTTAATTCGGATTTCTTGGCCAAGTTGATAAAATTTTAATTTTTTAAAGGATTATTAATAATTTGGGACTTGTTCCTTCATATACTATGCTAAAGGTTAGGAGAAAAAGAAAATTGTAAACCTTTTTTTCTACCAACAGGAATATATATACTGGAATTTATTCTAAAGATGGGTGGAAAGTAGAGATGAAACCAGTATCTGCTTTGGTCAAACTGTTACTAAACTTGGTCTGACTTGATAGTGATTCTGAGGGAAAAACTATAGTAAAACCCCTCGTATTTTTTTGTTTCAGGACTTCTCCACATCCAGTCCTTTGCTTTTTGTTTTACTTAACCTGTGGTCTGCCTTGCAGAGTTCTACTCCAGGATGTTCTGAAGATGGTGATTGAAAGTCAGGGTCCATTTTTTTGAACATGAAACGTGTGCTCTAGGTCTGAACATAGATTAAGACTGAAGAAGTCGTGCTGCAAAACTTGAATGGAATGTCACTCCCATCACAGGAAGTGTTAAATGTGGCTGCACATACCTTGCAGTTTGTTGTCCTCCCCCTTCAGTGTTTCAGAGAGTTTCTTATTAAATAGAAAGGCAAGCAGAGTGTTTTCAACAGGTGCAACTTTCATATTTCACTCTTGGTACAATACTGTAATTAAAGTTAATCCCACAGTCATCCCAGTTTCCTGACAAAGTTAAGATACAGAGTAGAGGTGTAGTGCTGAATATGGAACTGACTTTCACAGTAAAGAAGTCTTGTATGTGAGGGGGGAACAGCAGAATAATTAAGCCAATTAAGACATTGGCAGGGGTTATGGAAACAGGATGGAAAATTAATGGACTGATTTTTCCAAAGTGTTGGGGGGAAGGGAGAACAGAAATGGAAGAATTGTATTTTCCCTATGATTTGCCTGAAAGAATGCTCACAGAATCTCCATAAGCTGAAGTGGTACCATTCAAGTGACCTTGTAATTAAAACTTGATAGCTAAATCATATACAGACTTCTTTATGATTTACAGGAGAACGATGCATTTAACAAAAAATATTTCATTATATTTTTGATATTTTTGCTTATGCCATGAATAAAACATTCACCTTACTGGAAGTACCAGGTAAATTAGAGACCATCAGGATTGCTCCTGCCTTTTTTATGGTTTGGTTTTGATGGGGGGTTATTTGAAGTCTTTCTTTTCTTGGTGTTAGGTCCTCTGTTCTCTGGTTTTACCTTTGATCTCTCACCATTTCTTTCACAGTATTCTTGAGGTTTGGTAGGATTTTTTTGTTGTTGTTTTTTGGGGGGGGGGTTGGTTGTTTTGGTTTGGTTTGTTTTTTTTCATTTGTTCCTTCCCCCCCCCTTATTTTTAGGTTCTGTCACCCATAGGCAATTCACTTCAGTGGCAGCAGCTGCCAGAACTTAACCTTTGCTTTAGATAGAATTTCCTGTGTCCAAATTTAAAATGCTGGCATCTCTTTCACAATTTGCTTTGTACTAAACACTCAGCAAGGTGTGGGAGAGCTCAAATGTTTTCCTCCTGATCTTTAGTAGTGACTCTTCTCTGGAAACACAGATTTGTGCAGTCATTAATGGCTCGAGCTGATTGTCTGTTGGACTTCTAACCTCTCTGTGGGAACGTGTACCCAGGCTACAGAGTGCCAGTTTTTTCTATAGCAGCTGGTGTTTGCTCCTTCTTTCCCAAACATACAGCTGAAGTTCTTCTGAAGACATTTATCTTGGAAGTTCACAAAAACTATTTTTTCCTCTGCCCTTGGCAGGTGCTCATTTGTCCCACTTATTTACTGAGATCACTGCCTTGAATCCATGCTCCTTGTTTATTTATTGCCCTATTCTTATCACTGTACTTTATGCTCCTGACTTCTTTGTGAAGTAAAATACAATATGAATATCATTCTCTAAATCACATGTTTCTTTTGGCCTGGTTATATTTGTTTATCAGATGAAGAGAGTGTGAAAGTCTTTGTGACTGGAGTCAGGATTTAGGGGGATCTCAGAGCTGACTATAACCTTGAGCAGCGACTGCCTGCCTGTAATGACAAACCCTGATGAGAAGCTAAGTAGGAGCTGCTTGATAAACAGACAAATGAAGATGAGCTGATGGATTTATGTAAGCTTTGGCACAGAGTCAAAAGGCATTGTGTAGATACACACTCTATAAAATGAAGTTTAAAAAAAATATATATTTTTTAATAGCTATCAATAATTAGATGTAAATATGCTAAGAGCTATAAACACTGTTTAAATAAATCTTATGGCTCTTCTGGCTTTGTGTAAGTATGGTTTCAGTTGGCAGCCTGCACCTTCCTTGATCTAATTGCAGCTGAGCAGGCACAAAGTGAAATTCAGGGGAGTGACATGCATAATCTGTGTGTCAGCCAGTGCAGGATGTTCTGTTTGATATTTGCCTGGAGCACTGCTCTCACATTTCAAGATCCACTCAACAATAAATGCTAACATCCTTCTCATAGCACCTCCAGCAGGAGAAGCTGTGTTTGTGTACCCTTTGGTCAGGAATGTGAGGCTGTGCCAGGAGGTTTCTGACTTGGAGGTTACTGCCATGCTTGTCATGGGAGAATTAAAAATAACTCCTTGTAATGCCAATCTGTTTTAGGATTAGGAATGGAAACAATCAAGTCTGATGTACTTGAAAGAGAAAAGTGGGTTCCAGACTTTTCCTTTGAATTATTTCAGATGTAGGTAATGTGATGATGAGCTGTTTTTTCTTAAAATCATACTTGCTAATATTTTTAAGCCTGAATTGAATATGTTTGGCTGGCAAGCCCACGGTATACAATTTTAAAATTTTAATAAGTTAGAATTTTTGTTGTAATCCTTGTCTTTGTTTTCTTCTGGAATGTAATTGATAGACTATATAAATTAGTGCTTCACTTTGAAAGTGGGAGCTGTCTTGTGACAAATTCCTTCAGATGGTTAAAAGCAGGATTAAACTTGGCTCCTGAAAGTCTGTCAGGCTAAAATAGGCTTATTACTTAATGCATATGTGAGAATATATTTATTTTTTAAAATTCTCTGGATTTTATAAATGAAGATGAACTTTAACATTTCTGGATCTTCTACTTTTAGTTCATCTTTGCAGAAAGACTTAACTAACTTCCATATGCATTAAGCATTCCCTCTGAATTAGGGGCTGCTGCTGTTGGTATGTGCTGTAAAGTCTTGTGTACTTGTCTTAGTTGGCTGCTTTTTATAAATTTAAGTTTCTTTGCCATAAATCACTCAAATATACCTTCCATCACTTTTCTTCTGCTGTTAATGTTTGTATGAATGCTATTATGCTGCAAGATAGTGTCCTAAATCATTACTCCAGTTAGTTGGAGGAAGGCAAGAGTTAAAATACATGTATAGAAATATTGTTTCTAAACTATTTTAATGCTACACTCTGAACAGTTGCTTTTAACAGTTGTTTGAAATAGAAACAATTGAACTTGGTGTTGCATTTAGATTAGTACTCATGTTGTGCTTACAACAATAAGCAAACTTACAAAGGGAAGAGTTTGCTTCAGTGCTTAATAAACATGTTCATGTCTTTTTCTCTTAGATAAAATGGTAAAGAAATGTAAACCAACTGTGTTTAGAGGGGCTGCTGTAAGGAAAGGGCTTCATAAGACCATAATAATTCATAGTTCAGGTGGGGTGGTGGTAAAGCTTGCAGATACCTGTGAGGGATTTGTCCTGCTGCTCTCATTGTAGAATTTAGATGTGATTTTGAGAGGCCTTTAGGATGATGGTTGACTCTTTCTGCTCCAGCATATCAAGTTGAAATAATGTGACTGGTATAATTTGAAACAGTTCTTTTATATTAAAGTATAGATCTGTGGTGATGGGACCTTTTGTCAGTACTTACTGCTCTTTGGGGTTGTGCTTTTCACACCGAGGGTGATCTGTGTGTCTCCAGTGAGTTCTTGTGATCTGTCAGGCTTGAACCCTGCTCTGTCTTTACCCACATTTTACTATGAACAGGGAGGGCAATTGGCAGGGAATGACTGAGCAGATCACCTCTGATTTTGTACTTATTTTGCATGCTACAGATGAAAGGAGAATGTAGAGGCTTTATTCTGAATTTAAATATAAACGACAACAAAAAAGTTAAATGTAAAAGTGGAAATAGGATGAGTTGTTTTTTCACTGTTTCTGGACTAATTTCTGTATAAATAACCTAGAAATGAAGATTTGCTGTTATTTATGCATTGAAAGCATTTGCATTTGTTTTTTCAAATTACATTTTGAAAAGGAATCTGAAGAATGTGAGGCCTTGCCTACCTTCTTGAAGCAAGTCTTTTAGGCATGCAAATAAGAAAATTAGATTTCAGCTAATGGTATTTGAGTAATACAAATTATTTTGTTAATGCAGTACTGTAGTAATGGTGATAGACCCATAAGGTCACTTGAGATCTTTACAGAAAGAGTCCTAGAGGGTTTAAAATAAGACTTTTAAAGGAAATACCCATTAACTTTTAAACTGTTATAAAAATTGATGGTTTTCAGTATATATAAATGTATTAAAACCCACACATTACAGCAGCTTTGATATTACAATGTGGAATCACTGTTGTTTTTTTTTTTTTTCCTTTCAAAGTCAAAACAAGCATGTAGGTCAGATTTGTAGGTCAGTCAATGTAATTTATTCAGAAGCTATTTTTGAATGTGCTAAGCTAAAACAGCAAACCACAGTGTAATTTCCAGTGTCATTACCTTAGTCACAAAGTGACTTACAGAAGGAACTAAAGCTGGTGCTCAGCAGTCTTGTGTCCATGAAGCCAACATGCTGGAGCTCTGAAGTTTTCTCATCCTGCTTACAGGTCCATTAGTTTAGTCATCTTGGCAAAGGATGCAGTGATCCTGCTATGTGTTGTCATTTTTAATTTTCCCCTCCCCTTTTTGAACTTTAAAAAAGGTTTTGTCCTCCTGTAGAAGCTCCATGTGGGATGATTTAAGCTATTATTATAGTTGTAACATCTGCATTCATTTAGCAGAAAGTATAATCAATATTAATGCAGGTGTTGAGGAAGGTAAATTTTTTCCTGATGGCCCACCTGAGGGAAAAAAATAGACATTTTAGGAGTCATATAGAAAATGGAGAATGCTTGCTCACATAGCTGCATGTTTTGTTCTTCCTTACATGCATTTATTTTTGCTAATGGCTGAAAGCCTTGTCCTAAGAAGTCCATTTGAGCAGTGTCATAAAAATTTAATTTACCACTTAATAAAGGAGTAAGTTTGAGATGTCTATCAGCAGTAGCCTCTGTTTTACTCACGACTCTCTTAAGTCATTAATGTCCCTGCACTTGTCAGAAGAGGAGGTGAATTTTTACTGTCCTCTGACTTCATCTTGGGATGAAGGCTGTGCCTGTGTCAGTGTGTGGGTCTGGCACAGTTGTTTTCCATCATCCTCGGGAAAGATGGGGCTCTGAGCAGCCTCTGGCCCAGGGGCAGGACTAGCAGTCACCCTGGAAAAGTGTAGGCAGGACTAGGAATGTGGGACAGGCAGGAAGCACAATGACATTCCTACAGGGAGGGAAGGGAGGGAGAGCTCAGGTGGCAGAGGATCAGGAACTGGTTGTGCTTGTGGAGAGTCTGGGCAGGGCAGGAGCAACAGTGCTGGGGTGTCCCAAACACTGATCTTGAAAGCAGAGCACAGCACTTTTGGTAAAATGCCCCAGTGAATCATCTAATAGCTTATTTCTTGAGATATGTTGCAATATAAGACAAACCTAAAGGCTTTTTTTCTTTTTGGTGATGGATTTCCCTGTTGATGCCTTTCTGTAATGAGCAGGAGAGCTGTGGCCTTTGTACAGGGGGAAAAAGTAAGGATAGTTTTGTTCCAGAACTGGGCTGTGAAATTTTGCAAATATATTTGGGCTTGTATCAGTGTTTTAAATTCACTGAGTTTGTATTTCAGGCTCAGAAGCCTCTTGTTGGGGTTTTGCCTAGAGCTTTTGTTAAGTATCTTGTGGATTTCATTCTTGCAATGTTTGTTAAGAAGCAGAACATGCTTTTAAGCTATAAATGCATAAACCTGTGTATTTTCCATGTGAATTTTTATTGGCCTGTGGAGCTTCATGTTCATCCTGTCTTTTTAAAATTGATTTTAATTTTTTTATTATTGGTTTGGTTTGGTTTGTCATGCTCTGGTGTTTGCATGGTGGTGGGGCATGGGTGAGGGCAGGCAAGGGTGAGATGCAAGGGAAGAGGCATTATTTTAATACATAAAAGATGGCAAGTTTAATTTTGCCAGTTTCCAGTGTGCGTGATCCTTTATTCCATCTGTGAAACTAAAACATTTATTCTTTGCTTTTCTTCTTTGCTTAGGAAGTCTGAAAAGGAGAAGCCTACTTATGAAGAGATGATGTGCAATGGCCCAGAGAACTCTGAAGCTTGTGCCACTCCAGACACTGCCCATGGCCAGCAGTGGGCACAGGAACACTACAGACTGGGAACTTTTGTTGAATTTCCACTTGACTGTCCAGTTTCAGCATCAGCTTTAGCACGAGCTGGCTTTGTTTACACTGGAGAAGGTGACAAAGTGGAGTGCTTCAGTTGCAATATCATTATTGAAGGATGGGCATCAGGGGATTGTGCAATTGAGAGACATAAAAACCTTTCCCCAAATTGCAGGTTTATTGCAGAATCTACTTTTCTGGAAAATGACATGCATCCTCTCACCAACAACTACCAGAATGAACAACACCATGAAAATGGTTCCAGCAACTCAGCCCTGGTGGATGACCCCTCTGAGCTGGAGGCAGATTACCTCTTGAGAACTAGGCAGGTTGTGGATATGTCAGATACTTTGTATCCTAAAAACCCCACCATGTGCAGTGAAGAGACAAGGTTGAAGTCTTTTTACAACTGGCCCCTCAATGGCCAGTTGAAACCAAAGGAGTTAGCTAATGCTGGATTCTATTACACAGGTGTTGAGGATCAGGTGGCATGTTTCTGTTGTGGTGGAAAACTGAAACAGTGGGAACCCAGTGACAGAGCTTGGTCAGAGCACAAGAGGCATTTTCCCAAATGCTTTTTTGTGCTGGGCCGGGACGTTGGAAATGTTCCAAGTGAATCTGAGTTGGGGAGAAGTGGTCTGAATGATCCACAGTATCCAAGGAATCCATCTATGGCAAAATATGGAAAACGTTTACAAACGTTTTTAACCTGGATGTATCCTGTTGACAAGGAGCAACTTGCTGAAGCTGGGTTCTATAGCACTGGTAAGCCAGACATTAAAATAGCTGATAGCTGTTACAGAGGAATTCTGTGTGTCTTGTTAGGAAAAAACAAGCATTTGAATTTTCTAATACAGAATGATATGCCAGAATTTCTGCACTCTGTAAACTACTTTTCATAGTTCTTGTGTAGATACATTATATCAAATATTTTTAGTTCAAAACTTCGTCATAAATTAATTTTTAGCAGTAAAACATCAAAGTTCATTTTCCTTGCCTGTTAGAACCCACATAATGCATGTTTCACAATGACAGGTTTGGGTTTTTTCTTAATGAAGTGCCATCTTCCAGATACCTCCCTTAGGTCTAAGGAGTTTGCTTATGGCCTGTACCAGAAGCCTTAGGAACAGGACAGTTCAGGTCGGGTGCCATTTAGTTAATGTGTCTTTGTATTATGACTTGGAACTCTTGAAACTATGGAATGCTGGCACTAGCTACTGTAACAGCTTTGTGAAGACAGGAACTCCAGTGGAAGAGCTTTTGCTCTTCATGGTCCTGTCTGCCCTGGTGAGACTCCAGTGTCTGTGTCCATTGGTTTCCCAGTTGGATTGAATTTGCCCAGTGCCTGCACAGCTCTTCCAGGGGTTTCACTGAGAGGCGCTGTAGAGTGCAAAGGTTGCTTTTATTAGGTCACAAAGAAACAGGGATTATCAGGGCTAACTACTTGCTCTCTCATCTTAATTGGCTTCTCTCTTAGTAGTTCTCAGAAGAACTTTTTAATCTGATTCTGTTTGTTTTATTTGTGGCTGTAAATAAAACCTTTGATACAGAGTCTGGTATGAGTCACACATGGGCACTATCTCTACCCGGTAGAACTGTCTGTATTGCTTCCCTGGATTCTTAGAACTATAAACACAGTATCTCAGCAGTTTCTGCTGCAGTCTTTAATGAGGTAGTGCTAGAGCAGTGAGATACAGTTTCTGATGATGTCTCCGTTGGGCTGTTGCTCTGCAGAGCCCCTTAATGGTGAAATGAAGGACCCAAACATCTACAGCTTTATGGTAGCTCAAGGCAGCAAACCAGCTTGAAGCCTTCTATTTGGTAATAGATTCTCTTTCTTTGTCACTCTTGTATTTTTTAAGCTGGAGTCATATAGATTATGTCCTTTAAAATGGAGTTATTTTTGGTTACAGTTGTTAATCAATGGAACAAATATGTTTAACAACAAATATTTGAGTTGATAACTTCTTGTTATGTCTACAAGACATTTTTAACTTTGTTCTGGTGTGTTCCCTCAGGTAATGGTGATCACGTTGTGTGTTTCCACTGTGGTGGAGGATTGCAGGACTGGAAGGAAAATGAAAACCCATGGGATCAACATGCCAAATGGTTTCCTGGGTAAGGTATTTTTTACTGTTTTCTTGTTGCATGTCTCAGTTTGGTTGACAGTATAGTACCTTTTAATGGCAGTATGCTAATAAAGGTTTCAGAAGGTTGATTATGGCTTCATATTGTTTAACTTTATGAAAATAACTTCAATTTTTTTTTTCTAGTTACACTCCTCCACTTACATCTTCATTTGGGCCATTTAGGCACCAAAGGGATATCAGTTATCTCCTGTGGTTATCAGTTACCTTGTTTTTTCTTTCCAATAAGTAGAAAATATTTTAGGGAATGTTCTGCATGTGGCCTTTTTTTGGTTATTTCATCTGTTCTACCTTCTGTAGTCCTCCTATTGTTGGTATTCTCATCAAGATGCTTTAGTATTGCCCTGGAGGCCTGAAAAGAGAACATTAACCTAATGTCTTTGAGAGGTAGGAGGGAGTTGTAAAGGAATGGGAAAGAGCTAAATCTCAGGAGGTGAAGGCAACAACTCACACATTAGAAGTGTTCAGCCTGAAAGGTTGCCCTGAAATTTCACATTCTGAATAACGACTTTTCAGTCTGTTGTTCCTGTGTCAGTTTGTTTGTGAGAATTATTCTGTGTCTGGATTTCACTGATGACTCAGCTCGCAGAACTGTGAAGTTTTGTGAGTATGTATCTGATGTTGGTTTTCCTCCTGATCCAAATGCTACATTCTAATTGTTATTTTAGGAGCCTCATAGATGCCAAAGTTTTTAACTAACGTCAGGATACAAAGTTAATGAACTCCTGTCTGGTGCAAACAAACCCAAAGGAGCCAGTATTGGTATTGAATTCAAAACATTCTTCTGCATAATTTTAAAGGACCCAGAAGCAGGTTTTTAAGAAAGATTGCCAGTTTTGCCTAAAATGTGTTTTGAGGAAAGGAGGAATAGTACATGACTCACTGTTTCTTACTGGTAGATAAAAGCTGTCCAAGTACCAGGCTTAGTTACTTGTATAACTGATAAAATCAACATCTTGTGTTAGCTGCCAAATTTGTCATCTGTGGTTAAATGCTCTCTAGGAGTTGGCATTTAGTATTTATGCATTAGTTGATCTTTTTTTTTTTTTTTTTTTCCAATACAGATACAGGCAGCTTGTAATTATCAGACTCTGCCACTTGAAAAAGATGCCTTTCCAAGTTTTTGGCTTGGTGCAGTGAATAGTTAAGACATTTCCTTGCTGTGTTTCACTCCTCTTTACATGGGTTTGTTTTTGTTTCAGTTTGCTTAAATAATGTCAGATTTGATTATTTCCTCACAGATCATTAACTGTCTTATGTGGAGTTTTTGCACATACATTTCAGGGGCAGTTTGTCAGTCTCTCAGCATGCTGTCCCTGTCCCTGAGCAGGACACCATGAAGGTGAAGTAACTGCTGAAGCTGGGGCACTGTTGTGGAGGAATTGTGGCATTCTCTAAATCTTCTGGTAGGGAAGAGCTCTGCCCAGTAGCTAGGACTGGTTGGAAAAGAGTGAAAGCAAGCATATAAGGCATCTTTCTGACCAGGAGCTTCTTTGCTTTGTTTGCAAAAGACTAAAAGAACCAATATCTTAACATAATGTTTGTTTTTCATTGGAGTCTTTACTTCTATAAATCTGTGGCATCAGATGTCATGGCCAACAAGTCTTGGGTTTCTGGTTCAACAGAATTGTGAAAAGGATAAATATTGCTGAAGGGATTAAGAAGTTTTTTGAAATGTTTAAATTATATTTGTGATGTTGATGAAACATTTAGAGATTTTGGAAAGCAAGCATGCTGTGTGATGAAGGAAATCTGTCAAAGTTTTATTATAACTAAATATTTTCATTTACAGGTGCAGATTTGTGAGAAAGGAAAAGGGGCAAGAGTTTATAAATAATGTTCACTTAAGAGATGAATGTAGGGATTCAACAGTAAGTGTCTTGCATATCAATCCAATGTAATTTTGTTAAATTAGAAAACAGTTTTCACATAATTTTCATACAGAGTTATTCTTCTAATTATCCATGTATCATTTAGTGCTGCTTTCATTACCAGAAAGTGAATGTTTTGGTTCTGTACCTCAGGGTTTCTAGATCTTGCAGTTCTCCATAGATGGGTTCTGGATCACAGGGTACCTTGTATAAATTGTATGTTTGGTACTGAACAAGTGCTCATCTTTGTATAGCCTGGGAACCTAAAGTTAACAATTAATAATTTCCTTATTCAGGTGTAGTAAATAATTTTTCTTGTTGGTAGAGCATTGTTAATCTGTATGCAGTCACTAAAAAGTAAAACCAATGTTGTTTTAGAATACTTAGAGACTAAGAATTATGATCATAGCCAAGCTTTATATAGCAGTGTAAAACAATATGAAAGATGTAACAAAAAACTGATCCCTTTGCAGTTTTAGTCAATAGAATAACTGAAATAGCTATTTTCTGTCTTGTAACTGTATGTTTCCTTCTAGCTTCCCCACAATGGTAATTTTGTCTCTCTGTATTTCAATTCTAGACAGAAGCTGCTGAGCAGACAATACTTACTACAGGTATCTGTTAAAAAAACAAACAAAAAAACCACAAAAAACCCCCACCACAAACAACAAACAGCCCTTTAATTTGGAATATCTATATTTGCATGCAGAGTAAAGGAAATGATTAATATAAAAAATAGCCCTATTACATTTTTCAATGAAGCAAGACAGAATTGCTGGATGATCCTTTTCCATTGCTTCTAAACAATGGTGGCATGAATTTTATTTTACTGAGGGGAAACCTAATAATGGTTGGATAAATATTGTGGAGTGAAGATTGTAAATCATGAAAGCAGCACATATAGGATGCAGTCTTACTTTTATAGCTAGCAAGGCTGCATCATGAATTAGTAGTGCTGTGGGATCAGTGGTAAAACATACTGAAATGAAACAATCCTCGTTGCTTTTCACGAGGCAGGAAGAGTTGGGCTGTTAAATGGCAAGGACTAGGAAGCTGAGAAAGCCAAAATAGCTTTGTGTTCCAGTGTTACACATTCCTGCAATGTTTGTCACAAATACCAAGCAATAAAAACACGAGATAGTTAAAGGGGTAGTAGGAAGACAGTCAGGAGGCTTATTCATGGAATAAAAAGCTGTTGCCAACGAGAATGGTTCCACAAAACCTGTTTTAGAAATCTCTCACACCTAGCACATTTATGAGAGTGAAAATTAGATTAAAATTTTGCTTATTGAGCAGTCTTGTTAGGAAGAAATAAGACATTTACATGTAACAGAAGAACTGGAAATGAGACACGACTAACAAATCTATTTTTAAAATTAAGTGGAAAAGAGGAAAGGGGAGGTCCAACAGCCTGAAAAATGGTTTCCCACAGTAGTGCTGTGTGTTCTGGGAAAGCTTGCTTGCTGATTGTGCTGTGTTTTGTTTTTTTAAAATGCAAATTATTTATTGGTTTCTCTCAGCATGTGATTTTTTTTTTTTCTCTGAACTGAATTAAAATTTATCTAATGTTATCAAATTTGTCTATCATGCCTTGGGATTTTTGGATTAATTTCAGTTAACATTCAATTATGAAATTTGTGATAATTGTGTAAGACATTTATGAACTTGAAGTAGTTGATATGATTAGCAAATTTAGGAGGATTTCTGTATTACAAATAGATGGAGACTAGTAAAGCTAGGATGGAAGACATCCCAGATCTGCAGTTTTGGGTGTTTTGACTGCATTTTTTAAACCAGCAAAATTCTCAAATCAGAAACACAGTTCCTTTTGCTAGGTATTTGAAGATGTGTCTTAGAATACTGTAGTGAATGCTCACGAATCAGTTTCATCCCTGTTAAATTGTTGTTTTTTTGTTTTTTGTTTTTAGTTGATCTCTTACAGAATCCTTTGGTACAAAGTGCCATAGACATGGGGTTCAGTTTGTCTGAGATTAGGAACACCATGGAAAAGAGATTGCAGATTTCTGGAGAAAGTCACACATCTGTTGAGGATCTGGTAGCAGACTTAAGTGCTCAAAAAGGAAATAAGAGGGAAGAAGAACCAAATGAGATCCCAGTTGAGCAAGATGAGCTTATTCAATTACAAAATCTCTGTGTGTACTTTCAAATCAGCTCTATAGTTTATGAAATGTCTTATTGTTATCTACTAATAGAATAGACAGAATAACAATATATATAATAATCTATCATAATATATAATAATTATAGTATATAGTATGTAATTATAGTATATAACTAGCATAACATATAACATTATAATAATATATAATAGATATATAGATATAGGTTAGATATAGATATACATATCTATTATATATAATAATCTATTGTTATTCTACCCTCTGATCCAAGTCCTACTTAGTTGTAGTATTTTAACTTAAAATTCAAGCTGGGCAAAGAAGGTGTTAAAAATACTTGAGCATAATAGCAATTATATCCCTAAAATAAGTAGTATTAATAGCTCTAAAGTGTATACCATGAAGTACTAGTGCCTCTGGGGAAGGTTCTATATGCTAACTAAAAAGCCCAAATTATTGTGACAACCTGAAAAAAAAAAAAGGAAAATAAGGAAAAAAGTTAGCAGGAATAACTGTAGATGGGGAGACTCTGACATCCTTCAAATATTCAGCATACTCAAAATGAAAAATCTTGGATGGGGATTTTTTTTTTATTTGTAATTTTTGTTCAGTATTAAAAAAAATCATGTGGCATAGAAGGATTTTCCTTCTTAGGAAACAGTGTACTTGGAGCTGATGTTTCTTTTCAGTTATTTATGTTCCAACCATTCTGGGCCATGCACATTATGCCCAGCCAGCCAGTGTGCTGCAATGACCAAACCCAAGACTTCTGCCTCAGGAAACTTGGAGTTTAGGCCAAGCATATGGATGAACTCACAGGGAGGGAAAAGACCATCTGGCTGGCATGAGGCAGGCAGGGATCTTAGCAGCCTACTCTTATTAAAAAGATTTTTAATGGATATTATGGAGTAAAAAGAACTTGGGATGAAGATGGACACTGTTTTGGTGGTTGGCTGTGCAGAGCTTCCCCCAAGTGGCAGGGGAAAGCTTTTGAAACTTGCAGTTTGAAATGAGGCAGAGGAATAATAAAGAGCTCATGGAGAATGCAAAATTGATTCTTTCTGTGTTAGCAATTTTCAAGCATTTCAAGTATGAGCAGTTTGAAAACAGGCAGGGAAGGAAATCACATCCTCATGCTTTTCATTGAGAAAGCTTTCTGAGAAGAAAAAAAAAAAATCCAAATTATTTAGGCAGTACCAATGAGCCTTTCTTTCACCTCAGTACAAATTTTGGGAAAGCTTTCAATGGGAAGCCTGGGAGAAGAATGGTTCCTGATTGAAATATGCCTATCCTAAATTCTAGAGATGCTCTAAGCTCTTGCAAGTGTAGATAACTGAATTCCCTGCTTGCATTGGCCTGGGAAATGTAATGAGATGGGAAAGGGGGAGCAGAGAGAGGATTTCGTGCTGCAGCTTGGTTTTCCTGTCTTGTAAAATATCTTTTTTTTAAATTGTGGCCTTTAAATCATCTGAAGAAAAGCCTGTCTTTGTGTGTAAGGATTAAAAAAAAAAAAATCAGTCATACTAAGTATGTTAACTTCTTTTATGTGTTTATTTTCCTTAGATCTCAGTACTGAAGAGAAGTTAAGACGGTTGCAGGAGGAAAAGCTTTGTAAAATCTGTATGGCTAAAGACATATCAATAGTGTTCATTCCCTGTGGTCACCTGCTTGCCTGTAAGGAATGTGCTGAAGTACTTAATGAATGCCCTCTGTGTCGTTCAGACATTGTGAGAAGACAGGAAGTTTTTATGTATTAGTGAAATATGTGATGTAAAAAATGCATTAAATCCCAGGATGTAATCACGTGGCATTATTTTGGTTCTTCTGCTGTCATTATTTTTATTTTTTTTAATGTAAAAACAAATATTTAAAGGCAAATATTTATATTTTTGTAGCTTCAACTCATAGACCTGATTTAGGAAAGTCGAAGCAATGCAAAGCTTGGTGATAATTCCTTTCCTTCACTTTGGTATGATTGAAGTTCAGGCAGTTGTTTAAAGATTCTGGCCCTATATAATATTTGTAAACAAGTAAATGAATATATGTGTATATAGTATTTTTTTAAATTATATCTGAGATTTTATCTTCTCAAAGCCATGTAAGATTGAAAACTATTTCTGTAATTTAGTTGTGACATAATTGAGAGAATATGTGTAAAGCTGCTGCTGCTGTATTTCACTGTATGTTTGCTTCTGCTCCTTTCTAAGTGTCTTTTGATACAGAATTCTTCTCTTTCCATTTCTTTTTGTCTTGTTTATATATTTAAATTGGCTTATGTAAACTGGTTTTAACCATCCATTTTTCACAAATATATATATAAGGCAAATTATTTCATTCCTCAAAGACAACTCGACAGAATTGAAGGAGATTTTATGCACCTTGTGCACTCCATGAAAGCAGCAGTCTCACTTAAAATTGCTCCCCTGCACAAAAAGGTGTCTTATTATTTGGGTTTTCTTGCATTTTTTTAACATTTATCATTATCCTAACTCATTTCTTTGCTAATACTTTGTAGTGCTTCTGTGTTGCTTTTTTTCATAAGAGAAGATTAAACTTTATCTCCACAAAAATGCATTCTTTTAAATTTTTTTATAATTCACAAGTAGTGTTAGAAATCCTCCATTTTTGTTCTTAGTTAGCAGCATTTAAATTTCAAAAATTAAGAACTACTCTTAATGAGAGTCACCTTAAAATACTTAAATTATTTCTTACTGATTGAATCTCAATTCTCAATTAAAGTGTAATAACTTTGTATTTCATTACAGCTGGTTTACAATCACTCTAATTATGTAACTTATTTTGTGGAGCTGTATGTTCTGTGTGTATATTTTTGACTTGTACACACTAAGAGATTTAGAATATATACATAGAATATAGTTTTTCATGTGATAAATTTTTTAAATCCAATACACAGAAATTTAATGTCTACTTTATTTTTTTAAAATCTCTGCTGTGATTATATGCTAGCATAATGTTATAAATATTTAAAATAAAATGCAACCCACTTGTTCTTTTATCTGTGTGTTTGATTCTCACATGTAAGAAAAAATCCCAACAGAAAATTACTGGGTTTTTTCTGTTTTGTAACTCAACTGTTACTAATTTAACCTGATAACATATATTTTAATTATAGAGGAAATAAAATTGAGCTTGTTTAAATTAAAGGTCATTCATTTATAAAACTATGTAAATTTTACTCTTTTTTTGGTCATAAATTAGAATTTGGTTCTTAATAATAGTTGATGACTGGAAATTCATAAAGAATTCAGCACAGAAAGGTTTTATTTTGCCTTCTCTTGCCTGTGTGAGTAGTGTTGTGTTTCAGACAATCCACGGATAGGGGGATTTTCTGGGCTTGTTTCTAGCTCCCATTTTCATTGACAGGGAGGATTTTCTGTACTTTTCAAGAGAAATTAAAGAGGGGGTGTATGTTTGCCTGTGAGCTGGTGTGTCTTGCCTGAAATAGCTTGTTGAGTTTATGTCATGAACCACGTTCTGCTGACTTGCTTAGGCAGATGGTTTGTTACCTAACCTTGACCTAAGTCACATGAAGGGAGGCTCTGGATGAGCTGGATCCAGCTTGCAGCCTGCAGAACTTGGCGTGCAGCTCCACAAAGCTGGGAAAAAGTCTGGGAGAGAGATTGACCAAATTTTCCTTCAAACTGTTACAAAACTAAATCCTTGCAAAGAGATGGGTTTGGATACAAGTGGAGTCTGTCAGCTGCCCAAGGACAGGCTGGAAATGGGTCACAAATAGTACCTGGAGGGGAGACACCTTATCCAAAAATAATATGCAAACAAAAATAGCATTGTTTGCTTATAGAAGGTATAATATATCCCTGACTGCAACTTTTTGATAAAATGTTATAAAATACACAGCTACACCTTATGCAGGAGGAGGAGTTAATCACTTAAGAACATTAAAGGGTTAGAAGCTTGCTAGCAAGACAACAAGGTCTGTAGGGTTAGGTTTGTTTAAACTATCATCAGAGTTCTCTTCTGACTAAATGGGAAAAAATAATCACAGTCAAATTTTGACAGCTTGAATTAGGAAGATGTTTTTTCAAATAACTTATTGTCTTAAAGAAACAGGAGAAATTCCATGAACACTGATAAATGTTTAAAGGGCTGGAAATGAAGGATGCAAATAAAGTAGCAGCACAGATGCTTTGAATAGGACTTTAGTAGCAGGACAAAGATGTCTCCACAATTTTTATAGAGTTATATGGAATTAAGAGCTATGGAATGTGTTCAAATGTCAGTATTCAGTAACTTTCTTCTAGTACCTTCTGTGTAAAATCTTCCTATTCCATCTTACTTGCAACAGCAGAACCATTTGCTGCTCTAGATTCATGGCAGATTCACAAGAGTTTTAAATAATGTATTCTGGAACTGTTTTGTTAGAAAATGTGGAAATTGCAGGCCTGATTTAAGAACAGAAATCCTAATTATTTTCAAATAAGGAAAACCCAGAGATGCAAATTTTTTTTTTTTTTGGCTATGCATTTAGCTTTTACTGTCTTGAAACAAACACACTACAGCAGTCAGTAGTTGTCAGTGTTATCTCTACAGATACTTCTTTCTCTGTACTTCTTAAAATTCATTTGGGGGCTTATGTAAACCTCACAGAACAACAGAAAGATTTTCAGTTGCTGTAGGTGGTGTTTGGGTTGGTTTTTTTTTTTTAAATTGGAGTATTTAATACTTTAAAAAATACTGCCTAGTTAGTTGTAACTGCAATGCTCCAATCTTTATTTTTGGTAGCTATCTGTGCAGCCTGAAGCTACAGGACAAAGAGTTTGCCAAAGCATTTTTATTAACCTAAGGCGTGGATTTTAAAAAAGGCTCTTATGCTTGTTTTTGTTGAAATTATCAAAAAAATTAATGGCTTCTTAGAATTGAATTATAACTGGCTGGGAAATTAATGCAGGCACTTGATTGCTGTGTTCATGCTGAACTGTTGAATATTAAGATTAAATGTTACAAGGGGTGGTGATGTTTGCTGCCACAGTGTTTAGTAACTACTCGAGGGAATCTTTTCTGCCTTTTGAAGTGTGGAAGTTCTAGCATGTGATTGAAGACCAAAGGGAAATTTGGTTCTTCATACAGCTAGGAGGATTTGGCCACTTTCCTGGGTTTTGCAGCATTTTTCTGCAGCAGTGAGTATGCATGTTTTTTTGTTTTTAGGGGGTTTTTATTTTGGTTTGGTTTTGGGGTTTGTTTTTTTGTGTGTGTATTTTTACATGCATAAAGTTTTACAGAGTAGCTTGGAAATGTGATCCAAAAAAAAAAACAAAACCTTTCCTCCCCTGTGACCCTGCCATGCCTTTGCACTGATTTGGGTTGTGGAAAAGTTGCTCCAAGAGATGTACTGATGCTGCTGTATAGCAATTAGCCTCCTGTAATTATAATGTGGCTTTCTGTGAGGAGGCAAATTACCTGTGGTAATAACAAACCTTGGCTGAAATTCAGATTTTTATCTTTAGTTTTTTCTTACCTAGGAATTGCTATTTAGCAACACTGACATCAACATTATAGTAAAATAAGGAGCATTAAGTCACACAGTTTTGAGCTACTTGCTTTTTCCTTGGGCAGGAAAGAAGACACTATAGTTTCAGTTAGAAAGGGGTTGGATAAATAAAACCCCAAGGAAAATCTGGGGGGGATGGTATTCATGATATTGTATGTAATATTTCAAGATAGGTGAAAACTACTTGGTTTCCTTTGGATAATTATCTATTTACAGTTTTATAGCCTGGAAAGACATTGATGGTGGCTGAGGTAAAATGCTTGAGAAGTTAGACTTGCCAGAAAGGTACTGGAGAGACACTTGAATTATGGTTTTGCTCTTAGATTGGAAAATGTCATTTTCTACCAAAAAAATGAAAACCACTTGCAGAGTCCCACTGTGAAAACTTCTAGGAGAATCATTACAATAACTGCTTGAAAAGCCAAGCTTAGCAGGGAAGCATATGGTCACCTGCAAATTTTGTAGAAGGAATTAACCTGAGACAGCATTTTAATTTATTCAGGTTAAATCTTTTTTGACTTTGTTACAAAGTTAAAGGAACACCCTTTGCCATGGAGGGGGAACACTTGCTCACAGCTGCAGGCTGCCTGGGACCTCTACAATCCTGCTGGAGGAAGCTACACCCTAAAAGAAGTAGTTTTATCTTAAGGGTTTTGAACATCTGTGTAAACCACCAAACTGCCATAAACTGTTGTGTTCTTGCTACTTGTTATGCACGGTGTCACTTACAAAAAATCTAAACCACACTTTGATAAGATCACACTTTGCTTGGGTTCCACCTCCCCCCTGTGCCCCAGACTCCCCTGGAAGGAGAGGGGACTTGTGAGAAGCACAGGCTGAAAGAAACCTTCAAGTTGGTTGATGATGAAATCTAAACCAAAGGAAACCAGGTTAGAAGTACATGCAGGATCTTGGGAATGTGGTAGGTCAGCCCCAGGAAACCATGCCAGATTGTCATCTGAAAGACTGATTTGTTCCTTGACTTTACCTGTCATGGAAGTAACAGCCCCTCATTTCATGTAGTTTGGAGGGAAAAGAGGAAGATAAACCAACCCACTGTCATCATCCAAACCTGCTGCTTGCCTGCAAATCCAGGAGAGAGCTGTCCCAGCCATTTGATGGATTTTCTTCAGGGCTTAGACACAAATATATTTGTTGTTCAAAATGGTTTAGCTCTTTAATCTGGGGCAGAGGTCAAGCTGAATAACAATGGTTCTGTCCCACTTCTCCAACCACAAGCAAGCCTCCTTCCTCCCCTTTTCAGACAACCTCCTGGCTCCATCTCAGAGGCCTGGGGGGCTGCATGCCCCTCCCATACCTGGCCAGCTTTCTGTTCCTGCTGGGTTAGTCACCCTGCACATCAAGAGGATGAGGTAGTGTCACTGCTCTGGAGCTGTCACTTGGCTGAAGCTGCTTCCCCTGCTCTGGGCCAGCTGCCACTGTCGGCCCTCTTGACCTTATTCCAGTCCTTGCCTCTTTCTCACCCCCAGCCTTTCTTCTTTCCACACTCTGTTTTTTTCCTGCCACAGAACCAGCTCACCCAATCTGAAACGTGTTTCTCTGGTTCCTGTGCTTCTGCCACAGACTTTGGCACGGATGCTGTGACGGTGCCTGACTCATAAATTGCCCCTTGATTCATGCTCCCTCTGCCTGAACTTAGCTACAGAACACAGGAATGTCACCCAAAACCTCCTCCCTGTGCCTGCTGACTGGAGCAGATGATGTCCCAGGTCCAAGAGAGGTGGCAGGAATAGAAATGCTCACTCCTTCCTCTGCCTCGGGTGAGGTGACACCTCAAGTGAAAGCTCTTGACTGAAGGTAGAAAAGGACTTTTGACTACTTCCTACTAAGAACTGGTGTGGCTTTTACACAGTTTGGTGATGAAAACTGTAAAACATGGCTGAGGGATTTTTATCTCAAAGAATGAGGTCTAGGAAGAGCACCTCACCCCAAACAGGGGAATGAGCACCAGGCTTTGGGTAACAAGTGGCACAGAGGGCTGAATAAAGCTGCTGCTAATGCAATTAACAGGATTTTCTGCTCCTTTACAGGTCTGGGAAGACAGCAGGCAGAGATTTACTGAATCAAAGAAAATTCAGACTTGAGTTATGTGTTCTGGAAAGACCCAGTAAGGAATAGGGACATCCAAGTAGTAGAGAAGTATGAAAAGTGCAAGAAGAAATTATCTGTAGGACAGGGGAGGCCGAACGAGCTACTGATGTGCAAACTCCCTTCTGCAAATAATGGGAAAGTAACCCATTTTTTGCTCCTTATTTTTGTTCCTTATGTAATAGCTCATCTCCAAAAGGATTTAGAGAAGATTTCCCTGGAGTGACTAAGCCAGTTTCAAAAATCTGGGAGTGGAAATCTGACTGAGAAGACTGCTTTTCTCCTCAGTGCTCAACTAAACAGATAAAATTATGGCTGTGGCTTATTTAATACAGGCTACCAAGGTTACCAGCTCGCTTTGGAGTGAACCAGGATATAAATTCTGGTTTGTTTTCAAATTCTTATAACCAGATCTTTTTTTTTTTTTCTCCAAAATAAAAGTTATGGTAAAGGATTGTGGTGCTGGTTTGTTGTTGTTGTTTTTTTTTTAATAGAAAAGAGGAAACAGAATTACAGAGGGGGTTCCTGTTCCACTGTTGTCAAAGAAAAGGAAGCAGCATGAGCATGAATCTCCTGCCTGGAAGAATGAAATCAGCCATCTGGCAGCTTGAGTTTATTCTGGTCTTCTCTAGAGGTGAACCTCTGGCCCTCAATTCAGACATGGAACAGGTATCTACTCTTTCCTTGCTCTGTTTCTCAACTGAGTGACTGATCAAGAGCTCCTTTTGGCTCAGGCTTAGTTGCAAAGTCTCTGTTGCAAAGTCTTTGTCAAATCATCCCTGAATTTGGCTCAGTATCAGAAATGGTGGACTTTGAAGCTCTTTGAAGTATAGCTGGTAAGAGAAAGGTGACACAGTCCCATAGAATATTTTCTCTTGCACTTTTCCACAGAAGTTCTTTTCTATGAGGTACAAACCCCTTTTGTCAGAATTTAAAATATATTCCCTCTGCACCCTTGGATAATCCTGATTTTTTTTCTGGTTTTTTCCCATTGTATTGGGAAGTATGCTAGAGTGCTAAAACTGTACAGAAACATTAGGATGTTCTTTGATTTCTTCATGAAGTCTGAACAGATGGCAGAAGCCCATTCTGGAACTGTTAACTGGGCAAGAAGTGGTGTGCCAGCAGAGGGACTGCTTTTTTGTCTTGTCTTCCCTCTGTTGTAGGAAGGAAGGCTCAGTCCTAGAAGCATGAGCAGCTCATGGGGAAAATGATGGGAGTTTGGTTCTCCAGAGAACCAGTTTTGTCCCTCATAAAGACAACAAAAAAATGGTTCAGAACTTGTTCCATATTTCTGCCCCCTATATTCCCATGCACTCTTTGAGTTGTTTGTTAGGTGCAAGCTATATAAACTGGTTTATGACTTTTTTTTGCATGATCTGAGTGTGGTGCTGTCATAGGAATCCTCCCAGGGCAAAACTAGCTTAAGAAATTCCTCTCTTCTTGTCACTGGAGCAGAGCAGAAACATTCCTGGCCTCTACAGGAGATGTGCTGGTGGAATTGCTTATTGCCCTAAATAGTATCCTAAGAAATTGGTTCCGGGGAAAAAAAAAAAAAAAGTAATAATGAAACCAGTCCTTTAGAAAACAAATGTCCCTGCCCCCTTTTCTGATGAGGCAACAGTTCTGCTTAGCCAGCAGCTGGGCAAACAGCTGAATGGAACAACTGGGAGGGAGGAAATGAACTGGAGAGTGCAAAATCCTCTTAGGCAGACTCTGAGACCAACGGTTTGTAACATGCCACTGCACCTGGGGTCTGCTCTCCACCGTGTTTCCATTTTTGTTGTCATAAGTTTAAAAAAAAATAAAAAAAAAATCAGTCAAGTCAGCCAGGACACCCCGAAGTGTCACAAATCGGAGCTTCAAGGTCCGAGTCAGCTGAACTCTGCCCTGGCAGTGTCAGCACTTGCACCCTCACCCCGTCAAAAACACACCCTAAAAACCATGGCACGATTTAGTCTGTAAAAAAAAAATAAAAAATCTCAGCTATGAGGTCAAGTGTGAGCTGCGGGGCTTTCAGAACAGCCCAAACATCTGATGCAGAGGCGAGGACGTGGATTTTATGCGCAGCTGAGTCCGTGTTGTGCCTCTGCCAGCTCCTGCCGCAGACTGCTACCACCTCACCACGTTCTGGATGAGAGTTCTCCTATGAGTAACCCTGTTGTATCTCAAGCAGAGGACACATCGCTGGGATTCCGTGTGCGTGCGAAATGTTAGTTTTGGAAGCTGGAGTGATTTTGATGGGAAAGTTGTCTGGCAGCTGTCAGAAGCTGATTTTGCAGGGGAAAGGCACAAGTGGATCCAGCTTCTTGCAGTCGATTTCTCTGTGTAATTTAACAAGCATATTTTTGAATTTGAGGTTTTTTTTGGTTTTTTTTTTTTTTTTAAAGTTTTTAACAGATTATATTTTATTCACAATTTCCAGACAGACGTTAGCACAGTCACATAAAAGATCAGCACCTCCAGCTGTAAATTAAGCCATGACAAGAGTTTATTCAGGACACTCTTTAAAAAACCTTTCCTAAAAGGGAGAATCTTAATTTTATTTTTCCCCCCACCTTGACAGGCGATGAAAACACATTCTGAAAGCTGCGTTGTAGTTTCAGAATGTAATTCATTTTTGTAAATCAGTCTGATGTGCCGACATTATAGCTACAATTGCTGACATCAACTCCTATCACACCGCGTCTTTTTTTTTTAACTTTAACACTATTTATCTGATCACAGTTTCCATTGTCAGTGTCATTTGCTCTGGGATGTCTCATCTCAGTTTTGAAAAGACTGGAACTGATGGATACTCTTCCCTTAAGTGTCCTTCCTTTGTTAGGCAGGTGAGCTGAGTAACTCAGCTTAGTGCTTGGTTACCCTAACTCCTCTCCCTGAAATTTAAAGGAGATGAACACAAGGCGATGATTAGAAACTAATTGCCAGGACAAAACTATTCTTGTGCTGACTGATCTAACCAAAAGCCTATGTGCAACTATTCAACATGAGTAATGTGCTTGGCATTACACAATCCAGAGGAAAAAAAAAAATAAAAAGACGTAGAAGGAAATGCTGAATTGCGCGTTTAGAAAAATAGCATCGCAAATTTTCTGTCTGCTTTAAGTTTTAAATATTCTTGTGCTGCTTAGATGTGACCACTCCAGGTTCATACGAACCTCCATGCGGGGATTAAACAGGAATTGCACTCAGAGCCTCGAAGCAAACGCCTATTTAAAGGGGGAGAAGCAGAAAACATTTCAGGAGAACGTTCCTAACCAGGAGCAACCCCATCCCTGCCAGCAAACGCTGCCCCTCTCTGAACCACCAGGCAAGCTGAGCAGGATAAGGCTCCCCGCACCCATACGGGCAGCTGGAAATTTGTCTTCCAAAGCATCGGCTCCCTCAGGCTGGGCTCCTGAGGGCAGGATGGCCGAGGATGGGGCGGGATGGCCGGGACGGGGCAGGGAGCTCTGGGGGGCTGCGCACAGGGCCGGGGGCTTTGCAGGGCCCGGTACCCTGCGGCCCTGTCCCCCTCCCCTCGGCCCCGCTGAGGGCGGAGGCACGGCAAGTCCTCTATGGAGCATTTGCAGACAGCCTGAACTTTGCCTCAGCCCCAACAATCATTTTCCAGCCGCTTCAGCCTTGTAAAAGGGGGAAAGGCGGCCAAGCCAGGCCCGCCCTGGGGGCCGCCGCTCTCCTTTTTAGGCCGCCCTCGCCTCTCGGTTACCCGAGCCTCACCCAGCCAACACCTCAGCCTCCTCCACAGAGGACCCCAGGCCCCATATTACCGGGGAGGCTCACGTCCCCCCCCGCTCCCGCTCCTCAGGAACCGCGGGATGGGTGCGGGAGGAGGCGGGGGGTGCGGGGCAGCGTGCGGGAGCAGCGCGCATGCGCGGCACCTTGTTTACCCCGCTCGTCTCGGCGGGTCCGCGGGTGCCCGGCAGGTGTCGCCCCACGCCCAGGAGAGCCGAGCTCGCCCGCTGGCCGCCAGGTGGCGCCTGCGCCCTCCATTCGCTCGCCAGCCGCCGAGCAGCGAACACCCCAAACAATCCCCAGCGCCGCCGCCAAATTAAATAACCTGCCCGCGCCCCGCGCCCTCCCCGAACACCCCCCACTCCGCCGCCAAGTCTCCGGGCCGGGCCGGGAGCGCAACCGGCAGCCGGGCCGGGGATATAGGAGCGGAGCTACGAGCCTGGGCCTCCTCGCTGCCTACGCCGACACTGGGCAAGGTAAGTTAGAAAATGGCGGCGAAGCTTCTGGAAGTTTGGAGGGGGGACTCGGGATCGCGGTGCGTGGCTGCGGAGAGAAGCCGGGACGGGGCCCGCGGTTCCCGGGCCTGCGGGAACGGCGCGGGGCGCTAGGCCGGCTGGCCACAGGGACTCCGCGCAGCCAAGATGGAGGACGGCGGGGCTGAGCCGCGAAAACACTCCAGCCCCCCGCTTCCCCACCCCCCCCTTCCCAGC
>JAAWXA010000017.1:15452226-15495781 GCA_038090715.1 Florisuga fusca
GGGAGGGGGGACGCGAGCGGGAGCGCCGGAGTGAGAGAGCGAGAGGGCGCCGAAAGCCGCCCCACTGCCCGCCCGGAGCCCCGTTCCTCCTCCCCAGAGGCAGCCGCGGGCAGGCTGGGCCCAGTGCTCGGCGAGCTAAAATGGAGAACCACCTTCTCCTCCTCCCCCCTTCTCCCGAGCTGAGCAGGGGCTGCTGGCAAGATGGAGGACTCGGGCATTGGGTCGGAGCCGCTGAGGACAGAGCGGGCCGCGCCTTGGAGGGGTGGGGGGGAGAAAGCTGGGCCGCGCGGCGCGCAGGAGAAAATGGTGGGGCGGCTGCCGGTGGCCCGGGGTGGAGTGTCGGAGGAGGCCGGGGAGAGGGGGCTCCCACCACCCCTGACAGCGCTCCCCCTCCTTCCCGCCGCACAGAAGCTGAGCTCTTCCTGCCAGCTCCTTCCCGGCCGCTTCCCCGCGGAGGGAAGTGCCGAGAGATATCGGGGTCTCTCTCCTCAGTCTCTCTTCCTCGCCTGGGCCGAGCTGAGGCAACTCCGGCCGCCTTTTCCCGAAGGACTAGAGCGGAGGGCTGGCGAGAACGAGTTCCCTCGGCCCAAGTGAGGACGTGGGGACTGACCCGTGCCTTCCCCCCCCCTTTCCCGATATCTCCTCTGAAAGAGTTGGCGACCCCCCCTTTCTTCCCCCGGCGCTCAGCCCTGGGAAGGCCTTTGTGGGGCGAGTTTTCCCCTCCGAGTGACTTTGGGCAAGCTCTTCGGCGCCTGCCCTCTAAGAGGAAGAGTTGTGGCAGTTTCCGTTCGGCTTTATTATTATTTAATTTTTTTTTTAAGAAAGGGCTCTTGCCAACTGCTACCGGGGACGCCCGATGCCGGGAGCCGCGTGTTGCAGGAACCCCGCTGGGCTCTCGCTGGCCCTGGTGGGGGAGGGCGGGGGAAGAGGAGGAGGAGGAGGAGGAAGAAGAATGCTTCTTCTGGGGGGTTTTGGCGCCACTTTTGTTTTAGATAGTGCTCCTCTGTCCCCTCCTTCTCTGCACGCACTGAACTGAGCTGAACCCTGCCCAGGTAGGAAGCGAGAGCTTTCCTGGCGTTTCTGTTTTCTGGGCGCTTATTTTTCTCTACACTGATTAAATATATATATATGAAGTTGTTGTTGTTGTGGTGCGGGACTTGGAAAGACAGGGGAGTGAGGAGAGCGGCAGCAGATGGCTTTTTTTTTTTTTTTTTTTTCGGGTATTCCTTTCCCTACCCGAGCTCACCCCTGGTGTGCGGGCTGTGGGTGCCTGCAAGGCTGCCCCCCATCCCTGCCGGTACCGCTGGCAGCCTTGTGTAATCCGTCTGTCCCGTGGAAATCCAGGACTGAACGATTTTTTTTTTGTTTGCTTGGTGTTTTTCTCCTCCTTTCCTCCTCACTACCGAGAACGGGTAGTTAAGGCGCTCGGCTCTCCTTGTCGCTGCTTTTTATTTGCTTATTGTACTGCCCCGGCTCGGCTCTCGCTGCTGTTGTCCTCCCACGGGATGCTGTGTTTAGAGTTAACACAAACTTTCAATAACTGCCCAGTCCTGTGCTGCAGTTACCGTGTGTTAGGTTTATTTATTTAATTTTAATCACTTTCTGGCAGCGTCGGTAACACTGTTGCCCCCCCCCNTTCACACGAGGTGACCTCTGCGCTTCCGCCAGCAGCTCCCTGCAGCAGCCGCGCTCTCAACGCACCTCGGGCAGTGCCGGCTGCGAAAGCCCCGGGTTCTCCACCGGAGGCGGCGGCTTCCTCCCGCGGCCCCGCCGGGCCCCTCCGCTGGGCCCCGGCACCGCGCTCCCGGCCGGAGCGGCTCTCTCTCCCCCCTCCGCCTCCGGTGGAGAACCCGGGGCTTTCGCAGCCGGCACTGCCCGAGGTGCGTTGAGAGCGCGGCTGCTGCAGGGAGCTGCTGGCGGAAGCGCAGAGGTCACCTCGTGTGAATTGCTTCCACGTCTTCTGTTGGATTTTGTTGAAGTGGAAGGGGAGGAAAACGCCTTTTGGATCTTTTCCCTCGAAGCTGTTGTACGACCCTTTTTATGCTGTCTGGGAGTTTTGTTCAGTCCTGTTTTAAATGACCAGAAGCTAAAGTTCCTAGCGTTTCCTACCAAGGTGTTCTGCAAGCGTAGGTCTCTCTGCTAACTCTGGGCAGTTGCAGTTTCGATTTGTGATTGATGACTTTGTTATCGTTTATCATGTGTGGCCATTTGAAACGACTTTTTCCCCATTTTCTTTTCCCTAAATCCATTATTTATTAATGAATATATTCTTATTCCTGGAGTGTTTATCTGGCATTGAACTGTCCAGGACTTGAGAAATACGCATGCGTAGGCTGCCTGGTTATGTACAAGTAAAAATGTACCTCTAGCAGTTGTGCAATTGACATACGTTTATTTCTGGCTTCTTGGTATTACATTCTCCGTATCCCCAACTCTTAAAACTGTGTGGATAAATCTTCCTGTGGGGATGAGTCTCAGAATGACAGTGCCACAGCTCTTATATGGGGGCTTTTTGATGAGCAACACTGTTTTTTTCCCTTAACACCATGATTACAGTTTCATTACAAAATAAAACTGGGTGTCAGAAGGCTGCCGCCATGCTAGTAGCATAAACCTTTTTACTGCTTTCAGCACTGGAGCTGAATGGAGTGGAATCCCCATACCGTTCTGACTAATTAAACAAAGACTAAGAAAGCTTCAAATTTAGACAAAAGAGAAAAATAGGAATGAATTCCCATTTCTAACAGCAAAGTCTTGCTCCTCAACCAATGGGGGCTTGTGTGGATCCTTCCTAGCAAAACAAATGAGGTTTTAGGGTGTCTGCATGAGAGTTTTATTCAACCTGAGGAAGAAATACCAGAATTTCTGTTGGTGTTGTTTGTATTCACTGTGGTAAACACAAGCATGGATATTGTATAAGCTTAAATTCAAACAAACACAAGAAACAGGCATGGAACTGGGGGTTGGGTGAGACTTTAATTTTCCTGTGAAGCTCCCTAGTGCAGATACCTGCTAAGTTACATAGTTTTGGGCCAGAGTTATATTTTTGGAGGTTTTTAATCCATTTACAGGTTCAGGAAGGTAATAATGAGTGAATAAGCAGTGTAAGGGTTCATTGAACTAGTGTTTAAGAGGACTAGTTAAAATTTATGTGCAGATCTTTTTGACATAGTCTTGATGTTTTGTGCAACCAACAGCTGAAATAATTTCAGTTGGTCCAGACTAATGGTGCAAACTAATATGTTTTAAAAAAACAGATTTTGGTGAAATGACAAAAAGTTGGTAGGCTCAGAGCTTATTAAAATATTTGGTTTAAACATAAAGATACGGTTTAAACATAAAGATATTTGGTTTAAACTGAAGATAATTCAGTTTTAAAAATTGGAGAATTTAGTTAGCTGGCTCTTAATCTAACTTGAATTCCATAAATATATTGCATGCCATGTGTGGAATCAAATCATTTCCCCTTGGAAGGAGTGTAAATAGAATTGTTGGTTAAATGCTCTCCTTGGTTTTATTTTGCTTCAGTATAACTTACCAAAGGCAACTGAATTACTTTTTAAAAAGTAATATAGACAGCTTCTGTTGAATATTACATGATACTACTGTCTCCTGTAGAAAATAGCTGCAGGCAACAAACCATTTGGAAGTGTGAGCTCTGGTTGGTGGGAGCAACTGCGATAGACTTGTTCCAATGTTCTCATTCATTATTTGACTAGTCAAATAATGAAATGTTAGAATATTGGAACGTTATGAACTTTTAAAACTAGATTGCTCTTTGCCACTTACGGTTCAAGTTCAGAATGATTCGAGAGTCCTCACTCTTGGTTTTCACTTAACAGTGTTTCTGTCTCAGTTGTCTTGCTGCAGGCAAATACAGGAGAGATTAGGTTGTCTGGAACTTGCATGGCAGCATGAACAGGTTGTGTTTTTTACAGAAACCTAAACACTTTTGTTGCTTAATTTCACCAAATGAATCCCCAGAAGTAAGCAAATATTTCTGCTGGTTACTTATGCTTCTTGGTTGTGCTGTTGGAATGCTGTGTTTTCTCAAACGAGATGAGGCTTGGAGCTCAGTGTGATCTCTGCTTACAGTGTCACCATTTCTTCTCTGATTAGTTTGAAGAATATTGTAGGTGGGAATTTCCAAAATGGTAGAGTTGTTTTTTGGTGGTGTGTGTGTGTGTGTCTTGTATGTGTGTGAGGAATTAGGAAAATGTACTGGCAAAGGAATGTTGTAGATTTGTGTCTCTGTCAGCTAGATGCTAAAATTTCCAAGAGCTTCATCTGCTTTGGTAATTGTCTTGTAATGGAAAGAAGTGATTGATAGCAGCCGTCAACATATCAGTTTAATATTCTTGAACAAGCTCTGCTCACTTTCTCTGTGTCTCTTAAAAAATGCACATCATGAGAACTTCAGCTTCCTTACGTGTGTATCACTGACAAAGAAAATCCTCAGGAAACTGGATTATGAAATACACAACAAATCTTTGGAGGCATGGAAAGAGCTCTTCTCAGTGCAGATCACAAAAACATAAATGGTGACGTGTAGGCTTACTGTGTCGGTTTAAACTTGGCTCCATCCAGAGTTTTAGGTCACCTTCACTTTTAAAGTCTAAGGGTAAATATCAGTGGAAATTCACAGTCCTGTCTTGGCAGTCCTGTGGTTTTGTCTACTCTGGTCCTCTCCTTTCCACCTCCTGACCCTTCTGTCCTGATGGCTACTGACAGAGGTGAAACTAAATGGAGCCTCAGGCAGTTGAAACATCATTGATAAGACACTGAAGTCCTTCCTACCAGGAAGGTGTTGATTGTGTGCTGAGTGAGACCCATGCTGCCATGGTCTGCTCGTGTTGGGGCTCCTGCCTGGACAGGTGGTGGTGAGGTGGCTTCAGGTAGCATCCTGGGGAGCTCTGTGAGGGACCTAGGAGAAGGGAGGGCTCGGGGTTTGCATTGGTAAGAGAGGCTGGGATTAATACCTTTGCAGTATTAATCAGTGTGACTGAAGCTCTTGCTCTAGCATTTCTTTTAATCACAGTGTTCTGGAGCAAGCCATTTAAATTCCTCCACCATTTGTGAACTCCTTTCATGTTTGAAGGCTAGTCCAGTGACTTCAGTTGGGTTTTTGTAATATAAAAAAAAAAAAAAGCTGCTTTCAAAAAAGTGTGTCTTTGTGCTTTACAGGTGAGCCTTGTAAATTTGAGGTGACTTTTAGCATGGTCAGGTGGTTTTTTTTTGAATGGTACAGTGAAAACTTATGCTTTGAGAGTTGGAGATTAAAAATGTGCTTTTAATTATATGTTCTAATTAGAACTTTTAAGCTTTCTCATTTTTTAGTTGATATGAAGACAGCAAAGTTGTTTTGGTTTCTGTTTTGTTTAAGAAAGTAAGTATAAAGTAAGGGCTAATACAGACTTGTTCAGGCTGGGAAGCTTGAGGGGCTGTTGTCTGAGCAAGTTCTATCTTAAGTAAGATGTTTCACTATTCAGGTGTTTCCATGAGAACTCTGTTCTTTCCTAGATCCTCACCACCATCACTGACACTAAACCACAGTCCTAAATTTGATGGGTTATGCGACTGCAGTATTTCACAGTGCCAGTCCCTTTTCACCATCTCTGAATCTCCCAAGTATTGCACTACTAAGAAAATCTCAGCTCTGGGAGATCTTGGGTGGAGAAGAAAGGAATCTGAGTTGTTTCATTTCTTCTAAAACATTTTTCTTCAACTGGTCATATAGGAGGGGAGATCTAGCACTTGATTTTGGAGATAGAGATGCGGGGAAAATTTCATCTCCCAAGGTGCCCCTTGAGTCTCATGTGGGAAGTTAGCTCTTTCTTAGCCTTCACTGGCTACAGAGTTTCATGGAGGAGCACTGGCACAGTCTGTTTTCAAACTTTTGTATCCCAATTTGAGTCAGAGTTGAAGGATATATAGGACTGCATTTGTATACAGTGATATTTTGTTGGGACTTCAGAGGGAAACCAGTAAGCTGTCCTGTAAGTACTTTATCTGGGTGCATGCTTTATATCCAGATACATTCTTCCTGTTGTCTATTCTGTACATTTCTTGTGTAACTAGGTATGGCTTCTCCCTCTGGGGGGCTTATTTTTGAAAAAGAGTAAGATCAGAGCAGTGAGTAGATGTGAGAAGATTGGAATGTGTTGGAGTATAGATTGTGATCTGTGATGGAGAATTTAATCATTATACCCACCCAAACCCAAGTATCTAGAGATCAGAGCATGTTGCATGTGTGTGTGTGGTTTTTGGTTTGGTTTTTTTTTGTTTGTTTTTTTCTTTGATAGATGGATGTCTTATTTTCTTTTGGCTCTAAATATGATGGCTTATTAGTCTTGGTCTTATCCAACATTTTATGCATTTTAGTTTTTATGCATTTACTTCAGTAAAGGTTAGTCACTGGAGTAGAGTGAGGTAAGATGTGTGACACTAGTCAGTGGAAGAGTATTTGTTTTCCCCAGCAGTATTTTGTTAGTGCTTCTGTGTATCTCCTAGAAAGGAAAGTATTTTTTGCATCTGTTCCCATTGTTTTAAGATGGATAGGGCAAGCCAGTTAGGTTTGCTTATATGTTGAAAAAGGTCTCATGGTGCCTGTTGTCATGTAGTACGTGTGTCTACAGTGATCTAGATTGTTAAGTAGAACAGTTGAGTCCAAATTTCAAGGTTTTCTATTAGCAAAATCATGAAAATAATTATCCTGATGTGTCAGAAAGCACAAAACATTCCCAAAACTATTGACCACTTAAAAAGAAACATCAAACCTTAGGAATGCACGTTTTGTTTAGATGGGATTACATTCCAAAATTTGCTTCATGCTGCTGCCAAGGTTTGATGAAATGCTGCTCAATTTCTGACCACTGGTGATCTGCAGGACAACTAAGCTTACCTGCAAGCTTCTCCCAAGTTTGTCCTTTCTCTAGGAGTATCCCACTCCCACAGAGTGAGAGGCATTGCTTAGGGTTCCCAGTACCCAGTTTCTTTCCAGGGAATATGTGGTGGTGTATAACATGGAGTCACATGGCAAAGAGGACTTAATGCAGTGATTTTTCTATTGCTTAATACATGGCATCTTCTTAGAAAGAGGTGCATATTTGGAAGTAATGTTGCAGTTCTTAGTTATGGCTGAATTGCATTTTTTTACTTAATGTAGTATTTCAGCCTAGGTTTTATGAAATAATATCTGCCATGCAGCATGTCATCTGGGAAAAAAAAAGATTGACTTTTACTTTGTTTGCAAGTAAAAATAAGCTGTTCCAAGATGAGGCTTTTCTGTCTTCCATGCAATTACCTGTTATTCCTTGAGGTAAATTTCCCAGTTCATTGCTGAAGAAGGATCAGCTCTGGAAATTTGGACCATATCAGGTCTTAGGAAGCAGATAATATGCAAGTCATATAATTGGCAGATTTTATTTGTCAGTGTAGTCTCCCAGCAGGGAATGTTCAGTAAGAGAAGAGTTGTGTAGAGTAGGGGCATGAATATTGAAGATCCATTTTTTAAAAAATGTATTTCTTCTATTACTATTGACAATTGAATATATAGCTAACAAAGTTACTGAAAAAACCCCAATGTAAGTAGTATAAGTCAGAAACACAGTTTTGTAATCAATGTAGCATGCATTTGAGGTGTCTGGTTTTTAATTTGAAGGTGAGTTTATATACCATGAGTCCTGGAATAAGTTTATGGTTATGGATATAGTGGCCAACTCATTTAATTTGATTAATAAGGCAGTACATCCTGACTACTAGCAATATTTTTCGTTCACTTCTGGTTCTTTTAGAAACAGAGCTCATTATGATGGTTTTCTAAGGGAGAAAACTGGCCAAACTTGGTGAAGACTTTTTTTTGTTTTTAAATAGAGAGTCATCAGTGGCTTTAGCCTACATCTGATAGTGCTGTGCTTGTGGCAGACAAATAGGAAGTAAGATTGATGCTGACTACTGCATCTGGATTTAGGATAAATAGTACAATTTAAATATAGGGAAATACTGTGATATTAATAATTTAAGATCAATAACTTAAGTATTATATTTTTACTATTTTGGGATGGGAACTCTGTTAAAGGAAAGTTCCAGTTTGGTGTGCTGCCATATGCTGTTTTATTTTTATCATTGCTTGATGCATCTTTTTGAAAACTGCATTAAAAAAGCATTCTTTTAGCTCCACATAAAGTAAAAATTTGCATTGTGGATGGGACAGTTGCTTCCTAGAAGTGATGCCACAATGAAAAAATGATTCATGTTCAAGGTCAGAATTGTATAGGCCTGCAGGATGGCTTCTCCTTCCTAGTAAAGCCTCCTGCTTAAAACTTGTCCAATTAAACCAGGTTGCACAGGAATTTCTTCAGCCAAGTATGGAATATTTTTCAGAATGGAGTTTCCACAACCTTTCTGGCAACATCTTCTGCTGCTTCATTGGAAGGTCTTTTTTTATTTCGGGTCTTAAAGCCAACTTAAATTCCTATAAAGATTTATGCCTTTCCACCCCCAGTGTATGTTTGAAAAGTGTTCTTGATGATGGAGGCTTGGAAATGACCTGGTTTAGAGCTGATGGTGGTTTTTATTGAGGATTATTGAAGAAGAATGAGACAGATGTGAATGGATACAGAAATTACTTTATGGTGCCTTCTTTTTCCTGTTCCCTCTATTTGCATTTGATATCTGTATTCTTCCTCTGCTGCCCACCCTCAAGCTTCTACTACTCTTTCTGTGACAAAGGTCTTGCAAATAAAACTTCCTTTCTTAAGCATTTATGTGTTCGAGTGTTTTTCATACAATGATCAACATGATTCTTCTTGCACTTCTCATATTTAAGCAGTGATATTTTTATTCCTTCTTGTAAGTATTATTTCTAGAAATCTAGTTCATTTGAAACTATGGTAACCAGAATTGAAAGGTGCACAAGTATCTTGCATCTGTGGTATAGGTCTGTCATTACTTGCCCAATGAATGATTGGCCACCAAAAAACCAAAATGGTGCAACTGGCTTTTGCATATTGATTTAGCAAACATAGAACTGGTATATTAAACCAACTACTCAATGATAATGGAAAAATTTAATTTTTTTCTTCCTTTGCGTGTGCTGGTGAATTTAATTTTCATATTCAATATCCCATGCTTAAGTTGCTCCTGTTTTGTTAAGTGATCTTTCATTTTACTTAGTGTGATAAACTGTGTTTTCAAAACTCTGGCATTTCTGTTGGTATTTGTTTAATTTGTCATGTGTTTATTAATTAAAAACTATTGCTGATGTAGCACTGTGTACATCCCACATTGCTACTCTACTGTGAAGTTACAAAATTCTGTAAAGTAAAATACCTGTGGTTTGACAGCTGAAAAATAATCAGAAAAATCAGCCTCTAGGCATTTTTTCCTTCCTGCATTGTATTGTCTTTCTGGTTATACTGCTCAATTTCTATCTGGTGATACGATAGTTTTATGCAAGTTAATAAAGCTGTGTACTTAAAGGAGAGTGTATTTGTGTCTCAAAGCAGTAGTTACTGCTAAGTCAAAATTTTCAGTTGGCCAGACACAAATTGTATACGTCAGAGTGATTATAAAAATGACATTTTTAGAAACTTTTGGTAACACTGTGGATAGAAGAAAATAGAAGTCATTCTCTTCATATACAGTAGCATTGAGATTCTTTGTGTTCACCCCCCCCAGTGCAGTAATAATCTGTAAAACTGAATTCTGAAGTTCTTTCCCTTTGTTCCAAGGGGGTATAATCCCTGGGGAGCACACCTTGCATTCAAAACTGGTTAGGGAAGTTTTGTTTACAGAGAGGATTTATGCATTCTTGCATAACCCTACAAATGGGGTTGGTCTTCTATCCAATGAAGGGAAACATGGAAAAATTCCGACAGTTCTTTTGGATGCAAGATTGAATCTGTGTTCTTAGTAGCATGGAGATTTAAGAAACTTACTGAAGTTATTCACTTTGTTTACAGAAGGGCTATTTGACAGCATTAAGGAATTAAGTATCCTAGAAGATGAATTAGGATTACTAAAATGAAGGAAATTATACCAAGAAATGGAAGGACAGTAAAGTGTTGAGAATTACAAAGAATAACATCACAAGTGTGTGGTGTCCAGTTGCATTACCTTCACTTTTCTTTTTTCTCTTGTGGGATATATTGGCATTGAGTTATGAGCTACATAAAGTATAAATAACTGCTCTTATGTAAAATCTTAATTGTGGAATACATTGTTCTGTCAGATGTAGAAGGTGCAAATGTTTGTCTTAGATGTTTGATTGAAAAATGAATCCTTACATGACCTGTGGGGGGGGAATCTGCCAGAGAAAACGAAGCTGGCAAGCCATTGAAACTGGAGTTGTTTTTTTACCAGGAGAACCTGGTTACTTAACTGAGGTGGAGGAACAGTTTGCTGCCCATTTTAACCCCAGAGGTGAACAGACTTAAGGAGCTAAGCTGGGAGGAAGACAAGTTTGCAGTGGGTTGAATCTCTAGTCAAATGGCTGCTGCTCCTTTTGTCCACTGAGAATGTAGATTGACGTGTTGTACCAGCTGCTTGGTCCAATGTTTTCTGTAAGTGCAGGACCAAGAAAATAAAACTTTACTCCTCCTGTTGTCTGCTACTTTTCTACCTGGGCTTAATAAAATAAAATAAAAAAAAGCAAACAAAACATGTGGGCAATATGCCAGCTCCAAATGTAATCCTCTAATCTTAGTAGTGATCTCTATTTTATCTTTTTTTTTTTTTTTTTTTTTTTTTTTTTCCTGGAATGTTACATAGTGTCATAGCTGAATTAGAACTCTGCAAGGAAATCCAAGACTCCTGTTGATTTGCATTAGTTTATGCCAGCAGGAAGTTCATGTACATTTTTCTTTGATTTTGGTCTCTGCTCTAGTGAGAAGTTTTTCAGGTGTTCCTTGGAATGCGGCAGAAGGGGTAAGAGAAGATTTAGGAACAGAGTTTCCTCCTCTGGAGATTTTCTTCCAGCTTTAGCGTGGTTAATCAACTGCTGGTGTCAGAACCCTGCTAGACCTCCTCCTTCAGCTGGATGCTTACCAGCCACTTGTGGTTAGCTCTTATTATGAGCCTTTGCACTCTGGTGTTTTCTGTGGTTTATGGAAGCTGCAGTGCCAGTTCTTTACATGAGGTCTGTCTTTGGCCTTTTTACAGAATATTGGACCATCCTGTGTGATGATCTTCAGTCCCATCTCTCCCAACTCATCTCTCTCCCAGCTTCTGAGTTTTTGAGGGCATACTGAGGCTACTGGTCTCATCTCCAGGAGTACCTGCTAATTAAACCAGACATACCCATGTTTAATCTCATGAAATATTTATGTTGTCCTTCAGAGATGTTGAGAAATAGGCCAAATAATGCCTGAACACATTGCCTGCCTTTTCTTTCTGCCTCACTTTAGGCTCTGTTCAGAACATTTTGTTTTCTTATGCTCTTGGAAGAAAACTTAGTATGTGTTTTACAATGTGGAATCCTCTTCATTTTTTTTTTAATTTTTTTATTTTTATTTTTATTTTTTAATTTTTATTTTTATTTTTTTTTTCCAAATAGCAAAAAAAATTCCAGCTTGCTTCTTTAGGCATTTAGGAAGAGCTTTACTGTTGATAGATCAAATTATTGCATAGTGATTCATTGCTTAATTTCTTACTTTTTAAAAACTTAGATCTGGGTGAACTGTCCCACTCTGGGCAGGAGCAATGATTTGTTGAAAATAATCTTTTCTGTGAGTAATAAACTGATGGCTACACTGTAGGCTGTGATTTTGCAGTGTGAAGTTGAAGTTTAATCAGAAATACTAGACAATGGGAAACCCACATGTACAAAATTTTGGAACTTTGTAGATTGTTTTAGGTTTTACAGATGTTTATAACAGGGTCGGGTTGTTCAGTGTCCATTTATATAAGCCATGTTGAACAGAAGTTACTTTTTGGTGTTGGATTTGTAGAAGGCAGTGAGCATGGCTCATGGGCATGACTTCTCCCCAGTTTTGCAGGTGCTCCTTTAAAGGGCTGTTGTGAATATAGCTGCCATTGCCTGAGTTCTCTCTCTTTCTCCTTACTGCTGTTGAAGTGTTTCTGTGGGACTTCCCTGCTTGGAGGGATGCCAGAATGAGTGTGTGGGAAGACTTAATACTTGCTACTTACATAGCATTTTGTATGTTCAAAGTCTTCTGCAAATATTAACTAATCTTTATTTAACATTTGAGCCCAATTTCTGTCAGTATAAATCAGTAGCAGCCAGTTATGACCTCTACTTTTTTTTGATGTCAAAAGAACGAAATGCTGTAGCTAGTTTAGTTAGGAATAATCTCTTTCATCTTATTAACATAGCATTTTTGTCACTCTACCCTTCTGGCTTAGTGTGGTGTAGAAAACAGTTATGAATAGAGTATAGTACTACTCTCCAGGAGGTCCGTGCATTGTAGGATGCTGACTGCTGGAGAGAATGGCATTTCATTATTTTTTTGTGTGATATTTCAAGCTTTTCTGTGGTAGTTTTTGCTTCTGCCATATTAAGGTTTATTTCTTTCCAGTCTGGGGAGCCATAGCATATTCATAGCAAGTGATGCTGTGAGAGTAATGCTCGGTCTGAGCTTGCTTCTGTCAAGTCAATTTTCTGTCATTTGCCTTAAAATGTAGTTTTAAGTTGAAAGTTACTTCAATAATACCTGTACTAAAAGTTAGTAACATTTTTCCTGTCTGTGTTGTAGTTTTCTGACATTTGAGATATAACTGATGTGACCAGTGAATTAAACTTTCAGTGTTATTACAGTAAGGCTCTCACAAATCAAAGTGGCTGTGTACATTTTTAGGAGGATCCCATGCTCTACTCTGAATATTACTCATATGTTGGTTTTTGTCTATGCTGTTGATAAGCTGTAAATGACTAGTGTGTTGTATCTTGAAGTATTTTGCTGCAGCAGTGCCTGAAAAATGAGCCTATGGATTTAAAACAGATTTATGATTCATAAAAATGTCTCCTAGTTTGCAGTTTCTCCAGAAAGTTATGTAGTTGTATGTTTTAGCTTGCATTATCCACATTTTCTACTGCTTTTCTTTTGAAGAGATAGTAAGATACTATTTTCTTAAGGTAGTTTACAACTGTAATATGCATTAATTTATAAATGTTTCTTTGCAAATTGGATTGGAGACAGCAAAACACTAAGGAAAATGAAGTGGTGGATAGGACAAATTGGTCTTAAACCGTTAGCAATAAGTTGAAATAGAAAATTCCTAAATTAATGTAAAAACCCCTCACAAAACTTAATACCAGCCAGTCTGTTAGTAACATCAAATCTCTTGAAATATTTAGTTTGCAGTTCTTAGTCTGTAAGTAAATTTTGAATGACTAAATTTCAAAAAGTCTTTGGACTTGGAGGAAAGTATATTTTACTTCCTGTTACGTTTTGTCTTTGAAATATTAACATCAGTTTTAACTTGGTTGTTATGCAAGTATTTGCTGTTGAGTTCTAGTTAATGGGGTTTTTGTTTGTTGTAAAATTTAGCAGCTTTAGAAATTAAATGGCTCTCTGACTATGGACCTGCCCCAAGGCTAGCTAGCTTTTTGAGAAGAGGAATGTTGTTAAAATATTAGTAAGTGTCCTATGTGCAGACCTGATACTGTTCTAAGAATTCTTCTGATATTGGGTAGAATGGAATAAATCTGTATTTCTATTTGATTATCATCTGTCAAAATATTAGTAAAAACAACTGGGGTATGAGGGCAATAAAAATTTTTGTTTGTTTGCTTTCTGGTAATAATAATATTTTTAGAAATAGGCAGATCAGTGAGGAAAATCAATAGATGTAGAACTGGTTCTCATTGCATACTCCTGTAGTATCAAACCACTCAGTGAAGAGTGGTGTCTGTGATTGAATCTAGTCCTGGCTTTATATAGAGTAATGGCAGATTCTAATTCTGTCTGATCCCCTGAAGGAAAACTGTTACAGTAATGGGTTATACAGACTAAATGAGACCACTTTGGCTGTACTTGGTAAAATGAGCTAGTGGTTGGTTTTTTGTTCAGCAGGGATGTAATGTCTGTCTGTCTGGCTCATCTGTGCTGCTTCCATTTGCATTTTGTGTAGGGTTTAGGCAAAGGTGATCAACTGTTGGCTTGTCAGAACATTTATTCTGACACCACAATACAGAGTGAGTTATGGTTTGTTTTTCTGGAAAGGCAGCACGGTGAGCCCAGGCTTTTATGTTTCACAGCTGGCTAGATGATACTTAGTACTGGCATTTGGGTGCTGGACTGAGTATGCATTATAGTGCCATAGCCAGAGAGGACAAGGTAGATTTGAAGCTGTTTATGGCAACTTCTAAAGCAGTTGCAGCCTACCAAAACAGTATGGATATTTTTTTTCCTTTGAAATAGTTTAACAGTTGATCAGGGCTGCTGTGTCGTCTCACTGATTTTGAAAAGACCTATTTTTTTGAACCAGCTACAGGTCTTTCTTGTCAAGCCAGCTCAACTTCCTAAGTGGTTGGAAAACTAATTCATTGAAAAATAAATTAATAGATTATTGTTCAACAAAGTGCCCTTGACTGTGAGATATGACCAGAAGTAAATGCAGGGAGAAGGAGGCAGTGGGACCTTTCCTTTCATAAGAATCAGCCCATTTACTTTCTTGTATTATCAAACTCAGTTATTGTTTGTAGTTTCATTCATTATTTAGCAGAAAAGAGCATATATATAGTTAATGCAGTCTGTTTAGATTGGTGTAAAATGTGCTCTCAGTTGATAATTGAAAAGAATACTGGAAAAAAATTGAAATTACTGGTACTTGGTCAAGTTGTTGCCATTGAACAGCTTCCTTTTCCAAAGGCAAATTACAACTTGATAAAGTGTATGAAAGGCAAAGCTTGTGAAGTAGGAAAGTAAGTGGAACTGCCAGTGGATGTGCTTATGTTTTAAAAATGGATTTTATATAATGCATGGGTAATATATTTTATATTCTAAGTTTTCAATAATAGTGTAAAACCTTTAACTGCTGGAGAGCATGATGGTTTTAAATACTGACTAAATTTTTAGGATTGGGTAGTTTCTGGACAAAAGACCAGACCATTCAGCTCTCTATGTCATCCTTACGTGTTGCAGGTTGTACACTGGGACTTCTGTGTCACTGTATAGTAGAATATAGTCTAGAGTGTTAGAAATCTGGGGTATTTGTGTTATAAGACTGCTAATGTTTAACCATATCCTTACTTCTGTTTGGAGTGGTTTATATATGGTTTATAATAGATTATACTCCAAATGAAATGGAGGAAGTGTCTGCAGTTTATTCAGGGAGTACATAGATGACTAAAATAATTAGTCATGTCAAACACTATATGCTGCATATTGCTGTAAAAATACTGCTATTTTGTGCATCATACAAAAGCTTAACTGTTGCAATTGTCACCTTAAGAAGAGAGACCTCCTAGCAAATGAGAACAGTTAACATTGTTTTCTGATTAAAATGTTGGCATACAAGAAAGTCGTTCCTTCCCCCCCATTTGGTGGTCTTCTAAAGAAAGTACTTAATTCAGCTGGTGCTTGATAAAGTAAGGGCTTTCATTGTCTGTAAGTCCAGCTAGTCAATGTTTTTTTGTAATTTAGGAAATTTGCAATTTATAAAACAATCATTTTGGTGCCCATCCTTGGTGAAAAAGGTGCCTGACACTTCAGTAGTCTTAAATGTCATGTGAATCAGGAATAACACAGCACTAACTAACTAACTAACTGTAAGTTAGTGCCAACTTATTCTGCCTCTTTGTAAAATCAACTTAAAACTCATTAAACAGGTTTAATGATGTATCTTCTGGCATTATATGTTTGTGCAGAATTACCAGAAATGTAGTTATGTGCCTCAATCTTAATATATGTCAAGTCTTCATGACTTGGATGATCTGGTACTATTCTGTTTGAGCATTGACAGTTGTGGTATCACTGCCAAAGGACTCTTGCAGTGTATTTCTATCTTCTGGCACAGAAGGCAGGTGTTTGTGCAGAAACCTGGAAGATGGTGTGGTTTAAGTATCATGCTGCAGTTTTTGACTGTCCTGTAAATTAGATTGTCCAGTACCTGGATTCTTCCTCTGCTTTGGAATAAAATGATTATTTATTCTGAAAATGCTGTACACTTGGAATAGACTGAATTATTCCTGCCCTGAATATTGTTCCTTGTGGACTCTAGGACAGTGTAGGTGAGTTTACTTGTTTATGTGGGTTATTTACCTGTATTGCCTTATGGGGTACAAAATGAAACCAGTAGGTATTATTTTTTTTAATTTTCTAGAAACTCTGATTTATTACTAAACTACTAAACATCTTCATTGAGAGCCTAATTAAAATAAAGACAAGATATTGCCGAAAAATCAATACTACTAATTTTGCTTAGTAAAGAGTAAGTTATATGGTAGGTAAACACTGTCCATTATATAATGCTGAATGCTAGTTGTCTTACCTTAACTTGATAACAATTCCTTTCCTGTAATAATTCTGTATCCATATAATTTTCATTTGTTTCTTCCTCCTCCCTCATTCCTGCCCCCATGTATTTAGATTTATGAATAACATGTCATTTTACACTAAGTCCTCTTGTGTCAGAATCCTGTGAAATACACAGTAGTGCTGTCCTATTTAATTGCATTAAAAAAGCCTTTTTTTTTCTTTTTTCATTGATGTATGCTAAATCTTCTTGTGGGGTAAACTGTCTTTGGCATAGCAAGTAGAAACAGGGGAGTTGTCAATAATGGAGATGCAGGCTAATGGGTCTGCATTAACAACTACCACTGACAAGGCATAGGGAACTCCATCAGGACCTTTTAAAAAAATTCTGATAACTGAAGAAAGCTGAGGGGACACAGTGGTGTGGAGCTGCCACTTTGTATATGTGGCAGTAGATTTCATCAGGTAGTACCAGTTAGGGCCAAAGGCTGGAAAGGGAAAAACAAAATGCTTTTCTGGTTTTCTGACTTTTCTGTTTTGATGTGTCATGCTACGAAGGCTTTATATATATATATGTTTATATTTCCCTGCCTGTAGAACTGTGGAGGTCCCAAATCAACTTAGTCATAAATTCAAAGTTCATAAAGCAGTTCTTGGACTAAAATTTCATTTTACCCATGTATGTATTGATGGAGAGGATAAAAACTAAGCATTTAGACCAGTCAGTTTTAATTGATGTGATGAGTTACTTTGGAGCAAAAAGTACAGTGTTGTACTCCTGAATAACTGTTTCTAAGAAATTTTCTGTTAACATAGTTCTCTTTTTAATGCTTACTGCTTGTAATCTAACTTCATTTGTGTAGTTTTAGTGAGGGAAACTTAAAACTGGGATGTGCTATAATGTTTCAGTTGTTTATAGCCCAAAACACCTTGGTAGGTTTACTGTAGGACACTCATCACTTCCTTAGGCTTTGGCCAACTGCATTTAACTGTTTTCATGTCTGTGTACAGTATGCCTAGTTTAAGTCTATTTTAAAACTCATAGCCCTCTAAGAAATCCTCTAATTTATTGTCAGTAGCATTTGTGCTGGCATTTTTCTCCACTTGTGTCCTGTTGTGGGGAAAAATGTGGATTCTTAATGTTTTTTCTCATGACTAAAGTATGTGCCATTAAAGTAGGTAGCCTCTAGAAAAAATGTCAATGTCTTGTATTCCACAATATTCTTAGCAACTTGGTGGCTTCTGTCAAAAAAAACCAAAAAAACACCTCACAAACCAAACAAAACCATAACACATTTTGCTTGTCTCACAACACAGGTTGAGCTCATGGCTTCTTTAGGGAGCAATACAAAGCTTGCCTTGTCTGAAGAGTAACTGTTAGGTTAATAGCCTGATTTAAGTCCTAAGTTTATAGTTAAAAGAGAGTGTGGTGTGTTTTTATTTTAATTACTTAATAAATAATAGCTACATGTTTGCAAATACTGTGGTGGGCAACATTTTAAAAAAATATATACATTCTGAAAATGTTTTTTTACTGAACATGTTTGTACTTGTAGCACTAGGACTATGACAGAACTTTTCTTATTGACCATTGATAAATCAGCTGATGAGTTACTGCCCAGGTCTGTACTATGACTGCCTGTACTCCATGTGCTTGTAGAATTTTTACTTCATTAGAGAGGAATTGTGGAAACCTTCCAAAAGATCCAAGCAGTTGTCAAAGGTTAAAGTGAGATATAAAGCATTTTGTAGAAAAGTGGAGCTCGTGATTTCCTTCTGCTCAGGAAGGGATCACAAGGGGTGTAGGGAGCCTGTGCTGCAGGGCCTGATGACATTGATTATTAGAGATGCAAGTGTGAGTGTTGTCTGTATGTTAATACTCGAAATAGTTTTAAGAATTGGATATGTTACCATGTATTGTCCTTTTCCTTTCTCCCCACATATGAAAGTACAGGCAGCATTAGAGGAGACAGAGGAGAAATTTTGTCTAATACAAAATGGCTGGAGGAAGATCAGGAAGAGGAATAATTTTATTCCATCTCTGCAGTTTCCTTTGGGCTGTGGGTGTTCACTATTCTTTCTGATATCAAGCTGTTTTATTGTAAAACAGGCAACCTGTATCCAGTCTCAAGTTTTTACTTGTATAAACATCTGTGAAAGGTTTGTTTTAAATGACTGGAAATCAATATAATATTTTCAGTCTTTCTTAAAAGTACCACTCTCTGTGAATGATTTCATGTCTATATTAAAAATACTCAAATGGCAGTATTTCCTGTGAAAGAGGGGACTGTGGTTGGTTGGGAATTAATGAATATTTTGAATAATACCCTTCCCTCATGACAAAAAGCACATGCATCCTTCTTTCCTGTGACTGAGGGAACTGGAATACTGCAGTACATCACTGGTGTAATTCTTGTTGTCTCTAAGCTGCAATGGTTAACACAAGTCTTTCACTTTTTTTTCTTCTGCTAGTGGCAGTGTGGGGTGATTGCTACCTGCTTGTGCATAACTAGATAGGTGTTATTGATGCTGCTTTAATCAACCATAAGCAGTTGCTAGAGAACATCTTGAAGACATTGTTTCCTTGGGGATTTATTGCATTTGTGACATCACACCTCTGTTCCTGCTGCTTACAGAATATGATTATCAGCCATTAGTAGTGAATATTTAAACATGGTCTCTACACAGTGTTTTCCTTCTCATTTCTGGGCATCTCTAGTGAATTTAGTTTGTGTTGACTTCTTTCATACCTTGTGGGTTTTTTTTCCAGTTTTTGTCATTCCAATATAGGTTGTCTAGCTGTTAGTCTTGCTGACAGAAATATTGAGAGATCATTACAAAATGAATTTTTCTATAAGATGTTTTTCCTTAATTTTCCTAGGGAAAATAAAAGTTCCTTCCTTCTTTTAATCATCAGGTAGTCTTTAAAAAAATATTTAGGTTAAATGTTTTCTAATTTCTCCCCCCTTTTAGCCTTGTATGTGTGCTACAGAAAACGGAAAAATCCCATCCAGAATATTTGGGTTTTGCCTTCATGTTGTCTAGAAGAGAACTGTCATCAAACAGATATGACAATCTGTTAGAGGTGATGTGATATATGAGAACATCAAATGGTATTTCAGCCCTGGTGTTACAAATCTTACTTGGTTTTGTTTTTTTTCTTAAGCATGCACCGTGGAGATGGACAGGTTCCAAGCTACTGCTGTTTTCATGAAATTAGGTTTTAGTTTATAAATAATATTGGTTAATTTGTTATTTTAATGGAAATTTTGGGGATGGTATGTATGAAAATTTAAATTTGGTCTCTTCGTTTCAGGATAGGGAATCATTATGGTGCATGAACATTGTGTTAATTGGCGAGAGATTTGGGTTGAATAGGCAGCCAAGGCACTTCTTTGTCTTCTCTCTCTCCCTTGACAAATGCTAGCTTCCATTTTGAACAAAAATGCTGTTTTAGTGAAGGGGAACCATTTAACAGCATCATTTTCTGCTAGTCCCTGAGGGTTGTAAATACCTCAATCCAGTAAATACTTGGGAGATTTCTTGAGCTGGAAATTTCTGCTTGTGTTCCTCCAAGGAGTCAGCTCATATGTAAAGTGAATTGTTTGGTGAACACTTCCTTCAGAGTTATTGGGGGAAGTGAAAGCATTTTGGTATCTGCCTCTTGAAATAACACTGGACAATTGCAGTTTTCTCTGCAAAATAATCTTTTCCCTTTCTTTAAACTGAAGGAAAATGGATTCTTGGGGAAGTCAAGTGAAGATATGTTGACGTTTCAGTTTATCCTATACAGCTTTTCACTTGTCAAAGTGACTTTAATTTTCTTTGTAAAGTGTTCTTTTGGGTGTTTGAGGGGCCTAACTGTGATTGCAGTTCTAAAATGTGTATACTCAGTTGGGCTGTAATACAAAATTAAATCTAGAAATCCTGTAATGTAAAGAATGTGATTAAGCCTTCGTTGCTGAAGAATGTTACTTGTAGTCTGTATCTGTACAGCTAATAACATTATTATATGGTCTGATAGAGAATGGCATGCAATTATTTTGCTTGGGAAGAAGAGATTTGTATACATCAAATAGAGGAAGATGATGGCATTCCATTAGGCCTAAACTGTTAAGGTGTCCTTTGTGGATTGGCTTTTTTTCGTGGTCAGTATAAAATGCCTGTGTCCTAGATGTTAAACGTTTTATGCATCTATTTGTGAAAAAGCTGAGTTAACAATTTTTATGGAGTTCTTTCTCTGTGTCACTGTGAGGAGGGTTAAAGGGCTTCTTTATAGCTTGTCACTGGTAGTATGCATTTATTGTGTGCAAATTCATTGCTGAGACTTTTCATTCTTAACACTTATGGTTTCTTATTTTTATTAATACACATGGATCTTAATTGGAATTAATACCCTGGGAGACCTGTACAGAGTAGCATCTCTTTGTTCTCGTTAAATTTCTGTTCAATTTCTCAGATGGTGTTTGTGTTCCTTCATTCTGTTTTGCTGTTGACACAGCTGTGGCTGTGCTGTTCCTGTGCTTTATTCTTTCAGATGCTCTAGCTGTGTTCTTAGACCTTTCCTTGCCATGTTCAGTTCACAAGTAGCTAAGTATTGCTTGGTCTGTGGTCCATCATCAGTCTTTGACCTTTTTAAAGGTTCTGTGTTGCTGTCTGGCTCCTTCTCTGCTGGTGCTGTTCTTACCTTTAGTCATTCCCTGCAGCCAAGACTTGCAGAAGAGAATTTGACTGATTTGTGGCCTAGCAAGTGTATCTTTCTATGATCTGCTGCAAGAAGTGCTTACATTCCTTTTTGTGTTTTTTAATTCTGTCTTGTTTTCTTAGTGGGCTGCACACGATACCAGATCCGGTGGTTCTGAAGTAGTTTTTATGCTTAACATATAAAGTCTTAAGTTAATTCACATAGTAATAAAATTTATGTCCCGTAATTAATTTTTTTTTTTTTTGGCAGGCATCTGTTTCATAGTAATGAATTGGTAGCAGTTCCTAAACTGTCTGTTGACTGTCTAGAGAATTGCAGCAAAGCTGGCATTTAAAATGTTTCTCATAACTGAAAGAAGTGGGCAGCTTTGTATTAACCTAACTTTTCTCAGAAAAAAACTTCCCAAATGTCCAACTGATATATAGATATATATATAAAATGATGAAAAGTGGTGTATTATTTTTCTTTTGACCTCTGAATTTAAAGGATAATTACTTTCCCTTAATCTCAAAAAAAACCCCTGAATATAAAAAGAATGTTCTTTTAAGGGTAAAGATGGGAGTTGTGTTCCTTGAAAAAACACCAAAACAAAAAACCAACCAAACAAAAAGCCCAACTTGACATGGTTTAATCTATTATCACTGTTGTCTTTCCTTTTTTAACAGTAGTTGAAAACGGTGGCTCTGATTGCAAGTTCATTTTAGGTTGCTTGCAAGACTAAATTCATAGCATTTAATGATCTAGGATTTTCATACCCTTGGGCAAGATTATAGTAGTGGAGGTCAAGCTGAACAACCGCCAGACCTAATTTATACACGGATAAAAATGTTCTTGTCTAACAATTAGATTGAATATTGTTACCTCTTCCCCTAACTTTTGCTAAGAATTGGTTTATATTATTTCAAGCCCAAGGCAGTGTGGTGTGAGGAAAGCATCCTCTGGATGGAATATTAGTCTCACCTTTCAAGTTTAAGAAATTGCACAGTGGTATCCATATTAATGTCCCTGAGCTTGCTTGCTGTGTAGGGGATAGAAGAGTTACTCCAAATAGAATGTTTTTTTAATGTACAAACTCTTCTTAATAAGATTGTCCATAAGAAATTAGCAGGGGGGAAGAAAATGTCTGGGAAGCATGTAACCCCTTTGATACTTTACATTTGAGACTTCCCAGCCAGATCTGATAAGTGTCTTTCAGTAGGATTATTGTAGTTAGTCCAGATGAGTTGATCTGTTAGCAACCTGTGTTTTGCCACCTGTATAATAGATCATGACCAAAATAGTCAGAGGTAGGGGTTGGACCTTACTCTTGAAACATTAAAGCTGATTACATTTGTGGGCAAAGAAAAGATGGTAAACATACTTCATTTAAAGTGCTGCTACTGTAACTGAACATCATGTGTAGCTATTTTTTTCAGCTGATGTTACCTTCCAGTAGCATGCCTGTTAAAGGAATTTGATTTGAATTGTAGAAAATTTTGAGTGCAGACTTGCTTGGAACAATATATTACACTTGTAATCCTGATGAGCAGTACAACAGCATGAGAATTCTATACTGATGATTTATTTATTGTAAGAGCAACTCCAAACATTAAGTGGCTTCTTGAGTAAGTAGAACACAAGGTTGGCAGTTTGCATAGTTATGTGAAGAGATTAATATAACATAGGTTATTGCTTCTCCAGCATTCTTATGAAATCAATGCCTGGGGCATTAAAATCATGACTTTAAAAAAAGTGCTACTTGATCTTACTTAAATATGCAATGGTATTTTTTGTATACAGGTATTTTAAATGTACATGAATCTTAATCTAGTTACTTAACTTGTAGGCTCTTCCCTTTTCCCATAACAAAGAGCCTATCCTATGATACCAAACTATTCTTACTATTTTACTTTTTCTTCTAAATAGACTTTGGTTTCAGGATCCGTGAACTTGCTGTAATTAGTAAATGATTTTACAGAATCTTACCAGGTGAAAAACATCTTACTTGCTATTAGATGTTATGATTTGATGGTAGATTCCTGAGTGGTGATTGCAAAGTATTGGTAAAAATAATTTATGAGAACAAAATCTGTTAGCTAGTAAGAGCTGAGTCTGCAGAGTTCAACACAGTGGTAATAAATAATTAGGTAATTGATGGCTAACTAATTCAAAGAACCACTGCTGTTGAGTAGCTAGGACAACCAACTAATTTAATAGGGGAAATTCAGCTAGATTTAATTTAAATATAGGATAGAGAAAGCATATTGCATTGTTTTACAAAATAAAACGAAGAACCAAGCAGTCTGAGTTACTGCCTGTTTTACATAGTTTGTCTCCTAACTGCTTAAAATAGTTGGAATTGTTGTTTACTGAGAAAAGTCAGAAAAACTGGAGGAGAACTGAATAGGCCCTGTGCACCTAACCCTGTGTTGTGTTGGCAACTGCTGAGCTTTACCAATCTCTGATCTGAGTGTGGGGAGATGAGGGGTTATGTGTTTGGTACAAAACAGAGTAGGAGAAACGTGTGCTAAGAGAAGGAATGCAGTTAATGATGAAACCACAACAATTGCTGGGGAAGATGTGGTGACAGATAACAGCACTGGCAATCTAGTGATTCTTGTTTTAATAATTAGACTCATTTTCAAACTGATAAATTGAATATGCTCATCAACTAAAAACCACAAGAGGATTATACAGGTCAGGTAATAAATTAAAAGCTGAAACAATGGTGGGTGACTGAAGCATTTTTCCAGGCAGTTGTTGGACAACTATAGGTTTTGATAGTTTTCCTCAGGTGATTTCTGTGACAGCTGAAAAGTTTTCCATCTCTCTGTTGGAGGGTGCCACCTCCAGAACTAAAGTCAGCAGAATGGGGTTTGTCATCTCTCTAGTCTCTGTATGAATTCAGAATATTATCTTTAATTGTCAGTGAAGATGAGCTGTCATTAATAGATCTGACTGAAAAGCAGAGCATAGGAAATGTGAAAATTTGTTCTCTGTTGTTGATTGGGGTTTTTTACCCCCTTTCTGCCCATGGCACAACAGTTGATCTAGTTAGGTTTTCTCTCCTGGGTAGCAGCTTTCTAAGAGCCCTAGGAAAGGGTTGTTCAGCAATAAATTTGTCTGAATTTGCCACACCAAATCACAAGTATTAAACTGTTGAGTGAGTTAAAGTATAGCTGCTGGGAAAACAGTCGACACTGCACTGAAATGCTCTTTTACATTTTATATGTACTTACCCACTAACTTTTGTCAGGGAATAATTGTTTGTCAGTTTGCCTTGTGTTACAGAAGTTAGTAAGCTATGAAGGACAGAAGGATGCTCCTTTTGTGTTTTAAGATACAGTAAAAACAAGAGTTGAAATTCTTGGCTTGTACCCAAGATTGCATTTTTGTCTCATTGTAAGGAAAGAAAAAGAAAGAAACCCACCAGCCTTCAGCATGTGAGATTTGTTTCATTTGCTGGAAGTGAGGCTATTGGTAAGTGGCTGGTACCTTGGGGTGCTAGAACTCTGCTGCAAGTTTCAGGGGCAATTTTCTACAGAGAACTGATGCTACAGGGTACATCCACCCCATTCCAGAATGCCACTCTTGGAGTGGGGGAAGGAGGACACAACACATGTAGCTAGTTTAAGAGACATCTGGCACTACTGCTTGTTTTGTTGTTGTTTTTTTTAATTTTATTTTAAATTTTTTTTGTTGTTTTCTTTTTGGTCATTTTTCTTTTAGAAAAGAAAAAAAACAGGAAAATGAAGATGGAAGTAGCCACCTTTATCTCAACAGCTTCTACTGTGTGGCTGAGCTAATACATGTTGTAGTTTTAAAATTAATTTGTGTATTGAGCATCACATAAGTAAAATATTTACTACAAATGATGATACTTGCATGATGTGACCAGTGAATTTTCAACAAATGCAAATTTAGCTGTGGTCTGTAACTGCTCCTTGAAGGAGGAGGGAGCTACTACCTGTATTTACATGATGAATTTGTTCAAGAGCAAACACATATGGGTGTAGCTTTTTAATTTTTTTTTTCCTTCTAAGATTAAATGAAGAGACCTAAGGTTTAGTTTTGTTGTATTTTAACAACAAATTTGTATTTAAGCTGTGCATTCCATCTTTTAGATGTGTGTAGTGGATGCTCCTGTATCCTGCACAGCATTAGAGGGACTTGCAAAGGAAGATAATGTCAAAAGGACCTCTCACTCACCTTTGTTTCCGAACATTTTATACACATGAAGAGTTTCTCACTATTTGTCAGCTTGTTTTTTAAAATGAGCTCGATCCAAAAAGCTGGGTTTGATACTTTTTCTTCATGTTAGCTTTCATAAACCAAGCATATAATATGTTACAGCTCTCCCAGTTGGTGTAATTTGTTACCTGCCACAAGTAAGCAATTACAGAGTTGAAAGAACTTATTGATTTGAATAATGACAGTATTTTTGCAGTCGTTCTGAGAACATTTATTAGTGGATTTATTAGCATTCTGCGTTGTGGATAGAGTCAATTCTCTGAACAGTGTGGGGCAAAGCTGTGCACATCACAACTGCTGTTCCAGATAAAATTAGTATTCAGTGCTGCAAATCTCTGAAAGAAACACCTGGGATTTTAGCCCAAATGTTGTGAGGGAGAACAAGAACAAAATGTTGGGTATTAAAAATCTTAGTTATGACTGAGAATGTTTAAAGCACAGATGTTCTGAGCTTGGCAGAATTGGAAGGATCACTTTCTAATTAACAATAAGGTTTTTATCTTTATTTCTTCTGTTTTAGGGGTGAATTATTGCTTGAATTTAATTTTTTAAGGATGATAATTTAGATTGATTATTGAGAGGGTTAAAATCCACTTATGGAAGGCTAAGGTTTTAGCTGTTTTACCTGGTTTTTATGCAGCACAATATTCTTTTTTTTCTTAAATACTCCTTTTCCTTTTTGATGGCATAGCTTTTCATTTGAGTCGGGGAAGGATGAAGGGCTGCACTTGATTATTTGCACAAACACTAAGGTAATGGCAGTTTTTGAGCATCACTATAAATAGTTTGATACTGCTTTTGTGAGGCTGAGACTGAGGGTGCTGGGAGGGAAGAGCAGGCTGCTGCCTTGGGGTGCAGAGCAGCTGCATTCCTGCAGGTGGCCCCTGGGGAATCCCTCACAGTGATGCCCTTTCTGTAGTCCAGCCCTGTTTAAAAAAGGTAGGAGGGTGTAGGTTCCCCCACCCCCCCTTTTTTTTTTTTTCCCTCCCCCTTTGTGGTTTTTATTATAATTAAATATAATTTTTATCCTTCCTGTTGGTAGTGTCTTAAGTTGTCTTCTGGAAGGAGCTCAACTGTTTTATGCAGTAAACTGTGGTAGATCTTATCTGGCAAAACAGTATTGAACTGGTTCTCCTTTTCGTTTAGAAGGCTCAGGATCACAGTGGGCTCTTCCAAGGACTGTCCAAAGTGTGCTGTGACCAGGGTTTATGGGCTGACTTGGGGAGATTTTACTTTCCACTCTTGTAGTTTTATTTTATGGGCTTTTCCCTTACTGAAGTAATTTAATATTGACAGTATCTTACAGTAGCAGTTGATGCTGTTGAGTATGTACTGTGTAGTTCCCCCTCCAGAATTTATTAATCAAATGCAGTTGTTCTTAGAAATGCCCAAGCAGAATTTTGGGCACAAAACCCTTGTGACCTGGGCTTTTCAAAGAGGAAAAAATCTATATGGTAGGAGGGGGAGCTGAGGCTCCTATAAAGCAAGGCAGCTTACAGGCTCACATGGATCAATGGAAGAGGAAAAAATAGAACTTTTCAGCTACGGGATACCTTGTTGTTGGGAAAATTCTACATCTGTTTTGTGTCTTGAAGTAATTTTTTGCTGTTGGCTGGCTGTTTGAACAATGCTGGTTTTGTTTGGGGGATTTACAGAGTAGCTGCTTACCTGATTGCTGTGGTCAGTGCCTGTGTGTCTTCATCCCTGCCTTCTACTAGAGCCAGAGTTCTGAGGGGATGTGCAAAGTTTTGAAAAGTCAGTCTTTAAAGGGGAATGGTGATCTGTAGTTGAGCTTTGAAATGTTGGGCACTTAGGCATCTGGGAGGTGTGTTTGTTTTGTATCATAAATGAAGCTGTACTCCTCTTTTGGCTTGTTTAAAGCAGGCATATGTGGCGCTTTTTTTTAAAAAAAAAAAAAAAAAAAAAAAATCTTGGTTGACATCCGAGTTGGCTTTTATTCTTCCTTAGAGCCTCATTTTCCATGCAGTCAGACTGCAACATCTGGAAGCCATCTCTTTTTTTTTTTTTTTTTTTTTTTTTTTTTTTGGCAGGGAAGAAGTTGCAGACACAATGACGTGTAACTCATACTGTTATCTTACCTTTACCTTTTATAAAAAAGAAATCTACAATGAAACCATTTTAAAGGTGTCTGGGAATTTCAAGTGTGTTTTAGCAAAGTTCAGGAATACTGTTGGGCAGAATCATTAAAGAGTAATGTAAGTATTTTTAATGAGTGTAATAATTGCAGTTAGTGTAGACTTGGCTAATTTTTCAATATTTTGTAATGCATATATGAATTGTTTTAAACTCTCATTACACTGGGCAGTGTAAATTACTAAATACCAATATAAAATTCTCATATGATTCAAACTGTAACAATATATTTGTATTTCAAAATAGTCTTTTACTTACTGCATTAGAGATATTGATGTTATTAATGGCAGTTTAATGAGTAGTTGTAGGGCTGTCAAGCACTGTAGCAAGCTCTTTTCCTTCCATAATAGTTGTGCCCCATATTTATTTAATTAGAACAGCAGAGGTCCAGAAAACACTTTTAATGAGAGATTATTGGATGATGAAGTTGAGGTTGGCAGAGTTATGAGGGTGGTATAGAGGTCCTTGTATGTTACTCACTTTTCAAGTCTCCAAATTGCTGTAAAGTCTAAACTTCACTTTAGATTTTATCCTTTTTTCATATCCCCTTTATTTTTTTTTCCCCTGCCTTTTTATATTTCCCCAGAAATGAAGCCTGTTTAAAGTTTTTCACAGCATTAAACTGTGAAAACAATTTTTGCTTTCTGTTCACTGCTGTGTGCATTACCTCCGGGGACCTATGTGTTCCATGCGTTTGGCTGTCTCCTGGCTGCTCTCTGGCTGTCACCATCAGCTGGTAGGTGGGCTTCTTGTCTGAAGGCCAGTAAGAAGCAAAGGCTTTTGCAGGCATCTCCGCAGTCTCCCATGTAATGGAAATGCAGGCAGTGTGTCTGGAAAAGGAGTTAAAGAGAAATCTTTGAGCAGGAGGCAGCTACGACTGGGCAGGTGCCTGATGAGTGTGGAGGCAGAAGATGCTGCCTGACCTGCAGGGCTGGGGGTGCAGGAGGAGCAGCCTGGCTGGGGGTCTGGGCTGGGCATTGCTGCCCTCTCTGCCCTCCCCACAGGCAGGAAACAGCAGGCTTTTGGCTGTGGCCCCTCCCAAGGGAAGGGGAGGAATAAGAGCAGCAGCAATGCCAGGTCTCCAGCTTCCCGTTTCAGTCTGTCTGCTCCTGCCTCGCAGCAGAGCGAGCTGCCTCCTTAGGATGCCTTAACATTGGCCAAGCTGGTCATGGGCTTTGTTGTGAAGCCTGGGGTACTGCAGCTCCTGGCTCCTGGGGCTGCAGGAGGAGCTGATTCAGTTGGCTGGTCAGCAGAGAGCTAATCGTGGGGGGGAGGAATTAGTTATGTCCTTAAAATTTGATTTGCTGTTCCATGTGAGTGATAGAAGGGAGCAGAAACTTGCCTGTGCGTTTGGAGAGTGAGTGAGAAGCAAGACTATTGCTTCCAGCAGCAACCTACAGTGTCAGGAAAATATGTTCTGAGATGGCTCTTTCCCACTTAATCAGCAGATTTGTATGAATCATGGATACATCTAACAGTATTAATTGCATTATTGTTCAGTTTAGTCTTTATTATGGTATTATAATATCATAAAAACTGCTGGTAGTTATATGTAAATCATGTTAAAGAACAGTTGTTACAATACAGAATGTTACTTGAAGTATGTCTTTCATATTTTACTCAAATTACAGAATTACTTCATAGCTTGTTGGCAGCTGAAATATTACGTTGTGTAATATTAGTAGAAATGATGCACATAAAAATAACAGACTCTTTCAGGCCTGTAGGGAATGCCATGCAGTTGCTCAAAATCTTGGTTAAAAAGCCATTTAAAAAGATGAATGCAAAAATAATGTGAAGCAGCATGTTTATTTGAGGGGAAAAAACTCAAAACAACCAAATCTTATTTTAAGAAACAAAAGTTTAGACATATTCTGCTTTCTCAGAAAAGGAGGGAGGGGCATAATGTCATTCTGTTTTCTTTCTGTAGCACTATTTTCTTAAATAGTTGAGGGAAGATACCAGACATATTCTGATAAAATTTAAATAAAGGATTAGCATTTTAATTGTTGCAGCTGCATAAATGGTTCTGAAGCATCAGCATCTCTCCTTCATGTATAGATATTCAGGGTTGAACTTTAGCCACACACTTCAGCAACACAATTTAAGAAGTTCTGATTTTTTGAATTAAGAAGTGGGGTCCTTTATTTTACAAGTGATTAACTGAATTACAGGAAGAAAATCAATATATCTCTGAACAGCCATCCCACAATTCCAAAATCCTTGTCCAGCCCACATAGCCATTTTTAAACTTTGCATCTCTGTCTTGCCCAGAAAGATTACAGCTTTCCTTTATGGAACTTCCAGATAATAAATGTCAAGCAATGACAACAAAGAACCTGACCTGAAACACCTCACTTGATGTCAGTGTAAGACTTTAGCTATTTCGTGTACTGAAGTGTATGAAGCACAAGATTCTGGGACAGATCTTGTGATACCTTGTATTTTGTGTGTGTACATATAAATATACACACACACACACATATATAAGTATTCCTGTCAGAAAGGCAGCTCACTGAATTAAATTAATATGGCCTAGGAACTGTGAGAGCACAGGTAGCACTCAGCTGCTGATCATGTATGTGTTGTGTGAACTGCTCTGCTGAATTTTGCCAACTGATGCCAAGTCTCACCACTTGGCCAGTATATTTGAGGAAATTGAACCTCAGTAATTAGTCATGTATTAATGAAAAAGCCTTTTAAAAATCTGTTTTTCAATGAAGATGCACTTGAGTTCTTTACAGTGTTTTTGCTTAACTTTTGCTTTTATCAGTCAAATAACTTTAAATAGAAACTCCTTTTAAATTTAGAGTTGGCAGCATTGTGCATGACTGCTGTTCCTGGATGACTTGTGATGTTCTGGTATTTTTTTTTTTTTCCAGTTCACTAATGTTTTGTTAGCAAATTTTTGCATAGCAAGTAAAAGTAAAAGGGATACGTTATTTCTGCTAATAAAATGTATTTTGAAATTCTCCTGCAGGCTTCTGAAACCAAAATACTGAATCTAGTTCTTCCACAGCAGCTGTATACATTTCTATTTTTGGAAGAGTCATTAAATCAAACATATGCATCAATTTCAGAAAAGATGCAGCAATCTTCTGGTGTCTCTGTAATCTAAAAATAAATCTGAAGGAAATGCACTACAGTATTATTGCAGTTTTAGCAATTTATTATCAAGTTTATTGCACAGAAATAACTAGGTCAACCTCTGGATGACCTGTCTTTTGGAGTTTCTTCAGTTAGCTTTAGGCTAGAGCTCCACCTTGTGATCTTTCAGCAGGATACATTTTCTTTTTATAGTTAATAATTTAATTATGATTTCAAAGTTGAGTGACTTAAGAAAGTTTTTACAGACTTGGGAGATTTCAGTATCTGCATGGGAAAAATTTATGTTGCAATCTGTGAACATGAAAAAGGAGTTGAAAAGAGCTGCACTTCCATATAGATTCAACTTATGAAAAAAATCTACTTATTGTAGTACATTTATAATACAGACTTTGAACATTTGGAATGGCATCTGCAAAAATTTTACTTCCCTTATTTCAAACTGCACAGTATGAACTTGGTCTGTTTTAAACCTTCTGATAGTGTGCTGATCCAGACCATTTTCCTTTCTCCTTGACTTCCCAAACTGGGTACTTTGTATGAGTCATGGAGTATGAGCATGAAGAAGACATGACTTCAGTCTTGGATTTCCAGAAGGCATTTACTGAGATCAAGGATGATGGGGAGTGACCAATGCCAGTCTTCTCCCCTACCAAAAAAAGAGAATTTTAAAATGGGAAAGTCATAAATTCAAAGCAAAGAACATGCCCCTTGGCAGTATGATTTGGCTGTGAAACACCATTGCTACTGAGTATTGTGTACAAAACATAATTGGAAATTTTAATGGAAATCATATTGATAAAGGGGTTCTAATATATAGGGACAGCCTCTCTGGCTGAAAAAAAAAATGTCAGAGTTATTTCTGGATACTGGGAAAGGTAGTCAGGGAAAACATTGCCAGTGAGAGCAAAGCAAGTGAGTTCTTCCTTTGCCCAGAAGTACTGGCCCAAGAGGACATGCTGAGCCAGGTTGACCCTGCTGTGTCATATTTTGGATTTATGTAAATCCTCTGGAGTCTTCTACATTTTTTAATCTTTTACTGAAACAAGTGTAAGGGTTTTTTTGGTCAGTCCTGGAGTTGAAGCTTGATGCTGGAGATCTCTCACAGTCTAACCTCCTGTATTTTTGCAGTGTTGATCTGTAGCTGCTGTTCCGTAATGCCAGCATATAGTTGCATTCATGAGGGTCAAGTTTCTTCTTCCTTCAAGAAAAATAATTCTTGGAACACAATGCTTTAGCTTCCAGAAAACTAAAAACAGCAAAGAAATTTTATTTATTTATTTTTTTTAAAGAGGTGATTCTGACCAAACAATGCCATGTTTTCTCTCACGGGTTTGTGCTAAGGTGAGTTTCTTACAACAAGTTCAAGTATTACTGCAGTCAGGTAGCTTTGGCAAGAGATTTATTGGGTTACTTGGCTTATTTGATGTGGAGAATATATACTTTAGTCTAGATAGTATACCTATCCTTTTTCATAGATTTGTTATTTATTTTTAATAAAAATGTATTATGTGTATATACGTATATATAAAAAATATTTATTTAATGATATGTTAATAGGTTGAACTTGCAACTAGACAGTGTGAGTTTTGATGCTTTTGTCTTTGCCTTTCCCTGGTACTTGATCACAAGTGTGCCCCAAAAAGGTCTTGTGTGGCTGGATCTATTGATGTTTTCTCTGTCCCACTCTCTCAGGTACTCAAGTGTGCTGTGGTGTCTTTCCAGGTTCAAGCTGCTGGCAGGAATCACAGCAAATACTAAAAAAACTATCCAAGGTGTAGAGCATTTTGATATGTCACCAACTGTGGATAGTTTTACAGACAGCCTGGGTGACATAATATTTCTTCTTGCTGGCAAAGAAAATGAATCACTCTCCCCTTCCATGCTCATGGATACAGTCTTGCATTACCTGAGCTTTGGATATCTGCTGTTGAACCAGCTCAACTTGACAATCCAGGGAAAAAATATTGAAGTCTGTTTTTCCCATTTTATTGGGGAATTGAATCAAGTAATCTTGAATGGCAGAGCCTGCAAAGATAAGTGGCTGGGCAGGGCAGTTCCCCCTGCTTGTGACTGAATGTTTGCTTAAAGAGAGTCTACAAATGGAGCAGGAGGGGGTGAAACACCCTGGTTGTGTGCCCCTGTGGCTTCAGAGAGGAAAGGAATGAGGTGATGAAGGTTGCTGCTGATCTGCAGCAGCAATATTTTGAAAGCTTTTTATTTTCTATTTTCTTCTGGCTGGAGCATGCTTTAGTAGTTGCAGACTATCTTAAGATTCACCAGCCTATCTTGCAGCTCCTCTCTTCTCGCCACTCTTTCTTTCCACTCCGATGGAGTGTGTGAAACCTGAAGAAGAACACAATACATTCAGGCTTTATGGTTTCTCTCAGCTCTCTAAATTGTGGAAGCTACAGTGGCCCCTAGCATTCGGAATAAGCACTTGCAGGGAAAAAAAAAAAAACAACAAAAAAACCAAACTCGAGTCTCTCTGTATGCTCGATTGAAAGGCAGGCTCTGAAGCATAGCTACCAGACATTGAGCAACATGTGCTTAGCATGCCAAAATTAAATCTTTCCCTCAAATCAAACCAAGCTGTGGAGTCAGCAGACTTTAACGGTTTTTCTTCTTGCTATTATCTTTAAAATACCTGAACATCATGCTTTTTAAATTTAACCTTACAAAGGTTATCCTAGGGCAGACAGTTGACATAGAAGGCTTCAGCTTGCGTGATTACATCTCGTATTAGAAGTTTCCAATGAGGTTTTTTTCTTCTGTTAAATAAAGGGAAATTAGCTCAGTAACAATTCTTATGAACAGGTGGCAATGTTATAATTAAGTAGAAAACCAAGTGTCTAACAGTCTTGTATTTTCTTGTTAAAATACTATCATGTTTCTGATATTTTTCTTTCTAACATGTGGATACTCTCTTCATCGATGTTCTTGGTCTCCACAAAATGCTTTAAATATTAAAACAGTTTCAAGTCTGGATTATCAGCTTGGTAAGACAGGGAGCTGTGAAACAGCTAGTTAAAAGAACTTGTAACAAGAACTTATCTTTGGGTAAAATGTCAGTCTAAATGCAAGTAAAATGCAAGTCTAAAAATCGGAGGTGCATAGTTGGCATGTATAATCTTCTTAAATGTACCCATACTGTGCCTTAAACTTAACATCAAATCTAGTTTGGGTTTGGTTGACAATAAACATTCTAGTGTTGTTAAGTCTGTACTCTGCAGTGCATGGTGTTAGAGTTCAAACTTAAATCTAGTATTGACTTAAAAATAAAAGCTATTACTTGCATGGTGTTAGTGAAAACCGTTTCAGTTTTCTAATCCTATTCAGAAAATGTTTGGGGTTGACACACCCCAGCCCCCACCCCCAATGCTTTCCTATTATATTATATGGTGATGCTTATAAGGTCATGTAGGTACTTTATAGTGAGATTATGAGAGGTGTCAAAAATTTTAAATCTCAGAATCATAGAACAGAATAGAACGTTATGGGTCAGAAGGGGCCTTAAAAATCATCCACTTTCAAGCCCTCTGTGTGGGCAGGGACACTTCCCACTAGACCAGCTTGCTGCAAGCCCCCTCCAACCTGGCCTTGAACACTTCCAGGTACAGCACATCCACAACTTCCCTGGGTAGCCTGGACCAGTGTCTCACCACTCCCACATTAAATATCCCTCCCCTCTTTTGGTTTAAAACTTCTGCCTCATCCTGTCACTCTATGCCCTTCTGAAACATAACCTCTCCAACTACCTGGAGGCCCCTTCAAGTACTGGAAGGTGCTTTAAGGTTTCCCTGGATCATTGTCTTCTCCAGACTGAACAGCCACAAGTCTCAGCCTGTATTCATAGGAGAGGTGCCCCAGCCCTCTGCAGTTCATGTCCCTCTTCCATTGGAGGTTCCAGAATTAGACAGTTGTGCCAACATAGCAAAGGGGAAGAATTGCTTCCCTTGACCTTTTGGCCACGCTTCTTTTGATGTAGCTCAGGACATGATTGGCTTTCTGGGCTCCAAGTGTACTTATCATGTTGATCTTCTCATTAACCAGCACCCCCAAGTCTGTTGTCAACCTGTTCTCTGTCCAGATTGAATTTGTGCTTTGGATTGCCTCACCCATGTGCAGGGCCTTGTTGAAGTTCATGCAGTTTGCATGGGCAAACTCTTTGAATGGGAAAAAGCTTGGTTGGAAACAGAGCAGTGTGATAGAAGTTTTCTGTTTCCAACCTTGTTACCTCTTTGTATGTAGAAAATTTTTCATTGAATTTATTTATTTGTTTTATTCCAGAAGTTGCCCATACAAAGGAAGAAAGAAAAGTAAGCTTGTACTTCAGACTGGTTTTTGAATATCTTTCTAATACAGTGGTGTTCCAGAAGATGATAAAGAAATGATAGCAGCTCCAGAAATACCAACTGATTTTACTCTCCTTCAGTAAGTGTTTGAAGAATTTGTCATTTAATTTTTAAAGGCATGGGCTCTTTTTTAGTATTAATACATGTTTTTTTTTTCTCATGGATACAGGAAAAAACTAGAGACTAGGATTCTAGATTTTTTCCTCTTGAGATATTGCTAAAACGTTGCCTGAATTCTTTCTTGTGTTTTCACCATTAATTAATATAGGTATTTTGGAAGCACATTATTTTAACTCATTTCTCAGGATGTAGTCTTTCAAAATGAAGTGTTTGAATACGAAACTCTTTCATTATGAACACCAAAAAATTATTTCTTCATTAGAGCCTCTTAATGGAACAAGAGGAGGTGGTTGAGGTACTGTGCCCTGAGTAACTAGGGGAGGCTGCCTGTTTTTTAAAACACCTAATGCCAAATGCTTTTATTAAAGGCAGAGTCATAGCTTCCCTCAGGCATCAGTTCCTTGGTGTTTTTGACATCATTTTATTAGCTTGCTTGTCTTCCTGTGGTTTTTAAGAAATAAGTGTTTGAATTTCCAAGATGTAAAATTTGTATAGGTTACATTTGGGTTAAGTTATTAATTTAAGCAGACCAAAAGAATCCAGTCCCTCACCTTCTATTTGTCAAGAAGTTGACACAAATACATTTCAACAGGCTGATGAAATGGATTAAATTGGTATGAAATCTAAAAAGACACTAAGATGTGATTTTGTATCAATGAGGTTGAGTTGTGTGGGCTTTTTTACCTTTTAATGAAAAATTAAGGTAAATTGGAAGATGGTTTTCGTATGAAATGTTGGAATGTGTTCTCTTCTTTCCTGTAAAAATATGAGCATCTAGGTTTTCAAGAAGAAATAGGTCTTACCCTTGTCCAGAGTATATACTCATTAGAACAAGAAGTAATGAAATATACTTTAAAGGGCAGAAAGTTCCTTTCAGACATATGCAATAGTGAGAGACCTTATGTTTACAAATTATTTCAGGGCATTTAAAAGAAATACATAGGAATGGGTCTCCTGTGCCACGTTTTTTCTTTATGATTACATTTTAAAATTGAATCAGAAAGTCTGTATCACAAACTTCTGCTAGCAGATGGAATTCATTGTCCAGCATGTGTGTGTTAAAGATCTCGTGGCATCATTTGTGATCTACAGGGAATGTAGAAATAGAGAATATATAAGCTAAACATTATAAATATTAGGCTGATTTCACACCTATCAGCATTGGCAAGAAAGGATATGTATAGTGATACAACATTTTTATGATGGAGGAAATTAAACAAGAAAGTACATATATTGTTTACTATCTCTTTATCTTACAAGCCTCAACAGAACTACAGGGTGTATTTTTTGGTGGAGAAACCTCACCAGAAATTCTTCTTCTGTCCATTTCAACATCAGTACATGCCTCTTAACTGCTTGGTTGCTAGAATAAATAGCATGAAGAGATCTGCTGAGACACTTTGGTTATGAGGGAAGGTTGTGGCTTCTAATTTTGCTATTGGGTTTTGTGCAAGTATGTGGCAAGTATTTATAGTGCTTTTTGAGATGGAGTAGTACTTGTCACATGCCAAAACCAGGGTTCCCAACCTGTTGCTATTTTCTACCCACCTCCCATGTTTTAGCCTTACTATATTGCTTATTTCACAGATAAATTGTTGGGAGGAATAAGGGTAGGGTGTGGGTGTGAGGATATGCCCTGATCTGTTCCTCAACAGTAGACTTATAGAAAAAAGCAATTTCACTGTTGGAGTTGACTGACTGGACTGAGGGCATCATATGGCTTTATGCAGTATATTTCAGAATGCTCCTGATTAAATGTGTAAATGGCTTTTCTTTCTGTCCTTGCAGGGAGTCTGAAACACACTTCTCTTCCGATACAGACTTTGAGGATATTGAAGGAAAAAACCAAAAACAAGGCAAAGGAAAAGTATGTTCAGTTTATAAGGATTCTGAAACTTTCCTACTGCTGGGAATTGAAGAGCTCAGCACTTGCTTTGAAGCTGAATGAGCTAGGAATATTTCCTCCAAGTGCGGGTGTTCTGTGAAGACTGCATGAAATGAACTGGAATGCTTTGTCTGAGTATTTGCATGATACTTCCTGAGTGCAATGAGTAAGAGAGGTTGAGGAGAAAAAGTTTAGCTTTGATTTGATTAGTCTACACTTTGACCATCCTGTATTTCAGTTTGTTGCTAATACACTCTCTTTTGGTTGGTGTCATTAGTTTTCTCTCTTTTAATTGGAGAAGTAAATGACAATTCAGTTGATAGACTCTTTTTTTGTATAGGTTACAGTCAGGAGATCAGTTACACTGTCTGAGTAGGGAGGTTTAAACCCTCTTACTAGCCCTTTTCTCCCCTCAGCAGCCTGGTGTTCCCCCTGCGTGGCTTCTGTCCTCGGGGGCTTGGCACCCACCACATGCAGCTCCTTCACTGCACTCCTGGCCTGGGCTGTGACTGCCTCACTGGGCACTCCATGTACCTGGAGCCATGTGCAGAGTGCTCAGCTAATAAGAGGCAGTGAAAAAGTTGTTTTTTATATACCAGTAATTTCTGTTAAGGTTTTTTTCTTTCTTCTTCTTGTAAGTCATAGGTGGTTTGGGGAATTGAATACAAAGACACCTGTCTGCTGTCTCTCACACCCACTTGCCAGTGTGTGCTCAAAGAAAAACACAAAAAGGTTTATGAATTGCAGAGGAGACTTTGTGAGGTCTGTTAGGGGAATTGCTGTACCCCTTCTAAATAAAATCTCTACAATATGTTTTATAGTTCAAACACGAGAAAAATCTTTGTCATGTGCTATTGCTAACCACATTTCTAGTTGCTAGAAGGTTTTAAATAAGGGAAGGAGGAAATGGAACCTATAGAATTTTCACTGGTCTTAGTATCAGTCAGGATCAGCTGTTTATTTTCAACTTGTGATTTTAAATCTGGTTCCTCACAACAAAAGACCTTGTATGTAGTTGTCATGGTACAAATAGTATTTCAGGTTGGTTGGTTTTAATTGCTACATAATATCCAATTAAAATCTCTTGTGTGTGTGATGGCAGACCTGTAAAAAAGGAAAAAAAGGACCAGCAGAGAAGGGGAAAAGTGGAAACGGAGGAGGGAAACCTGGTGGTCCAAATCGGATGAATGGACATCATCAACAGAATGGTGTGGAAAACATGATGCTGTTTGAGGTAGTTAAAATGGGCAAGAGTGCTATGCAGGTAAGACTTGAGATATCTCTGACTTGCATGAATATACAGTTTAAATATAACTATTTTCCTGTGCATGTGATTTAATAGAATGAAGCCTGAAATAATTTTTTCTTAAATTTGTAGTTTCTAATTCCAGATCAACATTAAAAAAAACACAAAATGATTCTACATTGTTAAGGTTTGAATTTGAACAAAATTGGTTTTCATTTCTAAGTATCAGGCATGAATAATAACATACATAATTTCAAAATTGAAACAAGGATTCAAAATGAATTTCTACTATCCTGATTGAAGAAAGGTTATTTTTAGATTATGTGACTTTTAGGTCCTTTTTGTGTGGCTGTAACTAAATACAAATCTGGTTTATGCCTCCATTTGTCATAGAACTTTGCTCCCAGAGTTTAGATAATCTGAAAAGAAATAATTGCTTCTCTCCTTTCAACCCCAGTACAATCAATAGCTGCAACTTCAGGGCTGCTCTTTAAGTATCCCCTAGGTTGCCTTGCTAATATTGCAGCACACTAATTGGGTGGAATTTGGGTCAGGAAATATTAACCTGTTAGAAGTTTCTGCTTAAGGCATTCTCTCTCTAGTAGGACTGAAGTCAGTCTACTAAGAAATGTAGTTATCACTTGGGGTTTTTTTGTTTGGTTGGTTTGTTTATTTAGTTAGTTAGTTAGTCAAATGAGTGAGGCATTAGTCTGACATGGTGAATCTTCCAGTGGAGAGAGAGTTAAGTGTAAGCCTGTCAGCAGTGAAGCCTTCCTGCTGACTCACTCATGTGACTTCTCCAGCAGCCTTGAAGAAAAACTATCTCTGGGACTGAAAATCCAGAGTTTACAGTTTGCAGGAAGCTGGGTCTCTATGCATTCCTATCAGCCTTTGTAGGCTCCTGCATTAGAACTGGGAACCTTGAAACCCAAAGTTCTTGGCAGAAATGTAACTCAGACTGCTTGGCTGTATTTGCACAAGGAGATTTTGATACTTCCCTCATTTGTTTTGTTCTGCTGATTTCAAAGGGAACAGAAAAATGACACTGCTCTAACTGTTGCTCTGTGTGTGCTGCATTTTCAGCCAATCACCAGTAATTGTATCTTTGACATTTTCACTGTTTAAAGCAATATACAGTAAAAAACTGTTTTCCAAGAGCAAAATTTAACTTCAGGGAATTCATACCTGGGTAACAGTTACTTGGTATTTTTTGTCATAATTAAAAAGAAAAGGAAGGGGAAAAAAAATTCTCAAAGTATTTTTAAAGCAAGGTCCACTTCAGCACTCAGTATAAAAAGCTTTCTCTGTGGCCCTCAGTGGTTGATTACCTGAAAAAAAATTTTGATAATAACTTCTATTTTATTTTAAATTCTGTTCCATACCTTCTTCTGGATTAATGTCTGTTCTCTGGCAAAACCAGATTGCTCATCTACTGAGATAAAATGGAGAAAACAGTGTTTTGCTGGAGGTTCTTTAAAATAAATAAACTCTGAAAACAAGGCTGCCTGACAAATATTTGTTGTGTTCTTAGTGTTATCATGCATTTGAAGAGTGACCTTCTTTATAGGCCTAGTTGGTGTCCTAGATTATTTCCCTGCTCCCATAGTTAAATCAGATCAGTCCTGATTTGTAGGTTCTGGTCTATGACAGACTATGGAAACTGACAGCTTCACTTGAAGTGTGGTTTTTTTTTTTTGTTTTTTTTTTTTTTTTTTTTGTCTTGCTGACAAAGAGCATCATATTATAAATGATCTTTAATTTAGAGGAGAAGTTTATAACTACATGTCTTTTTATAAATTTTTCTGCATGGCAATATGTTTTATTTGTCCTCACAGCATGAGGAGTGTAATCCTAAGCATAGAGAAGAGTACAGACAAGAGGCACTGGAAGTGCTTCTTAATCCAGTTTTCTTTCAAAGTTCTGAACTATTCCATCATCTCATTATTTATATAGACTCCAGATTTTAGGGCATGGTTTCAAAAAAGTTAGCAGTGAGAGTTTAATACTAAAGTGAGTCTCTTGTGCCTCTGTTAACAAATTAATTGCCTGATGTGTGTTTTTATCACTTCTTGACAGATTGTACTGTACAAGTGGATGGCTTAAACATAATTGCATTAAAAACTTTGAAGTTTTTCAATAAGATGCACTTTTTCTCATTTGGTTTACTAAATACAGAGTAATTAATGCCCATGCAGTGTAGGGCAGTGCAGTTAGTCCTGACACAGCCAATGTTTGTGGAACACTGTTCATCAAAGGGGCCACATTTTTGAAGAGTATAGGGAGTTGTAGCTTTTGGAACTGAACACTGAAACACTACGTTTAGAGAAGCTTTGTGAGAAGAAGGGAGGGGAGTATTACAGTAATATATCAAATTTTTTTTGTGTTCTTCCTCCAAAAAGTTACTGCAGGACTATATAGCATTCCTATGCTTCATTTAGGTATTGGTTTTATACTTGTGTTTAGGTGTTGGTTTCATACTTGTGTATGTTTATAGACTACAGTTATTTCCTTAAAAATTGGTATTATAGCAGTAAAGCATAATTCAAAAATATCTCTGTGTTAACCATAAAGCCACAGAGTTCAAGTTATTTATGGAAGGAACAAGAATCTCTTACTGGAAAGCAGTTAAGGAACATTGATTGTCTTCAATATATGAATAAAATAAAGGCATTTTTTCTTTGTTTCCTTTCAGTCTGTAGTGGATGACTGGATAGAATCATACAAACATGACAGAGATATAGCACTTCTTGATCTCATTAACTTCTTTATTCAGTGTTCAGGCTGCAAAGGTAAGACACTGAAATGTTCACTGATCTATTTAAGTAGTATTATAGTATGATTCTTATTCTTTGCTTTTATTTTGGATATGCTGTAGGACTGCTCCATCCCAGCAAGTTTACCTTGTTAGGTTCTTGTAACTAAGGTGGTATTTCTGAGTGTGGGAGCAGACAGGCTAGAAATACACTGTACTTAAAAACGTAGATTAAGCCTTTTGTGTTCATACCAGAGAGATTGCTGTACTGGTACTAAACACTTCATCATCCTCTGCTCCTACTGTTACTCACGAAACAATAGCTATTTTTAAACATCCACAGTTCAGCTTTTTCAGTCTTGGAATTCTAGTTTGTATTTACCTACTTCTTGTCAGTGAGTGTTTGAAGAGTATTTCATAAACTTTGTAGAGATGCTTGATTTTAAAGATGTTATGAATAGCAGCATGGTAGCCTCTCTGCAGTAGGATTGTTTTTCCATATTTTTTTTCCTTCTTTCTTTTTGGGCTTTCTTTCCTAAATTCCCCATCCTCCATTCTGTTTTTCCTCACCTTCCTTTCCAGTGGAAAAGGTAACTTCCTGTGCAGTGGCACTGCACTTGATAGAGTAGGACTGGCTGTAATTTGTTCTGCTCAAGTGTTTCTCTGTCCTGATGAACTTTAAATGTACATAAATCTCCAGAAGGCTAACAGCATTCCTCAGAGGTTTTCCATGCTTTCAAGAGCAGTGACCTTTTGATTATTGTTACCAAGTAAAACTGCATGATCTTATAAGGCTTTCTGAGATGATCCTTGACATGAATTTTTCAGTATAGTTGCAGTAAACTTCAGGAGATTTGTTTTCTACATCACCATTTGCACTCTAACACTTTGTGGTTAGGACAAGTAGAAATTGCATTAAATCACTGTGTTTATTGCAGGGAAGAAAATAATAAGTACCAATAGAACTGCTCAAAATTGTCTTATACCATTTAGAATCTTTGAGTCCTGAAAGGTCACATCAGATAAGTGTGGTGTCTCTTCTGATAAAGAGGTCTGGCACAAGTATCTTTGACCTCTGAACATGAGTGAATGAGTAAATGGTAGATGTGTGTGCACATCCACACAAATGAAAAAGCATTGGTGCTGAGTGCTTGTTATACATGAATGATAAAATAAAAAATGTCTAATTTCATAAAGAATACATGTATAATCTGTAGGTTAACTGAAAATGGATCATTTGTACATTGTAGCAGGAAGCATGTGATCCACTTCTCTAATATTTAAAGTGTTAATAATCTAATATCTAAATTGTAGGAGTTGTTACAGCAGAGATGTTCCGACACATGCAGAATTCTGAAATAATCAGGAAAATGACTGAAGAATTTGATGAGGTAATGTAATGAAGTGCTGATAATGTATTGATACAAATTTATTTTTATTATAATCTTACTGAGTCACACTGCTACGTGTTTCTTTCAAATGTAAGGTCAGTTGCAAATATGACAGGACTTTTCTGAGTTAAAATCTTGAACCTCCCTTATTTCACTGAATTTGTAAGACTAGGAAGTAAAGTTCTGCATATATGCTGTTTTTAAATTTTATTAATGCTTTAAGACATCAGTATTGACTAGGAATTTGTGAGTAGTGGGAACTACTGCAGCTGTTGGGCTGTGTGGGATACCTCCCTCTTGTTACAGTGCATGTAATTGTGCTTAATTTTTAAAATAGTTGCTAAATTAATTTCTGAGCATTCATTGATCTACAGACTGTGGATATTTGAATTTGATTTTTCTCCATTTGAAGGCTAATGCTTTGCCTTTCATGGAGATCATAACTTTTTTTCCTTTAAATGGTCACTTACTTGCTGTTCCACTGAGCTGGTTTAAGTGAGGTAGCTTTAAAACCTCTCCCAAATTTTTCTAATACAGAAATAATTTCCACACCCCTTCCCTCTTTAGAATCCAAAAACCGTGGGTAATTTTAACAGAGAGAAAAATGTTTAAAAAGATTTCAACATTCCTTGGAACTGTCTCATTGCATAAATAGATTTGATAAGGCAATGTTGTATGAAACATGTAAAGCTTCAGCTGGAACTGTTTGTTCAGGGTTTTTATCACTGTGTTATGCTCACTCTTTCTGGTTAACAGAATTTTAATGAGCAGTTCTCAGATTTCTAATCCTTTTTCATGGGTACTGTCGTCATTTTTGACCTGTAATGTTGTTGAACAGCCTCTTCAAGAAGCTGATGACAGAAGCACTGACACAAATGCCTTTCAATTCCACCCTGCCCCCCCATCATTTTACCATTATTTGTAAAGGTTTCCAAATCAGGAGAGGAATGCACATTTGTCATTTTATCACTTGAGTTTGAAAAATTTTCAGTTTGATATGTAAGCATCTCCCTGGAAAATGTATTGTGGTCCTTAATTGAGTGTTCTTAATATCAACTAACTTCCTGAGTAATGGTTCTAGTGTAACCTGTAGCAGGTTGGTTAGGGGCAAGAAAAAAAAAATCATTTAAGGCAGTAGGACAGAAAGAAGAAATTAATAGATATTTTGCCATATCT